>CM042017.1:14021649-14286649 GCA_023525715.1 Cichorium intybus
GGTTATATGAGTTAAATTTGTGAAATTGGAAGTTACAATTAGGATAGTATTGCTATCTTTTGATTGTAACCCTCTCTTATGATTAAAATTCTTGATTGTTATTGATATTGAGTATGATTGAGATTGTTGAATATTGAGTTTGACCCGAGATATTGTGATACAGCTAAGGCTAGACAGGAGCACAACACACGCGGTTCAGGAGTTCCACAGAGTAACCCGACAACAGGTGAGTAGTTATTTATTAGATGATTATGCCTTATTATGATGTTGTTTACAGATAAGAAGTGAGCTGTGTTTTGATTTGGTTGAGTATAACCAAATTTTGAGTATATAGAATAAAGAGTTATAGTGTGTATATCACACTCGGGACTGAGATAGTCCATTGAGCTTGGTTAAAATAAGATAATGGATGATACAAACCAATTAACCTTAAATTACTCACTGACCTTTCATAGCTCATAAATTGTTTGTTATTGTTGTTTTGTGTTAGGATTTGGTAGTGGCGATCGGGGGGAAGCGTGTCTCAGAGGGATAGCTGGACTTGGATATGGACTTGGACTTAGTTGCTGTTTTGAAATATGTAATTTAACCCGGTTTTTGAATGATAGTTGTAAATAGCTTAAGACTTAAACTATGTTTTTGGTAACAGCTTTGTATTACTTGTTTCTTAAATTGAGTTACACCCTTTAATATTTTTCTAATGTGAGAAGAGTAAGGTGTAATTCATTTTTGGGAAACCGGGCGTTACAGATCCCACATTGGTAGAAAACAAATTCAATTAGCGGCTTATAAGTCTAAGTGTCCCCTCCTCCTTCAAGCTAGCTTTTGGGAGTGAGTTCTACACTTGGGCTTATGGCTTGATACGGGCCTAGTATGGGATGGGTTCATATCAATTGGTATCAGAGCCGTCCCCATCTTTTGAGGTTCCAACCTTTGGAGTGGTGGCCTGCGGAGTTGTGGCTTGGACCCAAAAGGCGGTGCCAACCGTGACCAACGTAGCCGTGACCAACAATGACTCGGAGTGATGGCCTATGGAGTAGTGGCTTGGACCAAAAAGGGGTGCCAACCGTGACCAACATAGCCTGACCAACGAGGACGTTGGCTCTTCAAAGCATGGGGTATTGTTACGATCCCACATTGGTAGAAAACAAATTCAATTAGTGGCTTATAAGTCTAAGTGTCCCCTCCTCCTTCAAGCTAGCTTTTGGGAGTGAGTTCTACACTTGAGCTTATGGCTTGATACGGGCCTAGTATGGGATGGGTTCGTATCATATAACCACCATCAAAGCGCTATGTATCTCCACCTACATCGAAACGAATGGCTAGTTTTCTTAATGTTCTAGTGTTGTATTCTAGTGTAGTTAGGGGTTAATGTTTTTATGTTTTAGTGTTGGTAACAATCAAATACTATGGCTTAATGTTTTCGATATTTTTGATGTCTTAGTACTGGTTTTTACCATGTCTGGCTGACATCAACGTATATGGAAAAATGGCAAGCGATGAGATACAAGAGGCGTGTTTACATATATTTGGTGGGTTTGGTTTGTAGTTGAGGTCAAACTGTAAACCGGCAATGTAAGTTTTTGAAAATCTATGTTAATGTTACATTACATCAAATAAGTATTTGGTTAGCTATTTATTAATTTCTACTTACTATGTTTTGTGGGAGGTAGTGGTTGCCTACAGGTCATCCATGACTAAACACGCTCCTTGTTTGCCTACCATTTCTTCAAGAATATATAAATAAGCGCATACATGTTAACTTTCTATTATTTTAATAAACAATATACATCTTCTGCAGCAAGTTACTTAAGAAAGGAACACTAGGAACATGAAAAAGAATTCGAAAAAATATCAAGGGTAGTGATCAAATAGTAGTATACTTATGATTTGTTTGTTATAGCATTTAAGGTTTTTTAATGTTTTGCATTACATTTTAAGGTTTTTAATTGTATAGTTTTATTTCTAAAATTATGTAAATTTAGTTTTAAGTTTAGTTTGAATGTTTTGAATTATATTTTAAAGGTTTCTGAATGTATGGTTCTAATTCATAATTATGTATATTTCTATTTATGTGTATTACATCCGGAAGTTTTGGACAAGTTTCTATGAACTTATTTTTCAAAAGGAAATAATAGTGACAACATGGCAACGAAATGTCGCCTGCACAAAGTAAACCGAAAGATTGTGTCAAGAAGGCTTGTTGGAACTTTGTCGGAAATTGTACGAAACATTCCGCCGGAAATGTGTTATAAGTTTCGTCGAAAATTTGTTCGTAGCCTATTTCCCACGGCCCTTTTTACCACAAACTAATTTCTTCGGGAAATTTGTCTGTAAACCCACTTTCCGAGTAACTATCAATGCAATAGCTTGACAGAAACAATCCAATTTTCTAGTAGTAAGACACTTATAGGACCGTGTTGCACAAATGTGGGACACACTAACACTCTCCCTCAGACAGAAGCTCGATAAGGATATGCATGGACATGTTAGGCTACATGTAACACCCGGTTTTTAATAAAACATCTTCGTTTAAATAAATATCAATTTATTCAATAATTAACATTTTGAAGATATTTAGAAATCATTTTAAACATCAATTCACTGCATGAATCCCCAATTAAGCAGCATCAGTGTGTACCCGTCATGCCTGTCCGTCCTTTCCACCTGTATAACCTGAAATGGTAATTTAAAAGGGAAAGGATAAGCACACGGCTTAGTGAGTTCCAACAACTACACAGCATATCAGCTACACATACTTTACCCCTAACAGGAAAAATACAACCACACGTCACATAATCTGCTCTACCAAGTATATTGGATTATATCCTCCTATACATATCTGCTCAGTAAATCTAATTCCCCGGCTCAGCACTTAGAGCCACGCATACCCTGTACGTCGAGTCATGCGTATCTGCTCAGTGTATTTTGCACGTATCTCTATATTACTCAGTACGTCGAGCCCACACACACCATAACCCAACTCATACAATTATAACAGGAAGGTATATACACACAACTTGGTACAATTCACCAACATATTATAAACATCTTATAAGCACACAAAATACAGTAAAGCACATATAACGTCCACACCATGTAGTGAGAAACTCACCTGATTATAATCGACTACAGCGTTTATCTCTGCTCCGTATTCCCTCTTTAACTGTTAACACCGTAAGACATTTATCACTCTTTACTCCTTAACTATCTTATAGTTGCATCATTAAATTCTTCCATAATTCCAACATGATACCTCGTGATTTATCAAGTAAAGGATAGCCAGGTAGAAGATTAGTTGGGGTAGCAGGATCCTTTCAGCATTTTAGCCTTTCGGAAAATCCAACAACCAGATCCCAAGTAATCGGCCTAGACACCATCCTCGTAAGTAAATCACTCGGTATTATTTTTGGAATTACGAATAATATAACCTCTACATTTTATAGTTTAACACTTATAAACTACTAGAGAAATACGATAGCAATTACTCACTTAAGATTGGCGTTTTTTGCAAAGCCTTGGCACGTTTCCCGTTCCGCTCTTCCAACACTTCCCGACCACCTCGTTACCAGCTACCGCTTGCTCCTAACTCCTCCCGACCTATTTTCCTCACCAGAACACTCCTCGATATCGTAAGGTTGTTTGGTGTTTGTTGTGGGTTGAAATGAAGAGGTTGAGCCCCTATTTATAGGGCTTGAAAACACTATTCATGACGTCATCACGACGTCATCACGATGTCATCATGACGTCATCACGACATCATCGTCGATGTCATCACGACGTCATCACGACATCATCGTTGACGTCATCACGAGGTAAGCGCTTACTTCATTTTTCGGGTACTATTCACGTCGGAGTTACTATTCACGCCGGAGTTACTATTCATGCCGGAGTTACTATTCACATTTTTTTTTTTAGAAAAACGGTCGTTACAAGTTCTCCCCCTTTATAAGATTCCGTCCCCGGAATCTCCAACGTTGACATACACTTATTCTTCCACTCAATCATTCTCTATTTCAACACAATACGGTTGTATTAGTAAACCCAAAGGGTATTACAATACTGGCACATTAACCACCTCTAATCAACTTGGCCAACCTATTGAGACTAATAAGTACTCGTTATGTAATCTCATATACTCACAATACTGACATCATGGATGCAAGGTACTTGTTATGCATCGTATAATCATAATCACATGTTCTCCACATCATATCACAACCCCTGCTATTCACAACCTCAACAGCTCAGCTATTCACCAGACACCCGACTGTATGTGTGTTAGAACTGCCAGCCAATAAAGCCATCACAACACTTGTATGTGGTCCCACCACAATTACTGCTCATAAGATCCACAACACATATGTGGTCTTACCAAATGTGGCCCCACTAAATAAGTGGTCACAACCACAAGTACTATTAACCCCCAGAATAAATGGTCACAACTACAAGTTACTAGTGGCCCCACGGAATAGGTGGTCCCAACCACGAGTACAAGTAGCCCCATCGCATAAGTGGTCCCAACCACAATACTAGTAGCCCCACCTAATAAGTGGTCCCAACTACAAGTATAAGTGGCCCCACATAATAAACAGCTTTTCGCTCTAAAGGCTTAACGGTTAACACACATACGACTGCACAGCTCTGCAACCAACCACATGACACCAAGAATCCTCATATCAGCTCAGCCTCCACATACAACTACAAAATCTCCACCCACCATAGGATACCATATCCATGGTTATCACCACTTAATACTTACGTATTCGTCCGCACAGCTAATATCAACTAGATATTCAACCAGCTACCGACACAGTTTATCTACGGTTACTTGCCTACGAGTTACCTACTTAAGAGGTATTCACTTAGTCTATTACCCAACACACATATGCTAACAAGATGGTTATCTTAGCCAGTTAGCAATATTTTCTCAACTTATTATTTTCATATACTAACAGATTTTAAGTACATGATACACTGATAGGCCACATCTAGCCTATTATGATACATTCGTTCATAGTATTCACTACCTACATGAATACCCTTACGCCACACCACTATGTCATCTGCACTCTCACGAGTTGTTATTATATGTCCATCCCGTATACATGTACTTCTCTTGTACGGGAAAGGATAAAACTCTAATTCCGCAAACATACGACACCACGTATAAAACCTTATGTTTCTAGCATGTACACGTATATCTGTACGTATATTTTTCACATCTATATACTGCTTTAGTTCACGTATGTCTTCTTCCAAATTATGCCATCCAGTCACTGGATCCCAATTTCTGCTGATACGCTCACATACATCCTCAGCCTTCATCATTATCGTACTACAGTCGTCTGACACACTTCGTATATAAAACTTGTTAACCAGCAACTGTAGATGACCTGGAAGCCTCACATATATCTCCATATCTGGAAATGAAATTTGCGACTTATGCTCTTCTCTAAATAACATTACGTTTATTTATAGTCAATCAAAATCGACTATTGTAGCAATCAACATCTTCTTTTTATCATCCATTATCTGTGTTTTTCTTAGTAACGAAGAGACTTAACGTGTCACTTTTGCACAGCTCGTCTACTATAGTCACATCAACTATTCATTACTTAATTATTAAGAAATGAAACGTTACTAGATTCTCAATCTCCAGCGTCCTAATTGATCCCAATAAACTCTATGATTGCCAACCAATAGAATGGACAAATACAGTTTATCAGCATATACACCAATTAGTTATACCCTCAGTGTATTGGATTCCTTACGACCAACTCCCGATTCGAACGCGGATCCTGTGCTTTCAATAGTAGGAGCTCTACTACTATCTTCCACACCTACCCTCGCTCGTTTCAGAACTTGTCCAGGAGTCCCCAATTCACTTATCACGATAATTTTACCACATATACCCCAGGTTGTTTTACGAACATAGTCGTAGAAAATCTTTCAAAATAAAAAGGATTTACCTTATGGATATCACTTATCAAGGAACATGCAACTTGGCCAACTCAAAAATTCTAGGACTATTTAGTTCCTACTGCCTACACTTTAATGGCATTTAAGCACACATGTATTACAGAAATAACAACAAAGACTAAGCACTTAACCTTTTCCCCACTGACGTCGGCTGACGGTACACACTGCGTCTTTGCAACAACATTCATTTAAACCCTTACTCGAAAAACAACTTATAATTTCTTGTAAAAATATTTCCAAAGAAAACTTTTAAGTCTCAAGCTTGAGATCAAAACCCGTCAAGTGAGTCTGATTCACTCAAGCCTTGGCTCTGATACCAACTTGTAACACCCGGTTTTTAATAAAACATCTTCGTTTAAATAAATATCAATTTATTCAATAATTAACATTTTGAAGATATTTAGAAATCATTTTAAACATCAATTCACTGCATGAATCCCCAATTAAGCAGCATCAGTGTGTACCCGTCATGCCTGACACTTCGTTTTTATTTCTTCTTTTTATAATTTATTTAGCACGTTTTATTTCATTTTTAGTATAATTCGCATGCATATTTTGTATTTTTATATTTTTATCATTCGGGGATACCTTCTAGTCTTTTTATGTTTAAATGTAGATTTTAATGAAGACTAGCGGGAGCGGGATGAGCCAAACGGGAGATTATAGCGGATGGAGCGGGACTATATTTTGAGGCGCGGAATTTTCGGAAACTCGGATATTTTAGCGGGCTTGGACTTGAAGCAAACATTTGGATCAAGAATGAAGATTTGGGCTCACTTGGGTTTACCTAGTCCAAATGAGGGTTAAATTGGGCCAAAAACCGGGTATTTCCCAAAGAAGAAAAGTGACAAAAGGGCTTTTTGCGAGTTGGACCGGATCAGGCCCAAAGTGGGCATTTTGCACTTTTGCGCGACCCGCGTGCATTTTGCGCGACCCGCGCAAAAACGCGCAGAAGGGCTATTTTGTCATTTCGCGAATGTTTCAGCTTTAAGGGGCATTTGGGCAAGGGTTTTCATGATCTTTGACACGATTTTTCAGAGGGTTTTCGTGGAGAACAACCCTTGGAGCCTAGGAGAAGAGTTCTTGAAGCTTTGTTCTTCATTTTCTTCACTTGGATTTGTACACTTGCAACAATCAATGTTTGGTATTTCTTATCTTTGTTCTTGCTTTGTTATGAGTAACTAAACCCTACATAGTTAGTGTTGGGTGAAATCTCTTGGATGATTTTCTAGTTTGAATGGTTCTTGAATCTTTGTTAAATTCATGATTGAAACTTTGTTTTAATTATCATATTGTTGGATGCTTTGATTTCATGAGTCTAAGTGTTTAATGATTATTGTTATTTGTTTTTAAGATTACGTAATCGATTTTAGAAACAAATTAGTAACAAATGATTGCTTATGGATGCTCATTATCTCATTTCAAAATCATGGAGTTTTAATCTTTAAGGTAGAAGTTAAGCTTTTAGCTTCCTTTAAATTTGGTGATTCTTAAAGTATAATGCTAGTTAATTTATTTAAACCAAATGCTTATTTGATTTATGACTTTGATTAAGAAGGATGTCATAGAGCTTTCTTGATATCCATACAAAGTAAGAAGAATCTAGATAACTCTAGCTTTAGAGTTGTTATAACCATTTTGATTTGAGCAAGGATATTGCACCTAGAACCATAATGATAAACTAGATAATTGATTCAAGAGATGGAACCCAATGCTAACTCATTTTCTCCTAATTTGTCAAATTACCATTTTCACAAATAGCAACCTACTTTACTATTTCTCTATTTTTAGTCAACTTAGTTCAAAACAATCAAAACCCCCCTTTTTACTTTATTTTGTTTAAAATTATATATCGTTTTGAATTGATCGCATTGTTTTACAAATTGAACCAATCTCCGTGGATACGATCCTTTACCGCTATACACTATTTTGTGTTAGAGAATTAAGGTTTATTTTTGTTGGCCTCGACAACCACCAATGCCTGTCCGTCCTTTCCACCTGTATAACCTGAAATGATAATTTAAAAGGGAAAGGATAAGCACACGGCTTAGTGAGTTCCAACAACTACACAGCATATCAGCTACACATACTTTACCCCTAACAGGAAAAATACAACCACACGTCACATAATCTGCTCTACCAAGTATATTGGATTATATCCTCCTATACATATCTGCTCAGTAAATCTAATTCCCCAGCTCAGCACTTAGAGCCACGCATACCCTGTACGTCGAGTCATGCGTATCTGCTCAGTGTATTTTGCACGTATCTCTATATTACTCAGTACGTCGAGCCCACACACACCATAACCCAACTCATACAATTATAACAGGAAGGTATATACACACAACTTGGTACAATTCACCAACATATTATAAACATCTTATAAGCACACAAAATACAGTAAAGCACATATAACGTCCACACCATGTAGTGAGAAACTCACCTGATTATAATCGACTACAGCGTTTATCTCTGCTCCGTATTCCCTCTTTAACTGTTAACACCGTAAGACATTTATCACTCTTTACTCCTTAACTATCTTATAGTTGCATCATTAAATTCTTCCATAATTCCAACATGATACCTCGTGATTTATCAAGTAAAGGATAGCCAGGTAGAAGATTAGTTGGGGTGGCAGAATCCTTTCAGCATTTTAGCCTTTCGGAAAATCCAACAACCAGATCCCAAGTAATCGGCCTAGACACCATCCTCGTAAGTAAATCACTCGGTATTATTTTTGGAATTACGAATAATATAACCTCTACATTTTATAGTTTAACACTTATAAACTACTAGAGAAATACGATAGCAATTACTCACTTAAGATTGGCGTTTTTGCAAAGCCTTGGCACGTTTCCCGTTCCGCTCTTCCAACACTTCCCGACCACCTCGTTACCAGCTACCGCTCGTTCCTAACTCCTCCCGACCTATTTTCCTCACCAGAACACTCCTCGATATCGTAAGGTTGTTTGGTGTTTGTTGTGGGTTGAAATGAAGAGGTTGAGCCTCTATTTATAGGGCTTGAAAACACTATTCACGACGTCATCACGACGTCATCACGACATCATCGTCGATGTCATCATGACGTCATCACGACATCATCGTCGATGTCATCACGACGTCATCACGACATCATCGTTGACGTCATCACGAGGTAAGCGCTTACTTCATTTTTCGGGTACTATTCACGCCGGAGTTACTATTCATGCCGGAGTTGCTATTCACAATTTTTTTTTTTTTTAGAAAAACGGTATTTACACTACAGGGGTATGGGACGTTGGTCCTATAAGTGTTTATATATGTTGGAGTCTCATTTCTCTCCATAAGGGTTATGTGGAGAAACAATTTTGGATTCTACTTACATCTCTCACATGGTAATATCAGACAAACAAACATGCCCCTAAGAGTATAGGTGCTCGATTGGAGCTCGGTAGCACTTGCAAGAGCTGTCGTGTGCATGACTCCTTCGAAGGAGGCTAAAGAGGCGATTTGGTTGATGAGTCTAGTTGGGGATATGAGTATCCAACAAGACAAAACGGTGATGTTATAGTGATATCACCAATGCTTGCAAGATATCAAGTATTCCACAACCGCACATAGCATAGTCACGTTTATTATCACATTATGTATTCAGAGACGAGAATAAAGTAAAAGTGAGTAAATTCAAGACCCGATAAAACCCGAACAATATGTTGACAAAGCCTGGAGGTGAAATTTTGACATTGTCTTCATTTGCTTAATATTGGAAATTGGTTATTTGATGAAGAGGCCTAACTTTGGAGTAAAGGTGGAGTTTTGCAGAGATTATAGACTTTAAAATAAAGTCAAAGGACCAATACTGTCATTTCTGGAAGAGTTACTAAAAGGGTCAAAATCTCTTTAGAGAGTTTTCGTTATGTCTCTCTGTATTAAGTTTAGAAAAGGGTGCTGATTCTTCCACGCCCCTTTTTATTCACCGACAGATTTTTAAAGTAAAAAGACAATTATGCCCCTGATTTCATTCCTAAAGTAACAAGACAATTCACCGTTCCCCTTTTCTTGAGTAAATTACAGATACAGTCCCTGAAGTATACCAAAACTAACAGATAGAACCCAAGTATCCGATTTTCACTATATGAGTCACTAAGGTTTGCAAAATCTTACAAATCGGTCGCTGAGTAAAGTAAAAAGACTAAAATATCCTTTTTAATTTCTTTTTTCTTTTTCTTTTGAATTCATTATTTATTTTATTAATAAAAAAATACCCCACCCACCCCTACCCCCACCCCCACGTCTCTCTCTCTCTCTCTCTCTCTCCCCCCAAAAACAAAGTGGCCTATCGTCTCTCTCCTTCTGTAGAGCCATTGAATATATTTTTTTCTATCTGCAAAGCAGAAGTTACCATCGTCTAACATCTGCACCCAAATTTTATTCTACTCACTCAAACTGAGTGGGTCTTTGCCTGAAGCCATTGGAAACTGTAAACATCTTTCGAGTATCAGAATCAGTGACAATGATCTCATCGGAACATTCCTAGAGAAATCGGGAATCTTAGTAGCCTCACTTATTTCGAAGCAGATAGCAACAATCTTTCCGGTGATATCGTTCCGGAGTTTGCTCAATGTACTAATCTCACTCTCTTGAACTTAGCGTCAAACGGGTTTACCGGGTATATACCTTCTGTTCTCAGCGAAATGATCAATCTCCAGGAACTAATTCTTTTCGGGAACAGTCTCGACGGAGAGATTCCATCTTCCGTTCTTAACAACAAGAATCTTAACAAGATCGATTTAAGCAACAACATATTCAATCGGAAGTTATACCTCAGAGTGTCTGTAACTCATCAGAATTCGTTGAAGGGGAAGATTCCAAGTGAAATCGGGAATTGTGTAAAGCTCCTGGAATTGCAACTTGGTAGTAATTATCTAACCGGGAGAGAGAGAGAGAGAGAGAGAGAGAGATGTGGGGTGGGGGTGGGGGTGGGGTAGGGATGGGTGGGATTTTTTTATAAATAAAATAAATAATAAATTCAAAGAAAAAGAAAAAAGAAATTAAAAGGGTATTTTAGTCTTTTTACTTTACTCAGAGACCGATTTGTAAGATTTTGCAAACCTTAGTGACTAATATAGTGAAAATCGGATACTTGGGTTCTATATGTTAGTTTTGGTATACTTCAGGGACTGTATCTATAATTTACTCCCTTTTTCTTTTTACACAAACCCCCCTTCCCCAATTACTTTGCTTCTTCTTTCTCTATATGATTAAACGAGATTGGATACCCCATTCTAACCCCTATTTAATCGTTGAGAGATATGCCAGAATAGAGGATTACCCTAGAACTCTCGCCTGTACTAATTCTCCTCCCCTATCTTTTGAATATTCTTCAGGTAAGCCGTTTGAGTTTCCACATTTGTGTTTTGACTACCTTTAATTCTGTGTCGCTATCATCTGGATTTAAGGTGTCTGCTCCAGAGGATCCGGACTCAAAAACCATTTTCAATCTAGTGATGAAAAAAACGGCATTGTGATTTGAGAGTAACTGGAATCCGGATTATTGTTTGTGACTGGTGATTGAAATTGAAGATTGAAAAAAAGGGGATTGGGATTTGGGAGTCAACTGGAATCGGTTTTCAAGTGTCAATTGACTCAACTCCTATTCAATTGGTACAGACTACAACAACCCGTATTCAATTGAAGAGAAGTCCAAGATTCAATCTTCAATTTCAATCGGTACAGTGAATCAGAAGTATGAATTCGTAATTATGTATTCAATTTGAAGTGTGAATCCGCATACAATTGGTACAGACTACAGAGAATTCGTATTCAATTGAAGTGAAGTCGATGATTCAATCTTCAATTTCAATCAGTACAGTGAAGTAGAAATATGAATTCGTGTTTAATTTGAAGTGTGAATTCGTATTCAATCTTCAATATCAAGCGATTCTATCAGATTGGATCGATTGTGTCCGCGATCCGGAACGGGAACGGAGGGAAGTCAGGGAACGCCGATTGTGGCTTCAAGAACGATCCGTGTGACTATGGTCGAGACACACAGTAATGAAACCAGAGGCATAATTGTCCTTTTATTTTAAAAATCTGTGTATGATACAAAAAGAGCTAGCCATGGAAGAATCAGCACAAACCCTCTGCATTTCCTTTTCTCCCTACTTTCTTCTAAAAAAAAAAAAAAATTCTTCCATTGTTACAACAATGATAAAGAATATAAAAGTAACCACTTAAGAAACTTAGGACCGAACAGTAACCGGATGTTTTGACCACACCTATTAACACGTTATAATGTTTAGAACTACCGTCATCTTCAAATCTTATTCTGTGGAATACAATCTTTGATAGGAAGGTGCAGACTGCCGTGGATCACAGCTCTGAAATCATGATGTGGATTGAACTTGTCGTCAATGGAAGGCTCAACTTCATTTGTTACGCTTACTATTGGTCATTTTCTGGATGTAGAAGCATATTAACTACCTGCTTCATCGAGGGTCGCACCTTCTTATCTTCGTTGGCACATTGCAGTGCAATTCTAACCAGATTTTCCATGCTGGTCCGATCATATTCGCCACTTATCGAAGGATTTACAATCTCCTCTACCCAAGATTCCGCTCGGGTTCCATTGGTCTCATTAATTCTATCCCTCACCCACTCGATTAGAGAAGACTCCCTATCCCCATTTTCATCGCTTCTTTGTTGTTTCCCAACTGGACTCCGTCCTGTAATCATCTCTAATATCACAACCCCAAAGCTAAATACATCAACTTTTGAAGTAATGGGACGATTAAACACCCATTCAGGTGCCATGTAGCCTCGTGTCCCTCTCACTTTGGAAAAGTTTGAGTTCTTAATTCGATCTCTATCGTATAGCTTTGAAAGACCAAAATCCGCCAACTTTGGATTGTAATTACTATCCAGGAGTATGTTATGAGGTTTCACATCGCAATGTAGAATCCACTCCAAGCACTCTTCATGTAAGTAAGCTAATCCTTTGGCTGTACCTGTGACAATATCGAACCGTGTCTTCCAATCGAGTTTTCCAAGACGCAAGTTTCCGGCCAACGATCCTTTCTCCATGTACTCGTAAACGATAAGCCTGTGCTTTCCTTCTGCACAATAACCCCATGTTTCTATCAAATTCATGTGATTCAGCCTTCCAATAATGCTGATCTCCGCTTGAAATTCGGCTTCACCTTGTTGGTTTGTGTTCTTGAGCTTCTTGATTGCTGCAATTCGGTTATCTGATAACATGCCTTTATACACGACAGCAGAGCCACCTCGTCCTATCTCTTCACTGAAATTACGTGATGCCTTTTTTAGCTCTCTGTAGGTGAATTTCCTGAACGCTGTGGCTGCCGGAAAATAACATTGTTGGGTTATAACCGAGTGTTTACCGCTCTTATACCAGAAAAACACTATGCCAATGATCTCAATAAACCCGATCACGCATCCCAACACAACCACAAAGTTAAGTAGCTTGTTATCATGTATTTTCTGGTACGATCTTATGATACTTCTCCCCATTCCATCTGCGCATTTGAAGGTCGAATTCTTGAATGTTGTCGGATGATACCATGGTAAAAAGACTTTCGGTAATTTGATATACATCGAATCGTAGAACCCCATTTGGTATCCATTATACAATGAAGTCTTCATGTAACAATCATTGTTTGAAAATTGGAAGCCTTTGCAAGTGCAATCATTTAAGCAATCCTTCTTGCAAGAGGCCAGAGTGTAGTTCGCGTGGTTACCACTATCGTAGCCGTAGAATTGTACTTGAGGAAGCTCGATAAAACCTTCGTCATCTGGTCTACAACCCTCAAATTCGGGTGCACATCCATAACTCCAATCTTCAAAATTCACCATCTTGTACCCATGTAAGCAAGTGCATCTCCTACCTGAATCTTTTGAATAACTACAAAGACTATTTGGTCCACAAATACCATGAATCTTGCAAGAATGGGAAATAGCTTGCCATTGAACTTGCCATTTCTTTATTCTTTGATCCTCAATAAGACTGTACACTCTTAAATTACCATCAGTGTCCATCCTCGTCATTCGTTGGGGCCCGATCCCAAAATCAGCAGATAAAAACCCAAAACCGTCAGATGACTTGAATTGACCATCGGAATCAAGAGTCGCTGTTTGACTGTTTTGATACTGATTTCTCCCATCTGCCGAAGTTGGAGAACCATAAGGCCAGTAAACGCTGGTTGTTTCTGGACCTTCATAACGAAGACAAAGAATGCTATCAAGGTCGAAAAAGAGCTTATAGAAACCAGATGAGTAATTAGTAGAACTTCTTGAAGAAACGAGTTGTGTGTTCTTAGTAAAGGGTTGATTTGGAAGAAGGGTATCTGTTGGATAATCAAAGCTTTGCCAGAGAACATGTTCTCCTTCATAAAGGACGAGGTTACCTGTGCTGTTGAGTTGCAATTGTACTGAAGAAGAGGATGATTTTGTGTGCGTTGACCAATTAATGTACTGATCAGCATCTATCAAGACAAGATTGCCGTCTTTGAATAAGGAAAGTCTTGAGTATTTTCCGTTTACTGGTGCATCACGATTAGCCATCCAGACCACGGTGCGACCCTCACCCGTGGCTTGATCAGTGAACCACACAGCAAAGCAATAAGCATTATCTCCGACCTGATGAAAACCGGCTGTGAAAAGCCCATTTGGTGAAATTAAAATGTGGTCGGTGTTTTTGACAGATAGAAAGGAGCCTCCTTTTAGGCCATAGACAGAGAAGAAGTGGTAAAAGATGATGAAGAAGAAGAAGATGGTATTCTTGTGGTGATCAGCAAGAAGAAGACATTGTGAAGCCATGATCATGTAGATTGACAGAATCAAGAGCATTTATTGATCTAAAGAGAACTGTCCAATCCTCATCCAACGTTTCAAAGGGCATAAATTTGGTTAATCCAAGGTTGTCGAAAGTTGTCTGATGAGCAAATTGGATGATTGTATTTGTTTGCAGTTATTCTGTTGGCAACAGTTTAATTAAGAAGAGGAGGCTAACTTCACACGTGGGTGATCAACGAATTAATTAAAGGCTCAAGGGGGTGCCACCAAAGACTTGTTACAGAATCTTCCTATTTTAGTATTTTACTAATTGTTGGTATATATTGTATTTCATATAATTAGTCCACATTTGTATTGTGTAGTCTAGGTATCTTCCTATTCTAATAATCTTCTTTTTCTTATTCTAATAAAAGAGTAAAATAACTGCCACGTGGCAGCCTTTTATGCATTCCCGTGTTTGTTTTCCCGCTCAGTTCTTTCTTCACACTGACCTTTTTTTCACAATAACATATTGCTGACTAGGTTAGAAACCCGTGTGATACACGGTTGAGAATTAAAAAGATTTATTTAATAAAAAAACATTTTAATTAATCATACAAATTGATATATACGAAATATGACAACAACAATAATACATTACAGTAAGATGTAGTTGTTACAATATAATCCAAATAAATAAGGTAACGTAGCAAAGTTATATATGCACAAACAAAAAAAATAAATCAAAACTAAAAAAATGTGGAATACTTTTGCCTCTATTAATGGATGATAAACTTTCCCACGTGAGGTAAATGAAAACATTGAATCAGTTTTCCTTTCAAGTTCATGATCGAATTCAAATCGGTGGCTTCAAAACCATCACTCTATAGCTTATGCGTTTCCTTGCATATCCCTCGTAAAAAATAAACAATGGTTAATTGGCACACAGAAATAAGTAACATATAAAAATATAAAAATTAAACAACAAAATTTAATTCGATACATATAAATACTATTTAAACATTTTTAATAGGAACAACAACAAATATAAAGTCGATTGAGTTGGTTTCTTTTCTTATCCAGTTTTACCTATTTACACTTGGTAATAAGGTTCCTATTCTTAACAAAATCTATTATACCAAAATAAATATAAATCATCTTTGTGCCATGTTCAAACCTTTATCAATAAAAAATGTGATTACAAATTTAATTGTCATGTGAAAAAATTAAATTAAAAAACGAATGAAGTTGGCTCGACTTGCATTTTTGTGGAATTTTAATTAACAAAGAGATAAACACATGATAATTCTTATATATTATTAATTTCAAATAGTAATTTTAGGAAGAAAAAACTATAACAGTTTGAGAAACATGATAAGTTTAGTACTTGTTTGATTCTATTTAAAAAGATTGAACACACAAGCACCACATGTACATGTAAAATTCTTGTAAAAATGCACACTCTTTCATTTATATGAGCTCTATGCAATGAGAACTGTTGGAATGTGTATATACCTGCCAAATCGCATCTTCAACTTTCTTTTGCCAATCCCAGTTTTGAATTCAAAAACAACTTTGACCTTCAAGCTCAAGACACTAATAATCACATCCATCTACTCTTTCTTTTCCTGGTTATATTGCAGATTTAAATTCCGTACGCTAACAGATGAAGGATACCAAGTTTGTAGTACTCTCATGTGGCCCTGGAGAAGATTGTTGCAATTAATATTAATTGAAAATCGTGAAATTCTTTATAATATGGTTTCTACATAAGAGTAATGAATCAGAGTTTATTTGAGAACCTGCATTGCTTAGAGCTGCTTCTGCAATTTGGTCCATCCCCTGTTTGGAATGCCTATATCCATCACCTCAACAATTGTGTAACCATGCCAAAAACCCTTATTCCAAAGGCATGCTTTGGCATAAGGATTCAAGTGCATCTGCATAGATATTTCGGTGGAAAATAATGAAAAATATTTTAAATTCAAATGAAAGAAATTTCCCTATTATTATCATGTAGATGAACGATAATTAAAATTGAAAATTTTCAAACCTTCTAAATCAATCCATTCACTTCTTAATCATATAAATAGAAGTAAGAAAAACCATAAAATATATCTTTCCAACTGAATGTTGCCTTACTGTTTAGGAAGATATTAATTTTTATCAGTCTAACGCTTTAGGAACATTATTATATGTTTATAAGTCTGTTGAAATGCATACCTCACCAGTATAATGATCACAAGTAAGTAGTAACTGCTTAGTTAGAAAGCTTTGACTCGCTAGAAAGTTTCTGAACCTTGAATGTCTGGTAGAGATTCAACAAACACAAAAAATGAACGATTAATCGCATGACAAAACCTAGATGAATTGGTTCTCACTTGATCTCAATTGTAGCCCAGAACATTAAATTCATGATCATAAACCAAAACAGAAACTGAAATCGCAAACGCCCAGATGAATTCAAGTTTCAATTAGAACCAAAAGCATCCATCCTATCATAAAAAACTATCCAAAATGACGAACCCTGGACATAGAAAGTAATCACAGAACAACCCCGGATGAATTCAGATTTTAATTGCAAGCCACCAAATGTAAGCCCTCATCAGAAGCCTAAAATAAACTCCAAATGATGAATGCCCAGATCAACAATTCGATCACATAACCCAAACTAAGATGAAATCAGTTTCCAATTGGCAAATCCCCACAATAAAAACTGTATTAAAAGACCTAAAATAGACCCAAAAATGACGAGCTTCCAAACTGAGAATTCAATCACAAACCGAAATTATTGAGAAAAGATCGAGAATATTTTGATGATTCTTACTTGAACTTGATAGAACTTACTTGATTATTCTTACTTGAACTTGATTCCTCAACATCGGATTTCTAAAAAGTTCCTGATCGGAAAAACAACGATGGAAAACTATCAGTCTAGGGCAAACACATCAGGAACTCGATAAATCAAAATATCCAAGTCTAAACCAAGACTAAACAATGCGACAAAGTCCAATTGATGCGTATAATATTGAAAATATGCCTGGTTATGGTGCTAGCCATGAAATGGGGTAAAATCTTTCCACGACTCATTCTATAGATAATAGACCTTCAATTACACATAATTTGAAATCATTGAATCTAAATACGACAATAGGAGTACCTGATAACTTTTTCCAGATAATCGGAGACTATGGTCCGCCACTAAGGACCCAGAGCGACGATACCTTCAACCACCAAGACGAGCAGCCTTTTGTCCGCCATGTTTCCGTAAAACTGTCGGACGCGGAGAATCAATCGCTCGGCTCTTCGGTTCTGACATTGCTGATCTTCGACTTCACGATCGACGAAGATACAGAGGTGATGGTGCAATTTTCACACAATCATGGAGGATTTTTTCAAATTGAGAAGAATCGAGTAAGTTATAGTCACGGTGGAGAGATTAGGGCTCGCTCCAGATTTTAAGGACGTGGAGAGTGAAATTGGCGAAAATCAGGGATTAGAAGCGGATACTCTTGGGCGGGAAAAAAAATAAAAGGGTTGCTAGTAAGAGGACACGTAGCAAAAGAAGGGTTTAAAAGAATGCCATGTGGCATCTATAGCTTTGCTTTATTATAGGAGATAGATTTTATGCCAATGATATCAATTCCTATAAGTTATTTTAGCCATCCCTAAATCTTAGCAACATCCCTAAATCTCGATCCCATTCCCTATATCCATTCGTATTTTAAAATTTGAATTCTGACAATCTCGACTAGCTTCCCAAAATCTCAGCGAGTCTCTATATTTCCACGTATTTAGGGTTTCTTTCATTCTGTTTCTGATGCGGTAATTGAAGTTGAAACAGACATGAAGCAGGCCTATCTCGCCGCTGTTTCTACTTCAATTGTGATATTCTTCTTTGCCCAGCAATGACACCGGAAGGTTTTATTTTCTGACGCTGTAAGCATCTATCCCTGAACTTTTTTCCTTTTGATTTCTCGCAACCGCTAGATCAAGAGATCCATTGATTGCAACCTAAGCACCTCTACAATGCTTAATTGCCACCATCACTCAACCTGAGAACCATCAGAATTCGTGAGCGGATTTTCTGAGTAATATTGTGGATGGCTACTTCAAGGTCGCTTCTTTGGGTTTCAGGTTCGCAATATTTTCAATTTGCAGTTTATTTAATTTGATACTATTTTGGTTGATTACAAATTATCTGCGGAAGAACATGAAATTATTAGGATATTGTCTTTTGTCTAGATTTGTTCTCGATTTTTAACAAAAACTTTTCCTAGCTTGGATCGTGCTCAGTCTATGCGAGTTCTTGGCTACAATGGTGAAACTAACACACTTAGAGTGATTATCAACAGGTAAGCCCTCACCTTTTGCACACCAGGTGTTTGATCATATGTCAATCTTTTATCTCTATTAGTTTTCACCCCTTTTTATGTACTTCCATGTTTCTTTATTTAGGATAAACGGATGTGAAGGTCTTCTAAAATACAAAGAGCTCGATCTTTTATAGATCGAAATTAAGAAACTTCTCCCCGTTGTAGATGCCACCTCACTACAATGCAGGTATTATGTACCTTATGCTTCCTCTTTTTAATGTAGCAAAGGAGATTCTTTAGATGCCGCCTCAATAATAGAAATCTCCAAGAAGAAGCGTTTTAAGTGTCTGGAAATGATTTTCATGGTTTCATGTTGGTTCTGGCCGAATGGAGTTTACCTTTTATTTGTTTAAATTTCAGCATATGGGCTATTTGTAACGCTTTTTATTTTGTAAATTTATGTAATTATTCATTTAAGCTCAATTTTAGGAAAATCCATGATTTAGTCATTATAGAATTGTAGCAATTTGCAATAATTATAATACTAAAAGTAATAATATTACTTGATTTAAAATATATGTAAGAGTTAAAATTAACTTGAAGGACCTTTGGACAATTAACAAACATGTAAAGTTAGTAATACGGTTACTTGGGGATGGTGAGCTTATGCTTATATCCATGTACATTTCACTCTTATTTCTATTGTATTGAGATTAATATTTGCTTTTACCACTGATCAAATTTGATGTTTCATTTTGCAGACATCACCAAAACATTTGTGGAAGAGTTTGTAGCCCGGTTATTTCATTTGATGATGTAGGTATGCTTTTTGGTCTTTGTTACTATTGCTTTTTGTAGCCCCGTGTTCAACACGGTGCGCAAATATAACACTGTGAATTCTCTTTTTTATTTATAGTTCAGTGTCTTAACTTAGTTGCTTTTGGAAGGGATTTAGAGACTTTCACTTTTTTTTGTCTATCATAGCATCCGACTTTCGTGTTAGACAAAATTACAGAAATGGTCCCTGTAGTTTTCTGAAAATTGCAATTTTAGTCCAAGTATCGATTTTGGATCAATTTGATCCCTGTAGTTTTCAGTTTTTGCGCAATTAGTCCACCTCCTGTTAAGGCTGACTGACCCTCTTTTTCTTTAATAAGTCATTTAGTATTAGTATTTAAAATTTTGCTCCAAGGGTAAAATGGTCTTTAGGCAACAAGTATGAGAAAAATCTAACAGACTTAGGGTTCCATCTACATGGAAGAAATAGATTTTTCAAATGAAAGTTGATTTCTTTTTCTTGCATATAAATGACGTTCACTACTGTACATGCCACAGGCGATGCTTTATCATTTTTTATATAATTTCTGGTATAAAGTTTTTAATGGTTGACCATCATCTTTAAGGAAATTTTTGGACCAACTATGATGTTTTAATTAATATACCTTCCATGACAACCATATAACCTTTTTTACAAGACAAATTTGGATTTGGCTTATAATTTCATGTTTTCAAGCATCAAGGTCCTCTTTTGAAGTTACAAAAGAATGTTATATGAAATTTGTAGCTTTGATACAAGTTCAATACGTACAAATGCTCTTTTTTAGTATCTAAGAAGAAGTGGAGCACAACCTTTTTCAAAAGCATATTTTTCTGTCCCAAAAGTAATATGTCAATCGACCATCCTATAATCCTATATTTATTCAGTTTATATAGATGCCACTCCCTGTTTTTGGTATTTTTGATGTTTGGATGTTCCATGTTACTCACGATACTTTTGTCTCACGTATGTTAGTTTTAAAATATTATGTACTCAGGTGGTGAGGATAGATGTTAGAAGACTTTTGGGAAAACTAGAAGGATTTACTTTTTAAGAATATTTTAGTAACATTCGTGTTTAACTATGGTGATGTTACTTGAAGTTGTAAACCCTTATTTTTTATATTTGAAACTTGTAACATGTTGGTTTTTGTTAAACCATCTTTTTGAAAAATTGTATATGGTTTTCTAAATGTTTACACAAGTATGGGGTGTTACAATTGTGCTCTACATTGTGACAACTATAGCGTTGTTCACCTAGAAATGATGGTGTTTCATACCAAGACAACACACATCAAGATAAGGTATCGCTTTATTATAAAACTAATAAGAGAATGTATACTCAACTTGAAGAAGTTCCTTGGTACGAAGAATCCAGCGTACACGTTAACCAAGGTTGTGAAAATAGAGAAGTTGAAGTTGCATTGCTTCAACCGGCCTTCTGCAGAAGTAAGGTGAAGGCTCGAGCTAGAGAGAGATAGTGTTATGTTGAGTGTCGTAATCAACAAAATAAAAGAGTTGAAATATGGTTTGAAATGATTTATTAATTACCAGTATTTCGTGATTGCACTACTTGTTATAAATACTAACTGTGTAGTATAAATGGCAAGCAGGGTCGATCCACAGGGAGCGATGGTCTAATGGATTACACCTTGAATTCACGGAAGTTAAAATAGTAAAGAAAGTAAACAAAGGGGGGGGGGTTTGATGAATAGTTGGACAATAATTATGTAAATGTTGAGAACAAATTTAACTTGGGACAAAATATATAGAATGATTGTTTTTATAATTTGGGGACAAATTCTGGTTTTGCATTTGTAGTCATATGATTGGAAATAACAATAAGAATGATGTTTATAACTTTAATCTTTCTAAGTTGGTACTTTGTGTATGTCGAAAGCTCGCACATACACCATTCACCTAGTGTACCTTAGTCAAGAGAAGCTCATTAACTAAGACTAATCTCATTAATCAAATCTAGATAAGATCATAGAATTTGAATGAAAGATTGCATTATGTTTTATGTGAATGTTCCCAACAATGTTCAATACTCCTAAACAAGCGTTGAAGCGTTAAAACATGAGATATGATTTTCACCTAATTAAAGATGATTATCACAAATAACATTTTATAAAACAATTACGGATTTTATAATTTGTATGACAAGATTGATTGATATTTAAGATCAAATGGCCAATATGAAATAAATAAAAACCAAACACTTGTTAAATCTCAAAATCATATCACTAGAAAGATATAAAATCAAACATCAAACTTTATATTAAGTCACAATCATAATCCTTAATACAAAACCAGAAAATAAGTTTACTAGCCACTCATGACTAGTAAAAGAGAAATAAACTTACAAAATGAAGACAATCCACACTTGAAGTTGCACACAAACACCAACACAATGTATCTAGAGAGTATTCAGAAAATAATGGTAAGATGGGATGGTTCTAAGGCTAACTAGACACATCTATTTATACTAACACACCAAGGGTAAAATGGTAATTTGGACAATGGCAAACATCATCATTCCAACACCCACTTTCTTCATCATATGGCCTCAAAATCAGGTTGGATCTGGATCTGGTCGTGTAGCATGGGAATGACAGCACAAGAGTGAATAAACAACTCAAAGTGGGCTAAAAAGTAGATCTGGTCACCAGGAAGAGTTACACGGCCGTGTAACTTCTTGGGCCAAGATTACACGGTCGTGTAATCCTGCAAAAGTCCCTGGACCCTACCCTGAGCTGACATGGCATCCATGTGGCATAGTAAAGTTACACGGCCGTGTAACTTATAGGGCAAAAGTTACACGGTCGTGTAACATACTGTCATCGGGATGAATTTCATTTTTTGTAACTTCTTCGTTTGAGCTCCGTTTCTTCTGAAATTTCTTGTGTAGCCTCCCATTGTTATCCAATGCAAGATTCAACCCTCAAAAGCACCTGAAAACAACCACAAAGTGTGAAAGTAGATTGCTATTCTTGAAATCCCGAGAAACATGAAAATATGCAATAATGAGAATGAAATGCAAGGTAAAACAAGGATAAAAGGGCATGAAAACATTCTTAGAAATACACCTAACAAATATCCCCAAGCTTAGACTTTTCTTGTCCTCAAGGAAAACAAGAATCTAAACAATGTGGATAACAAACTACAAAGTAGAAAAAGAATAGACACCTTAGGTAGCAACCAAGACAACATCAATCATATCTAAAAATCATGTCAATTTTGGACCCTACACACATATAAGTTAGACCATCTATTCAAAACAAAAGACCATTAAAAGGAACAAATTTTTATCAATTACTTAGCATACGCACGTTGGGACAAAAGATAATCTCACACATGAAACTTTCACTAATTATTCAAAGCGTCTCGCAAGCAAAGGATGTGCTCACAATTGTTCACTCCTCTCGTGTTTATTCACTCATGTCACAAGATGTGTGACCTTGCAAGCTCCATTTTCAAGATTTGGCTATAAACACTCATTTTTATAGGAGGGGCGCTCGGATATCGAATCTAGGAAGCTTATACTAAGTTGACTTTGCTCAAGTCCTCCAACCGACCTCATTTGCATATTTATTTACTAAACACATGATTTTTCAAAACAGAGGGACAAAAATTTACAACTCGAATCCTATTTACAATTGATAGATACCTAGACGACCGAGACAACCAAATCTTTTGAACTTCAACTTGACCCAAGATGTATGAAGAATTTTTAAAACATGGTCAATGAAGTTTTAAACCAAAATTGGATTTAGTTGTTGAAAGCAAAAAGGAGGAGGCTCTCAAAACAAGTAATCGTTTTTATTGTATTTTTGTAGGAAATTTTCACTTGAGTGATCACTTGGTTCGGTCTTTATTTTTTTTTTTTTTTTTTTTTTTTTTTTTATTATTTTTTTTTTATCTTTTTTTTTTTTTTTTTTATTTTTTAAAGACCAATCTTTTAGAACCAAGTGAAATGATTTCTGGATTTTCACCATAAAAACATTTTCACAAAATTTTGCTAAAATGATTAGACAATAATTTTTATGATATTTTTTTTTTTTGAAATAATAAAAATTTAAACACACTAATGACCAAAATAATATAAACAAGGTCATATGACACATACTACCACACAAAAATTAAAAACAAATATAGAAAATAAGATTTTTGTCCATGACTTTGGAAAATCGCGATTTTTGAGATAAACCTTATGCTTAATAGACAATATGCAAATGTATGGCCATGAGGGGGAACTAGTGCAACTTCCATAGTATTTCTCCTAGTCGATTACACACATTGATGAACTCACGGGTGAATAAAGCATCCTTTGCTAGAATAATTTTTGATTTAATTTCATGTGTGTTTTATAATTCTCCCAATCGTATCTATGCTAGAAAATTAATAAAAAGAAGTTCCTAATGAAGATCTAAAGTTTCAAAAGATGGTGATGTTGCATGTAGATAGGGGACAAAATAAAAGAAGTTTAACTATGAGATGTATTATAGTTGCAATTTAAAGGTGTCACAAAGGTGAGAAGTAAGAGATAACAAAAATGCATGCAAAAGTTTAAAATGAATGCAAGAAATAAATTTTTTTTTTTTTTTTTTTTTTTTTTTATATGGGATTTATTTCCCCATCCCCAAGCTTAAAATAAATGCAATGTCCACAATGCAATAGGGAAGGAGAAAGAAAGAAACAACCTACTGAGGGTCGGGGAAGGGTCCCCGTGGCGGAAATGAAGGATAAGGGTATGGTGGGTAATATGGATAGGGTGGTTGGAGTGGCTGGCTTCCCGGTTGCTGTTGCTGCTGCGGTGGCTGCAGTGGTTGCTGCTGTTGCCATGGGTTGAAGGCAACGGATCTTTGTATGTCAGAGAGTATAGACATAACATCTTGGTTATGTTTATATTGGTTCTCTCTAAATTGCTCAAAGTCTTGGCGCAGCTCCATCTGGTGTGTATCAATCTCACCAAGATTATCATAGATGCCTTGATAATCAAGGCGGAGATCCGCAAGCTGGGAGTTGATGCTAGAAAATTGCTCCATGTATAGACTGTGCTCTGGAGGAAATGAGCTAGCAGAACTTGAAGGGCCAGGCTCCTGGGGCTGTCTCAGTGGTGGGCTGGGCTCTCGAGGGGGTAGGTTGGGAGCGGGTAGTTGTATGGCCATGTTGGAAGGAGGCTTCCAATTTGTGGTGGAGACCGGGTTGGCTAATCGTAGGATTCGGGCATTTCTGTTGTTGACCCGCAGATAGTCGCGTCCGTCGGCTTGCCATATGTCGTCTGATTGGGGGCGTCGAAATAACCTCATACCCTCAAGAACATCAGAGGTGAGGTATCTCTCACCTCTGACTATCTCAAGGTTATCAGGAAACCTGATGCCCAGAGCTGGATGTTTGGCTATAAGAGTGATAATGCCACCGCAATGTAGCTGGCCAGATGAACTTCTACTTAGTTTAAGTAGTTTGTACATGATCCAGGATCCAAAATTTGGGGTTTTAGGCCCTGGATTAATCATGCAGTAGAGAAGCTCAGGCTCATTTAGGCCAGCTTTGCTTATCTCTTCTTGTGGGAAGAGGATAGAGGCAATGATGCGGTGCGTGACTTTTAGGACGGGGTGGATGATGCTGGAGGCCTTGGCGGCACTGGGACGGTAAAAGTTTTCTGTGGAAATCCTTGTCCAGAAAGGGCCAACTTCACGGTGGAACAGCTTGTTCAGTTTTCCTCTTTGGTCATAAGTGTTGGCGACCGGTGCGCCAATAAGTTCACACAATTGGTTTTGTGTGATTTGGTGAGACCTGTTGAACATTCTAAAGGACAAAACTGTTGTATGAACGTTAAATTCGACAGATGATAAAAATTCGATAGTGGGGTTGGAATAGCTTTTCTCGCTTATATTCATCAACCCTTCCCAACCAATATTGGACAGGAGTTTGCGTACTCCTGCCTCTATGTGTAAGTCTCGCAAAGTTGGAACATCAACGAATTTTTGGGCTTGTCCCGTTCGTTCCAAGAAGTTATAAAAGCGTGCCTCTTGGGCATCGGTCATGAATGCGATACCCGCATCGCCCATATCAAAGTCCTGCTGTTCGGGCTCTTCATCGGAAGAGCCACTAGAGGCCGAATACACGATTTGCCTTTTACTACCCCTAGAGTAGGTACGGGACGATGATGCCATTTTTTTTTTTTTTTTTTTTTTTATATCAAAGAAATTTAGACAAAAACAACACTCAAACAATAAAACACACAAATATAAACACAAAGGTTTCACAATTCAAAGCCAATAACCAATTATCTAGCCAAAAACCAAAAATTATGAAGATTTTGAGTTTTGGAAAGAATTTACCGAATTGAAGCTTGACAATGGTGATATTGACCTTGATTCCTTGTATTCTAGCCTTCCCCAAGCTTGAACCTAAACAAATTCAACGATTTAGCAACAAAAATTCAAAACCCTAACTTTCTAGGGTTTCAAGAAATCCGAATTTCACCATGGATTTGGTTGTTTCTTGTGGTCAAAATGAAGGAGAAGATGAGAAATAATGTAACTAACCTTTGGATTTTAACAAATCTTGAAGAAATTAGAAGAAAAATTGAAGAAATCGATCTTGGCCTTGTGTTTATCGGACTCGGCAGGGGGTTTTGAAGCAAATCGCAGCTTTGTAATGATAAAAATGAAGTGCCTTGGCTTTTATAGTAGCGAAAATGACAGAAATACCCTTGGCCAAAGTTACACGGCCGTGTAACTTAAGCTACATATTTTACACGGTCGTGTAATGTTAATTCTTGACCGGATAAGTTTTTACCATAACTTCATATTACACGGTCGTGTAATTTAATACTCACATATTACACGGTCGTGTAATTTGTATTTTTGACCATATTGTAATGTTACACGGTCGTGTAGCTTATAGGGTAAAAAGTTACACGGGCCGTGTACCATACTGTCAAATTTTTTTGTTTTTCGGTTTTTGTATCTTGAGCCTCGGTAGTCCGTTTTCATTTCCGATCGTTTCCTCACGTAGGTAATTGAAAGTTATAAACAGAAAAATTATAAAAATACAAAAAATCACACTTTGAAAAAATGACAAAAATACCCCCGGGTTGCCTCCCGGTTAGCGCACTTGTTTAACGTCTTTGGCTCGACGCATGGCTCCCAAAATTTGACTATTGGGAGCGAGCCGGCTCGTATAATTTTTCGTCTTCAACGTTTTGATCGACAAAATTCTCGTAGAAAGGTTTGAGCCGGTGGCCATTTACTTTGAAAATTTTTCCAGTCATGTCGCTTCTTATTTCTACTACACCATAAGTAGAAGTATTAGTTACAATGAATGGTCCCGCCCATCGGGACTGAAGTTTTCCTGGAAAAAGTTTTAGACGTGATTGAAAAAGTAACACTTTTTGGCCTATTTCAAAGCTCTTTCGTGTGTTGACCTTGTCATGAAAGGCTTTGGTCTTTTCTTTGTAGATTTTAGAATTTTCATAGGATTCGTTTCTTATTTCTTCCAATTCTTGGATTTGAAGTTTCCTATGAACTCCATTTTCTACAAAGTTTTGATTTAAGCGTTTGATTGCCCAATACGCTTTGTGTTCGATTTCAACCGGCAAATGGCATGCTTTTCCAAATACAAGACGGTAAGGAGACATACCTATTGGTGTTTTATATGCGGTGCGGTATGCCCAAAGAGCATCGTCTAAACGGATACTCCAATCTTTACGGCTCGTACTTACCGTCTTTTCCAAGATGGACTTGATTTCTCGATTGGAGATCTCGGCTTGTCCATTTGTTTGTGGATGGTAAGCGGTGGAAACTCGATGTAGGACTCCGTATTTCTTGAAGAGAGCCTCTATCGTTCGGTTGCAGAAATGTGATCCTCGATCACTTATAAAAGCTCTCGGCATTCCAAATCGACTAAAAATGTTGGCTTTTATAAAATCTGCAACTACTTTGGAATCATTAGTTCGTGTGGCTTTTGCCTCTACCCATTTAGAGACATAATCCACTGCTAGAATTATGTACATATTTCCAAAGGATGACGGAAATGGGCCCATGAAATCTATACCCCATACATCAAATATTTCACAGAAGAGTATGGAGGTTAGTGGCATTTGGTCCCTTGGTCTAAGGTTTCCAACTTTTTGACATTGCTCGCAAGATTTGCAAAACTTGTAAGCATCGGCAAAAATAGTGGGCCAATAAAATCCGGATTCAAGGACCTTATGGGCCGTTCTCTTCTGACCAAAATGCCCTCCACAGGCTTCAGCATGACAGAAGTTTAGAATAGAGTGTACCTCACGGAGATCTACACATCTCCTTATGATTTGGTCGGGACAAAATTTCCACAAGTAAGGCTCATCCCACACGTAATGTTTTGAGTCTTTCTTCAGCTTGTCTTTCTGAGCTCGAGTGTAGTCTGAAGGGAAATTTTTGGTGACCAAATAGTTTACCATGTCAGCATACCATGGTGTGATCGTCTGGTTGGTGAGCAGCTGTTCATCTGGAAATGAATCATTTAGCGGGGTTGGATCTTCATTGTTGATGATCCTACTTAGATGGTCCGCAACTAAGTTTTGCTTTCCGCTCTTGTCCCTGATTTCCAGATCGAACTCTTGAAGTAGTAGGACCCAACGAATGAGCCTAGGCTTCGCATCTTTCTTTGTCATCAAATACTTCAACGCTGCATGGTCAGAAAAAACAATGACTTTAGTTCCTAACAAATATTGTCGGAATTTTTCCAAAGCAAATATGATGGCAAGAAGCTCTTTCTCTGTTGTTGAATAATTGCTTTGTGCGGGGTCCAATGTTTTTGAAGCGTAGTATATGACGTGGGGAACTTTATCCTTCTTTTGCCCCAAAACCGCCCCTACCGCGTGATTACTTGCATCGCACATAATCTCGAATGGTAGACTCCAATCTGGCGGTTGAATGATGGGCGTGCTTACCAACAGGTTCTTCAAAGTTTCAAAGGATTGTTTGCAGGCGTCGGAAAATTCAAACTCTACGTCTTTCTGTAGAAGTTCGCACATTGGTCTTGAGATCTTTGAAAAATCTTTGATGAATCTCCTATAAAAACCTGCATGACCAAGAAAAGAACGGACCTCTCGGACACATTTAGGGTAGGGTAGAGTTTTAATAACATCAATTTTTGCTTTGTCAACCTCTAACCCTTTTGCTGAAACAACGTGTCCTAATATAAGTCCTTGGTCAACCATAAAATGACATTTTTCATAATTTAAAACCAAGTTGGTTTCAATGCACCTTTTCAAAATTTTTGTCAAGTTATTCAAACATTCCTTAAACGAATTTCCATACACAGTAAAATCGTCCATAAACACCTCTATAATTTCTTCAACATACTCGGAGAAGATACTCATCATGCACCTTTGGAATGTGGCGGGGGCATTGCAAAGCCCAAAAGGCATCCGCCGATACGCAAACGTGCCAAAGGGGCATGTGAACGTTGTTTTCTCTTGATCTTCCGGTGCAATGGGTATTTGGTGAAAACCTGAATATCCATCTAGACAACAATAATGAGTTTTTCCCGCTAACCTTTCCAACATTTGGTCGATAAAGGGTAGTGGGAAATGATCTTTACGAGTAGAAGAGTTTAACTTTCGGTAATCAATACAAACACGCCACCCGTTTTGCACACGGGTGGGTACCAACTCACCTTGCTTGTTTTCCGTCACTGTGATTCCGGTCTTCTTTGGGACAACCAGGATTGGACTTACCCATTTGCTGTCTGATATTGGGTAAATCATTCCTGCGTCCAATAGCTTAAGAATCTCCTTTTTTACCACTTCCATCATGGGTGGATTGAGTCGTCTCTGGGCTTCCCTTGACGGTTTGTACTCATCTTCCATGAAAATCTTGTGCATGCACATCGATGGGCTAAGTCCTTTGATGTCGGCTATTGTCCAGCCGAAAGCTTCTTTGTAGTTCTTTAGCAATCCCATCAATTCTTTCTCTTCTTCTTCAGACAGTTTGTTGGAAATGATGATCGGTAAGGTATCCTTTTCTCCCAAGTACATGTACTTCAAATGGTTGGGGAGATCTTTTAATTCCAACTTTGGTGCCTGTGAAATGGAAGGAAGAAGTTTTTCGTTAGAAATTTGCAATGGCACTTTTGGCAAATCATACCTTGCTTTCTTTTGGTGGTCTAGGTATGATGCGATTTCCAAGATTTCTTGACTTAGATCGAATTTCTCGATGAGCTCCTTTGTCTTCTCCTTGTCTAAATTTTTGTTTAAGACTAGAGCTAATAAATAGTGTTAGACAATTCGAAACATTCTTCAACTAATGGGTTGATTACATCAAGAAAATTTAAAGACGAAACAGTTTGTGGATAACGCATAGCATCAAAAATATTGAAATTTATGATCTCTCCATCAAATTCCATGGAAAGTGTTCCATTGAAAACATCAATTTTTGTTCTTGCGGTGCTCATGAAAGGTCTTCCCAAGAGTATAGAACAAGAATTTGATGTTTCGTCTCCACCCATATCCAAAACGTAAAAGTCGGCGGGAAATACTAGTTCATTAACTTGCACCAAAACGTCCTCTAATACACCTTTCGGGTGTACTATAGAGCGATCGGCAAGTTGAATTATCACCCCGGTGCTTATTAATGGTCCTACTTTTAGTGATTTAAAAATAGAGTAAGGTAGGACATTAATTGAAGCACCAAGATCTAGCATGGCTTTTGGAATGTAGAGATTTCCCATTTTACATGGAACGGTGAAAACACCCGGATCTTTGCATTTTTTTGGTAGTCGTTTTTGCAAAACGGCCGAGATGTTTTCACCGACTGTAACAGTTCCGCTTTTTAGTTTCTTTTTGGAGGTACAAAGTTCCTTAAGAAATTTGGCATATCTAGGAATTTGTTTGATTGCATCTAGTAAAGGAATATTTACCTCAACTTTCCGAAACATGTCCATAATTTCTTGATTTTCCTTTTCTTTCTTTGTGTTTTTAAGTCTAGATGGAAAAGGAGGGGGAGTGATTTTTACCTCAACTTTGGATGGTTCCTTGGGAGTTTCGCTTCTTGAATCGGTATCGTCTTCGATTTCTATCTCTCTTTGTCTTTCTTTTGACAAGCTTGGTCCGTCATAACTTTTCCCACTTCTTAAAGTAACAGCATTTACATTATGTTTGGGATTTTCTTGAGATTGAGAAGGTAACTTACCTTGGGATTCCATCTTGTTGACAGAAGTGGCTAGTTGAGCCATTTGTTGCTCCAGGTTCTTGATGCTAGCCCTTGTTTCTTGCTGAAATGAATGCGTGCTTGTGGCTAGACTTTTCACAATGTCTTCCAGGGACATGCTCGTGCTTGCTGTATTCTGTGGCGGAGGGTTTTGGTAGTATTGTTTTGGTCTCTCCTGGTATTGGTTACGGTTTTGATTGGACTGGTAGTTCCAATTTTGGTTGCTCCGAGGTTGATCAAACTGTCTCTGATTTTGCCCGGTAAATCCCCCCATTGCTTTCGCTTGCTCTTGATCATCTTGTAACTCGGGACACATGTCAGTTGGGTGTCCGTATTGCAAGCAAATTCCACATGCTCTAACCGTTGGTTCAACTCCTTTTTCTTTTGTTAGTTGCATGACAGCTTTGGTTAGTTCAGAAATTTGATTTTCAAGATAAGGAGTGTTTACCTCTTTTACTCCTCGGGGTGGATCTACATACCATTCGTCCTCTCCTTGTGTATGTTTGGACTCCTCCGCCATTTTCTCGATCAATGCTCTTATTTGGGTCGGTGTTTGATCGATTAATGAGCCTCCACTTGAAGCGTTTATCAAACGTCTCTCCATTGGTGTTAGGCCTTCACAAAAATATCGGAACAATTGGTAATCGGAAATACCGTGTTGCGGGCATCGGGCACACAACTTTTTGAATCGTTCCCAATACGTGTGTAAAGCTTCTCTCTTCCCTTGCTTGATACCAATTATTTCCCTTCTCAGACTTGAAGCTTTCGTCTCCGGAAAATATTTGTCAAGGAATAACCTTGCTAGACCGTTCCATGTTGTGACCGACCCCGGTGGTAGGTCATATAGCCATTCTTTGGCTGAGTCTAGCAATGAAAAGGGGAGTGCCCTTAACTTGATTTGGTCTTCCGAGACATCATGTGGTTTCATCCCTACACATACGACGTGAAATTCTTTCAAAAATTTGTGAGGGTCTTCATTTTCTACTCCCCGAAATTGAGGTAGTAAATGAATGAGCCCGGATTTCAATTCGAAGTTCGTCATGTGCGGGTAGGTAATGCAGAGAGGTTGTTGGGTAACATCTTGGGTTGCCCATTGGCGAAGTGTTCGTTCTTGAGGTGGATTTTCGGCCATAGGAGTATGGTTTGTTTGAGAGGGAGGTGTATGTGGGATGTTGTTATCTGATTCGGATTCTGTTTCAGTTTCGGATGAAGAAAGGTCTTGCCAAATGTCTATGATAGGAGGATTTGATGAAGAAGCGGTTTGGGAAGCTTGCTGCTTCTTGCGAAGTTTAGCTTGCTTCCTTAGCCTTTTCGCGGTTTTCTCAATCTCCGAATCAAGTTCAAGAGGCGTACCTGTTCGTGAAGATCTTGGCATAAAATATTAGTAATACCGTGCTCCCCGGCAACGGCGCCAATTTGTTGAGTGTCGTAATCAACAAAATAAAAGAGTTGAAATATGGTTTGAAATGATTTATTAATTACCAGTATTTCGTGATTGCACTACTTGTTATAAATACTAACTGTGTAGTATAAATGGCAAGCAGGGTCGATCCACAGGGAGCGATGGTCTAATGGATTACACCTTGAATTCACGGAAGTTAAAATAGTAAAGAAAGTAAACAAAGGGGGGGGGGGTTTGATGAATAGTTGGACAATAATTATGTAAATGTTGAGAACAAATTTAACTTGGGACAAAATATATAGAATGATTGTTTTTATAATTTGGGGACAAATTCTGGTTTTGCATTTGTAGTCATATGATTGGAAATAACAATAAGAATGATGTTTATAACTTTAATCTTTCTAAGTTGGTACTTTGTGTATGTCGAAAGCTCGCACATACACCATTCACCTAGTGTACCTTAGTCAAGAGAAGCTCATTAACTAAGACTAATCTCATTAATCAAATCTAGATAAGATCATAGAATTTGAATGAAAGATTGCATTATGTTTTATGTGAATGTTCCCAACAATGTTCAATACTCCTAAACAAGCGTTGAAGCGTTAAAACATGAGATATGATTTTCACCTAATTAAAGATGATTATCACAAATAACATTTTATAAAACAATTACGGATTTTATAATTTGTATGACAAGATTGATTGATATTTAAGATCAAATGGCCAATATGAAATAAATAAAAACCAAACACTTGTTAAATCTCAAAATCATATCACTAGAAAGATATAAAATCAAACATCAAACTTTATATTAAGTCACAATCATAATCCTTAATACAAAACCAGAAAATAAGTTTACTAGCCACTCATGACTAGTAAAAGAGAAATAAACTTACAAAATGAAGACAATCCACACTTGAAGTTGCACACAAACACCAACACAATGTATCTAGAGAGTATTCAGAAAATAATGGTAAGATGGGATGGTTCTAAGGCTAACTAGACACATCTATTTATACTAACACACCAAGGGTAAAATGGTAATTTGGACAATGGCAAACATCATCATTCCAACACCCACTTTCTTCATCATATGGCCTCAAAATCAGGTTGGATCTGGATCTGGTCGTGTAGCATGGGAATGACAGCACAAGAGTGAATAAACAACTCAAAGTGGGCTAAAAAGTAGATCTGGTCACCAGGAAGAGTTACACGGCCGTGTAACTTCTTGGGCCAAGATTACACGGTCGTGTAATCCTGCAAAAGTCCCTGGACCCTACCCTGAGCTGACATGGCATCCATGTGGCATAGTAAAGTTACACGGCCGTGTAACTTATAGGGCAAAAGTTACACGGTCGTGTAACATACTGTCATCGGGATGAATTTCATTTTTTGTAACTTCTTCGTTTGAGCTCCGTTTCTTCTGAAATTTCTTGTGTAGCCTCCCATTGTTATCCAATGCAAGATTCAACCCTCAAAAGCACCTGAAAACAACCACAAAGTGTGAAAGTAGATTGCTATTCTTGAAATCCCGAGAAACATGAAAATATGCAATAATGAGAATGAAATGCAAGGTAAAACAAGGATAAAAGGGCATGAAAACATGCTTAGAAATACACCTAACATGTTACAAGCTTGGATAGCAGTAGAAAGGCGATCACTCTGTGGAGTCTGATATAAAGGGCAGATTTGATAAGGCGAGGTTTCGGCCTAGAGGGAGAAATCTCGATCTTGCGAAAGACTACAGTATCAGTTTCTCCAAGAAAGAAAAATCTCTCCTCTATTGAGAAAGTGAAGCGTTGACAAAGGTATCCAAATATGTGAGCTTCGGTTGCGATGTGAGCAAAGACTGGAATGCGGTAGAGCCTTGAGAAGTGAAGGACCGGAGAAGCAAAGGTTCAGTAGCAATGACTAAAATGAATCTTCGGTTTTTGTGTACCTCAACCTTGACCGTCAATGTGGCAAAACCATTTCCAATTATGAACCCCGATTTGACCTAGTTACCTGGAGAACTTACAAGTTTGGTATGTACGGTCATGGATCAATGTATGTAGGTGATGTCATAGGCCTGTCCAGGTCAACTGATATCTATAAATACGTCTCGTTGATTGCAAACCCTGGCATGTGTGTCAAATATATGTATTCAATATTATAAATAAAATCGCTCTCTAGTTTTGCATCAGACATAACTCGATTTCTCATATCGAGTGAACCACATTAAATCTGTGTGTTCTTATTTTGTTCTTTGCATCTCTAACTGCCTAGATAATTGTGTTTGTATGCGTTTTTCAAAGTGCTTAATCATAACAACAGACATGAATCCAAATATATTCTAATATATAGGTGAACGTTATGATCTTAGAATTACCACCATCTTCAAATCTTATTCATCGAATACAAGCTCATAGAATTTTAGGCTTTAATGGATCATAACTATGAAATCTTTAGAATAATTTAATTAGTTATGCATACTATCTATCATTCCCCGGGTATAGAAGCATATTAACCACTTGCTTCATCGACGGTCGCACCTTCATATCTTCCTCAACGCATTGCAGTGCTATTCTAACTAGATTTTCCATGGTCGTACGATCATATTCCCCACTTACGACAGGATCTACGATCTCCTCGACCCATGATTTTGTTGGGCTTCCATGCAAGCCTGTAATTCTATCTCTCACCCACTCAATTAGAGTAAGCTCAATGTCACCATTTTCGACGCTTCTTTGTTGATTCCCTGTTGGACTCCGCCCCGTTATCATCTCCAATATCACAATCCCGTAGCTAAATACATCAACTTTTGAAGTAATTGGAAGATTAAACACCCATTCAGGAGCCATGTAACCTCGAGTCCCTCTTACTGTTGAAAAGTTTGATTTCTGGATACTATCTCTATCAAATAGCTTTGAAAGACCGAAATCCGCCACCTTTGCATTGTAATTACTATCCAAGAGTATGTTATGAGGTTTGACATCACAATGTAGGACCCACTCCAGGCACTCGTCGTGTAAATAAGCTAACCCCTTAGCTGTACCTTTTGCGATATCACATCGTGTCTGCCAATCAAGTTTCCCAAGGCGTAAGTTTCCAGCCAACGATCCGTTCTCCATATACTCATAAACGATAAGCATGTGCTTTCCTTCAGCACAATAACCCCATGTTTCTATCAAATTCATGTGATTTAGCCTCCCGATTATGCTAATCTCCGCTTGAAATTCCTCTTCGCCTTGATTGTTGTCTGTGTTCTTGAGCTTCTTGATTGCTGCAATTCGTTTATCTGCTAAAATGCCTTTATACACAACACCAGTACCGCCTCGTCCTATTTCTTCGCTAAAATTGCATGATGCCTTTTTCAGCTCATTGTAGGTGAACTTCCGGAAAGCTGTTGCTGCTGGAAAATAACTTTGCTCGGTTGTAACCGGGTGTTTACCACTCTTATACCAGAAAAACACTATGCCAATGATCTCAATAAACCCGATCACGCATCCTAACACACCCACAAAGTTAAGCAGCTTGCTATCATGTTTTTTCTCGTACGATCTTGCCATGGCTGTCACCACCAGGCCTGTGCAACTGAAGAGTGATTTCTTGTATGTTACAGGACGAAATGATGACACCAATGTTTTCGGTAATTTGATATACATCGTATTGTGAAATCCCATCTGGTACCCGTTATACAAAGAAGTCTTCATATAGCAATAATACGTTCCTCGGTCACAACTGTATGAAAATTGGAACCCTTTGCAAGTGCAATCATTTAAGCAATCCTTTTTGCAAGAATCGAGAGTGTAGTTCTTGTGGAACCGAATATCGTAGCCATAGAATTCTACTTGACGAAGCTTGATGAAATCCTCCTTGTCAGGACTGCATCCAGAGAATTTGGGTACACATCCGTAACTCCAATCTTCTGGATTCGCAATCTTGTACCCATGTAAGCAAGAGCATTTCCTACCTGCATCCTGAGTATAAGTACAAAGACTATTTGGACCACAGATACCATGAATTTTGCAAGATTGGGGAATTGCTTGCCATTGAACTCGCCATTCCGTCCTGTTTTGATGCACAATAAGACTGTACACTCTTAGATTACCATCGATGTCGATCCTCATCATCCTTTGGGGTCCAATTCCAAAATCAGCTGAGAAAACTGACAGACCATCCGATGATATGAATCCACCATCCGAATTAAGGCTCGCTCTTTGATCGTACACATACTGGTATCTCCCAAATTTCGCAGGTAATTCATGGGGATCAGGCCAGAAAATACTAGCTGATACTGGACCTTCATAATGAAGACGAAGAATGCTATCGAAGTCAAAAAACAGCTTATACAAACCCGAGGAGTAATTAGTACGACTTCTTGAAGAAACAAGTTGAGTGTTCTTAGTCAAGGGTTGATTCGGAAGAAGGGTATCTGTTGGATAATCAAAGCTTTGCCAGAGAAGTTTTTCTCCTTCATAAAGGACAAGGTTACCTGTGTTATGGAGCTGCAATTGCACTGAAGGAGAGGTTGATTTTGTGTGGGTTGACCAAATTATGTATCGGTCAGCATCTATTAAGGCAAGATTTCCATCTCTGAATAATGAAAGCTTCGAGTATTTTCTGTTTATGGGTGCATCTCGGTTAGCCATCCAGACCACGGTGGGTTGATCCGTGAACCACACAGCAAAGCAATAAGCATTCTCTCCGACTTGATGAAAACCAGCTGTGAAAAGCCCATTTGGTGAAACCAAAATGTCGTTCTTTCCCGCTGATAGAGATGAACCTCCGGTTAAGCCATTGACAGGGAAGAAGTAGAAGAAGAAGAAGAAGATGGTATTCTTGTGGTGATGAACAAGAACAAGAAATGGTGTGGCCATGATATGTATCTAATCGTTACAAAGGATATAAATTTGGTTTATCCAACTATCCAAGGTTGTATATACAGATGAGCAAATTGGATACTTGTATTTGTTTTTAGTTAGTCAGTTGGCAGCAGTTAAATCAAGAAGAGGAGGCTAATTCCACGTGGGTGATTAACGGATTAAGTGAGGGTTTAAGGCGCTATCATAGTATCATATACTTGTTAAAGATTATTTTTTTACTGCTATGACTGATATAAATAAACTTCTTTCTCCACTACTTAAATTTAGAAGAAAGTACGCATACAAGAAAACACATTGGAATTTACGAAATTCAGGGTCTAGATGATAATATGATGATGAATGTGATAAACAGATTGTAATCCGTCAAGAACACCAAACAAAAATCTACAACCAATTTAACGTGGCTCTACCTGCATAAGCGATTACAAACCGTTTTAATAACGACAAAAATTACCCACCGAATAGATTCGTCGGACGTAATACCCGATGGATTAACGGAATGAAAAGCCATAATTTTCAAACCGGATGGAAACCCCTAATTTTGAATTCGGACGGTTTATCGGATCCCTGTTCCTCGGTATTCCTTTGAAAAATCACAACTACCAAAAAATATTACTAATTTTAAAATCCATAAGTAAATTGTTGTTAATTTAAAAAGTTTCTTTTTCTTAAATACCGATGATAACGACAGATTTGTATAATTTTGCAATCCATAGTTGGATTGAAATCAGATTTTTAATTTAATTAATTATATAATAATTATATTAATAATTATATTTATTATGGTTATTGTTTATTAATATTAATAAATTTTTTATAATTGATAAATTTAACATCTCTAGTGGTTTTAAAAATATTATTTAAATAAACTTTTTAAAATTTTATTATTATAAATTTTTGTTGAAACACTTAATAATGTCTAACATTTTTTATTGCTTTTATTCATTTTGACCATTGCTCTTCATAATAATTTATTTTAGACGCTAATTATATTTAGCTATTAATTTTTTATTACATTATCTATTTGGTTATATATAAAAAATAGATTTGAATATATTTTATAAAAATTCATATCATAAAAAAATAAAGTCAAAATTTCCAAAATGATACAAAAACCAAAGATTAAAAAAATATATTAAATGTTATTTAATCATTTTTTATTAGAAAATCTTCAATAAACTTTCATAATTTTGAAACGGTTTATGAAAAAATATTAAAGTTCAATTTTTTACATAAAAGAAAAAAATACCAGTTAACATATTCAATTTAATCATTTCTTCAGGTAATTTATTTTTTTTAGGTGGGAATTTTACAGTAATGTCTCATTATTTTGGGTTGGTTAATCAAAAAATCTCAAAGCTAAATCTATTTATACAAAAGGACAAGATATCAGCTAACATATTCAATGTTGGCGTGAATCGTATTGTCCAAAATGTATAACAACCATACCTAATAAAAGTTAGTGTTTAGTATTAATGAAACTAAAACACTGAAAGTTAAATAACGTTAATAGTAATTATGGTCTGGTCGTAATGGACAGTAGTTAAAAAAAGATGTCATGGCCAATATGAGATCATGCATTAATATCTAAATGCTTTCAAATCACTTATAAACAAAACCACCTTGTTGAAAAATAATATACATCGTCAAAACTCGGTAGTGGGAACTTGAGATGTCGAACGTTGTTTTATCCATTTGAATTGAAAGAGTTGGTTACATTCATGTACTTATTGATTAGGCGGGACTGCGAGAGTGAGAGTCTGAGTCGGAAACGAAATCTACAATGTGTAAACAGCTCTTCCAATTCAAATGGATAAAATCATGCTCGATGACTCAAGTTCTCACTCCCGAGTTTCGATAAGATATATTATTTTTAAAGAACGTATTTTTCTTTATAAGTAATTTGAGAGCATTTGGATGTTAATGTGTGATCTAACATTCGGTCGTGTCAACTCCTTTTAAACTTTTGTCCACTACGACCGAGCCATGATCATTATTAGATGTATTTGACTTTTAGTGTTTCAATTCCATCAATATTAAACACTAACTTTTGTTGGATATTGTTGTTATACATTTTGGACAAATACAATTTGTTAGTCGATATCCTGTCCATTTGTGTAAAAAAGTTTAACTATGAGGCTTTGTCATAATCTGGCCCAAAATAATGAGACTTTAGTGGAGATTTTCAACTAGAAAACCTAGTAAATAATTAGTTACCAGAAGAAAGTTTTTATTTGAATATGTTAGCCAGTATCCTGTCCTTTTGTGTAAAAAAAATTTAATTTTATGATTTTTTTTAATAAAACAACCCAAAATAACAAGACTTTACCAGAGATTTCCTATTTTTATTTATTAAAATATTAATATCAAGTAATGTTATTCCTCAACACCGTGAATAAACATAAAAAATCATAAGTCATACGAGATTAGTTTATATAACACATGAAAAATATAAATTAATTAATTTCTAAAAAAACTTTTTTAAGGGTTAACCATTTGAGTGATTTTACAATAAATAAACTTTTAATCCGAACTACTTATGAAAATCTAACGTGTCAAAAAAATTGAGAGGTTAACCCTTCTGAATCTAGCTATTACTTGTGTTTAGAGTACGCGAATCTTAGTTATATATTATCGCATCTGTAATACGCAATAGAAAATGGATCACGCATTTGTAAAAATGAGAATCAAACCTAGGACCTTGGGTTGAAAGCACAAACACGCTAACCAGTTGAACTATCTGATTCTAGTGTTAATAGTACGAAAGTCTTATATATAATATGTATATACAATATATTTGAAACATTCTATGTAAATCAGTTCGGTTCTTTTTTTATCGGTTTTTCACAATATACAAACCGAACCGAAACCGATTTTTTCGGTTTTAAAGAAATTAAACCCAAAACATACCGTTTGGGTTCGGTTTGGGTTTTTCAGTGTCGGTTTTTTTCGGGTTTTCGGTTTTCGGTTTTGCTCACCCCTAGTGATACCTAGCGAATTTGATGCACTTTGTCTTTCACTATCACCGTCAATCTTTTAGCCAAGTTTATTGCACTTGTAGTTTTAAATGTCTCGCCAAAAATTCTAAAAGTTTTCCGGTAAGCACGTGTAACTTCAAACCTAACAAAAAACATCAAAAACTCATATAAACAATTGATACATCAAAACAAAAAATCAAAACCATATACTGCATACTCTATTCATTTATGATTATAATTGTAATCATAAATGAATAACGTACAAACCCAAAAACTATGCATCCTATTCATTTATGATTATAATTGTAATCATAAAATATACATCTAATCATAACTTAATACATCTGAACAAAATAAATTACGTCTATTCATGTATGATCATCCTATTCATTTATGATTATAATTGTAATCATAAAATATACATCTAATCATAACTTAATACATCTGAACAAAATAAATTACATCTATTCATGTATGATTATCCATTAACAGATCTTCATATACACTGAAAATATACATCTAATCATAACTAATACATCTGAACAAAATAAATTACGTCTATTCATGTATGATTATCTATTAAGAGAAATCCATATACACTAAACAAAAAATAAAATTGATTTATGATTATCAAAACATATACCTCTAATAATATAAACAAAAAATCAAAACTCATATTCATTGCATATTTTATTCATTTATGATTGCCAGTAACAAAAATCATCTAAGATTTAAGTTTAGTGACCATAAATTAAACATGCTTTTGAACACCAAACTGTACCACAAAGTAGTATTAATTACAGTAACAACATCATATTATCATTTAACAAATTCAATCAAACCCACTTAAAAAATGTATTACCACAAAACTAATATTAATTAAAGTAACGACATTAGATATATCATCTAACCAATTCAACTAAACCCGCTTAAAAATCTACTTCATAGAACTAAAACCAAAACCAATACAGAACAGATATAAAACGCTCAAGATTATCATGATATTACTTTTTACAACCTAAACATCAAATTTAAGTCAAAATGGAGTGAAAGCATAAATAAAAGACAACCACTAACCCAATTCCGCCATTTGACCCATTAATTACTATACTCGGTTCTAATGCAAATGGGAATTGGGTTACTGGTTGTCTTCATTGACCCCAAAACCCATCGTTAAATAGTCACAAATACCATGATTTTTTGTCATTAATGCATCGGTATTCCGTTGGTAATTACCGATGGACCTTTTGTGTCGTCAGAAATATCCGTGGGTATATACCCGCTTTTTATATACCCACTTTTCTTGTAGTGGAGTCGAGTTTCAAGCGTGGTGGTACTCGATTTGACTCGGCTCATATCCCTAGTTTGCAGTGCATGAACTAGCTAGTAGGCCAAACCAGACGGTGACATTATGAGCTTGTGGGTCTTGGTCCATAAACAGTTTTAGGTCAGCAATTGTCTTTAAATAGATATGATTGTACCAAATGCAGAAAGCGTGCGTGGCAACTACGCTTTTAATAAAATTGTATTCGTAGTTCGTAAATTAACCAATCACTCTGATAGTGTGAAGTGTGAACCTAGTTAATTTATTAAGTGCTTTATTTTTTATTGACATTTTGGATCATGTGTTTGTGTCTTTATTGGTTCTGGATCCTAAAACTCATGGAATAAAATCTCCTCCTCGCCTCGTAATTATAGTATTTAATTTGGTGTTCTTGGTGAGTATTAGGATGGGTTTTCCGAACTTGGTTATTGTTTGTACATATACGTCATGAGGATCGTAAGCATTCGTAAATTCCAACATGAATGTGTTCTATTTTTGTACCTTTGTGTCTATGCATGTTCTATTGTGTGCCAACTTTATTCGGAATTTAAGTATTAATTGGAGAAGCCTATGCATAGCTGCAAAGATTCTGTAAAATGTGTATGATAGCCCTTGAACCTTCACTTATTCGTTAATCAAGATGCTACCAACTGACTAACTACAAACAAACACAAAGATGCAATTTGATCATCAGACAACTTTCGACAACCTTGAATTAACCAAATTGCCCTTTTATACGTAGGATGAGGATTCGACAGTTCTCTTTAAATCAATAAACGCCCTTGTTTCTGTCAATTTACATATCATGGTTGCACCATCTCTTGTTCTTGTTCGTCACCACAAGAATACCATCTTCTTCTTCCTCTTCTACCTCTTCTTCTCTGTCCATGGCTTAACTGGAGGCTCATCTCTATCTGTTCAGAACAACGACACTTTAGTTTCGCCAAATGGGCTTTTCACAGCCGGTTTTCATCAGGTCGGACATAATGCTTATTGCTTCTCCGTGTGGTTCACGGATCAACCCGCGACTGGGGTTCGCACCGTGGTCTGGATGGCTAACCGAGATGCACCAGTAAACGGAAAATACTCGAAGCTTTCCTTATTTAAAGACGGCAATCTTGTCTTAACAGATGCTGATGAATACATTATTTGGTCGACTCACACAAAATCAACCTCTTCTTCAGTGCAACTGGAACTCCATCCCACAGGTAACCTTGTACTTCATGAAGGAGAACAACTTCTTTGGCAAAGTTTTGATTATCCAACAGATACCCTTCTTCCGAATCAACCCTTGACTAAGAACACACAACTTGTTTCTTCTAGAAGTTCTACTAATTACTCCTCTGGTTTCTATAAGCTCTTTTTCGACCTCGATAGCATTCTTCGTATTCGTTACGAAGGTCTAGAATCAACTAGCATTTACTGGCCTTATCCTGGTTATGATACTGCAGATGGGAGATATCAGTATATAAACGGTCAAAAAGCAAGCCTTGATTCTGATGGTCGATTCTACTCATCAGACGGTTTTCGAGTTTTGTCAGCTGATTTTGGGATTGGACCACAAAGAATGATGAAAATCAGCATCGATGGTAATTTAAGAGTATACAGTCTGATTGAGCATCAGAGAAGAAAGAAATGGAAGGTTCAATGGCAAGCTATTTCCCAGTCTTGCAAGGTTCATGGTATTTGTGGACCAAATAGTCTTTGTACTTATTCAAATGGTTCAGGCCGTAGGAGATGCACCTGCTTACATGGGTACAAGGTTGTGAATTCTGAAGATTGGAGTTACGGATGTGCACCCGATTTTGAGGGTTGTAGACCGGACGACGAAGGTTTCATCAAACTTCATCAAGTAGAATTCTATGGCTACGATATGCGGTACCACAAGAACTACACTCTCAATTCTTGCAAGAAGGATTGTTTAGATGATTGCACTTGCAAAGGGTTCCAATTTTCATACGATGATGACATAGGGACCTATTATTGCTACATGAAGACTTCTTTGTATAATGGATACCAATTGGGTTTCAGCAATTCGATGTATATCAAATTACCGAAAAAGTTGGTGTCATCTTTTCACCCGAAAACATTCAAGAAATCAAGCAATAAGGCTGGAGGGAGTGGTTAGCATGTGCTGAACATGCTAAACTTGCCACGTCAGCTTAGCACATGCTAACCAAATTTGGTGGGAGTAGTCAGCATGTGCTAACCATGCTAAAAGGTACAACTCTTATGCTAAAAGGTACAAGTCATGTTGCTATAGCTTGTTGATGGCGAGCTCGTCGATTCCTTGGCGAGGATGTCTTCAGCGAGATGGTCAGCGAGGGGAGGCGGTGTGGTTTAGCATGGTTGGCGAGGGGGATGGCGAGGAGTTTGGCGAAGCCACTCCCCCTAGCCTAATTGCACAGAGCCGATGGGGACACCCATAATAAGATTGTACGGAAAAAAACATGAAAACAAGCTACTTAACTTCGTGGTTGTGTTGGGATGTGTGATCGGGTTTATTGAGATCATCGGCATAGTGTTTTTCTGGTATAAGAGCGGTAACCACACGGTTACAACCGAGCGAAGCTATTTTCCGGCAGCCACAGGGTTCAGGAAGTTCACCTACAGTGAGCTGAAAAAGGCATCACGTAATTTCAGTGAAGAGATAGGGCGAGGTGGTGTTGGTGTTGTGTATAAAGGCATTTTATCCGATAACCGAATTGCAGCAATCAAGAAGCTCAAGAACACAAACCAGCAAGGTGAAGAGCAATTTCAAGCTGAGATCAACACGATCGGGAGGCTGAATCACATGAATTTGATAGAAACATGGGGTTATTGTGCTGAAGGAAAGCACAGGCTTATTGTTTACGAGTATATGGAGAACGGATCGTTGGCCGGAAACTTACGTCTCGGGAAACTCGATTGGGAGACACGGTTCAATATTGCCAAAGGTACAGCCAAAGGACTCGCTTATTTACACGAAGAGTGCTTAGAGTGGGTTCTGCATTGTGATGTGAAACCTCATAACATACTCTTAGATGGAAATTACAATCCGAAGGTGGCAGACTTGGGTCTCTCAAAGCTATTCGATAGAGATCGAATTAAGAACTCAAAATTTTCAACAGTACGAGGGACTCGAGGCTACATGGCTCCTGAATGGGTGTTTAATCTTTCGATTACTTCAAAAGTTGATGTATTTAGCTTTGGGGTTGTGATATTGGAGATGATAACGGGGCGGAGTCCAGCAGGGAAGCAACAAAGAAGCGGTGAAATTAATAGTGACACCGGGCTTACTTTAGTTGAGTGGGTGAGAGATAGGATTACAGAGTTAAATGCAAGTGGAAGGGAATCATGGGTTGAGGAGATTGTAAATCCTACGATAAGTGGTGAATATGATCGGACCGCCATGGAAAATCTGGTTAATATTGCAGTGCAATGTGCGGCGGAAGATATGAAGGCGAGACCTTCAATGAGGCAGGTAGTTAATTTGCTTCTAAATCCAGAGAATGATATATAGTGTGCGACAACTAATGAAGTTGAAATTGACATTAATGGCATTCATTTTCATCATAATGTAAGAGTTATCAATCGAAGCACGAAATGTCCTAAGCTTGTATACAATTGAATAAGATTTGAAAAACGGCAGTAGTTCTAAGATCATTATGTTCATCTTAGATATTATAATAAATTCTGAATTGTGTCTATCATGTTGTTATGCGTATCTTTGTACATATAACGTATATAAAACACAAATACATTACACAGAAGTAGGAGACCGTTTTTAGCGGGAACCTTGGGCATATAATTTAACATTAACTATATTCAAACAAATAGAATAGATTCTGAATTCTTTCATCGTTTTCACATTCACTCCTCTTTCTCTTATTGTAATATGATAGATACTTGGAAGTTGGAACACACAAAGTCATAAACTAGAACACAAAAAGTTGGGTGGAAACCCCGAATTTCCCAAAAATCACAAAGCGATATTCGATAATTTGAAGAAGCTTACAAAGGCTTACTTGATCTCTAATACTAAGCGGAGTAGTTGCCTATGAAACCATCGGCATCGGCTGCCACGTAAGCGCCACGTAGATGCCTACGAAATTGAAGTTGTATGCTACTAAAGTGGGGTGGATGCCTATGGATTTAGATTAAAAACTATTTTTTTTTTTTTGAATACCTCCGCTTTTGTTGCCTACACCAGAACGCCGCTAAGCCGATGCCGCTGACCCATGCCGGCATCACGGAGTGGTGATGCTGGCGGCATCAGCCTTCCATGCCAATGCCGCTGAACTTGTAGCTTCCATTCCATTTAGTCTAATGGATGGGGAGAAAGAGAAAGAGGTAATAAATAAAAAAGGTGATCATAATAATGGCCATATATACAACCTTACAAAGAGAATCCTTAAAACACTCCAAAATTGTATTGGGCCCTTTGATGATTTGGTGTTGACAATAAATGCATGATCGTGCTCAGAATCTGTTGATATTGGAACGAGTTTGCAGTCCGAAAATTTCTGGTCACCATGAGGTCTTTATTAAGAAAGAGAATATTGAATGATATACAGATTGGTATTGTTTCATGTCTCATGTTCGTATTAATATCTACAACAAAAAGATATTTGATCACTTGCCTGTTGAATTGATACCTTTCGGTTCCGAATTCAATACTAGTCATGGATGACATACCTTACTTGTATTACTAGATATAAAGTGTTACTATATAGTTGTGTCATATGCAATTGAGAATCAATTGGGAATATGCCTACTAACACATCAAGTTATTAATATTGCTAATGTTGCATGAGACTATTGAATTACATACAAAGTATGATTCAAGTTCTAAATTGCATGAATAAATTTATGAAATACTAGTTTATTAATTCATCACTTGTACGGTGACTTAATTAGAAACTAGAAAAGTCAAGGGGTTGGCTTGTAAATTAATATATTGATGGATAATTTTCATATATTAATTAATATTTATCTTATGATTTTAAATTTGAATTTAAAATTACTTGATTGGCAAACTAAGAGGTAAGATAAATATCTTATCCCTTTGGCTTGCTTCATTCTCATGACACTCTTTATATCTATCTATCTATCTCTTGGTTCTCTCTCCCTCTTGTTTTCTCTATTGGTCGGGAACACAAAAGAAACACAATAAAATTATTCTCGTGATCTTTAGGGTTTGAGAAGTGAAGAAGTTCTTGCAATTTCGTAGACTGAAATCTACAATGAAGGAGGATTGTTACTTCGGGCACACACAATATATAAATTCTACTTTGGGTTCCCAATATCATCCGAGAAAAGGTTTTTTTTTCTTTAACTTCTTCTTGTAGCTTTTGTTGCAAGTAATCAACTTGCATAGTTGCTTGGTGTTGAGGCGTCAAACTCAACAAATAAATTGATATATATATATATATATATATATATATATATATATATATATATATATATATATATATATATATATATATATATATATATATATATATATATATATATATATATATATATATATATAACTAAGAATTACACTGCTCAATTTACTATAAAAATAGTATAAGATAAGCAGGGGTCGGTCCTCAGAGACACGAGACTAAATCGAATATCGAGTATTAAACATAAGGTACAAAGTATCACAAGGGGGATTTTGAGATTTTGAATTTAAAAACTAATGAATTTAATATGCAAATAATTTAAAAAATGTAAACACTCAAATGAAACACAATTCTGATTATGTTGTTCATGTTTGATAAGGAATTCAATCAAGACGATGAATTAAGTCAATTTCATCTAAGATGGTTATAAAAGTGTAATAAGCTCTAACACTTAAGTTCATATATTTAATTTAACCAAAACATGCTCTTTGAGTTAAAACTATTTTTCTTAGACATATATCAAATAAGCTCTCGAGATATGTTTGAAAAACGCATTAAGGTTTAAGTGAACAAACCATACAATATTCAATACTTCTCAAATACTCGGAAGTGTAAAAACATGTTATTCAAGTTATACTAAGACTAATCTCAGATTCACTACTAACATTCACCTATGAAACAATTACGGATTTCATAAATGAATTTGCAAATATGATCCAAACAACAATTCATATGGCCAAATTGAAATGATATCTGAATCAATTCAAACATTCTTTACAAACTTGAATAACTAGATGAACATACGAATATAAACATAGCCAAATGATTAAAAACCCAAATCACATGTTCAAATAGAATCGGAAAGCTTAGAGATTTAGCCACACATGCTCGGGGCTAGAATCTCTATAGCATAAGTGACAGAAAATGTTCCAAATGTACTTACAAACAACGTTAAAATACAATATTAATGTTTTCCAAGTGTTCTTGATGATAGCAATCTCCTAAATTTCATCCCTCTTTTCTAGAAAATGAAGTATGTCCCAAAACCACCCCAAAAGGCCTTAAAACCGTGGAAAAACTGTCAAAGAAACGGTTTTGGACCCTGACACGGCCGGGGTTCTGGAACACGACCCGGGTCGGGGTTTTTCGTTGAAAACATATTCAAATTGGGGTGGAACCCGACCCGTGTTGTAGAACACGACCCGGGTTCAGTCTTCAGCTTCCAAATCTTCATTTCTTCTTTCATTCATTCGCTCCAACGCTTCCAATTCAGCCTCGAATGCTCAAATACCGCTCCAAGTCTTCTGTTAAGCGTTCCAAGCCATCCATGCCACGTTCTATCCTCTCGCTCCGTGCTCCACGCTTCTACTCCTCCTCAATCCGCTCCAAAGCTCCACGCTTTACCTGAAATTACATACAAACTTGTGAAGTACCTTTTGTTCCCGGAAACTAAATGAATATGCATGAAAAGAACTATAAAAGCAAACAAAGAAAAGGCAAAAATGGCTTAGAAAAGATGCATAAAATGCATCTAACACTTGGTGAGATATGATGACGTTTTTTAATGCTTTTATTGCTTCTTTTGTGAGTCATCGTATTCCAACGATTACAAGATAATGTGCTACAATTAAGGCTACATAATACATAAAATGAGTGTCCTAAAATCTTGACAAATATATACAAGATTATTTACATATAGTACACTATAGATACCAAGTTATTAATAATCACCACGATGGACACCATTTCTTCATGATGACAATTTTTTTAATGGCGATTCATAGTATATTTGACAATGAGTTTAAAATACATATTAAAACCTAAACATTTTTCTCTTTTAACCAAAAGCTAAATTCTAATTATCTTAGGAAAACAAACGGCAAGCACTACAAATCACACACAAGAGAAGAGAAAGAAAATGAAATTTCACTACAAAGATCCATGTCCAGCTTGATTCCCATATATTTTCATTTATGACATGTTCATCTTGTGAAATGCCTTTGTAAATGTTCAATATACGCTAAATAATCCACTTTTCCATAAAATTCAATAAAGCCATGTTATATGTAGGGTGACTTTTGAGCCACTTTGTAGTTGTGAAATCTCACTTCAATCTTATATGTTCGTTTGGATTGCTTTCAACCAAATGAAAAGAAAATAATTTCAAGTCATCCATGGAAATTGATTAAACAGTGACACCAGCTATAATGGGCAGACAAGAGAAGAAAAAAAGAGTTATGATACATATAGGAAGATGTTCCATGTGTATATTTTCATTGATTTGTCCAATTTTTACAAAATAATGTTAACAATTAACTTATTAAGGCTACGTAATAAGTCAACCAAATATCCTAAAATATCCACAGAGATATACACTATTTGCATATAATCCAACTGTAAGTAATGTCCATGATGAATACACTTCCTTCATCACGATCCACAATTGTTTCATAATGAGTTCACAACACATATTAAAACCTAAACTGTTTTGCTTTTTTTACTAGGATTTGACTTCCAAGTTGTGTTAGGAAAACCAAATAACAAATGGGCATATTTGAAAAGAATTGTCTGTTTTTCAGAAGACAAAATACATAAAAACATATGTTTGTTCTGTTTTGCAAAATATGTAAAAAAAAAGTAGCTTCTAAAGTTTGGAACTATTTGTAACCCATGGCTTTTAAATTTTTCTTCATTTTCTTTTTTTTTTTTTTTTTCTTTTTGTTTTTTTTTCGATTTATTTTTTTCTTGGATTTGGTTTGTTTTTGTTTTATTCTTTTTTTCGATTTGTGTTAGTTTTATTTGGAGTTTTTCAATTTGTTTTGTTTTCAATTGTTCTTGGTTAATTTTGTTTTGAATTTGAACATGATTTTTATTGACTTTTTAAACGTAATAGTTTACGAAGAAGATAATGGTTGTGGTAGACGATGGTGCTAGTGGTAATGACTCCAATGTGGTGTGGTGTGATGTGGTATTGTTGCTAGCATTGTTGTTGGCAGGTAATGATTTCATTTTATTTTATTTTATTTAGATAATAAAAAATAAATTTGAACTTACAGATTTTAAAAAAAAAAAACAATTTTCTTTATTCAAGCTTGAGACTTCTACTCCACATCTTCTACTGCATACATAATTGCGGACATGAAAAAAGAATGCAGATATTTTAACTCTTCAAAAGCAAACATCACCAAAAATACCAGAAAAGAAAACAAAAAAACACTAGAATTTACGTGGTTCACACAATCATACGAGCATCTTATATTAGTATAAACACAAGGGTTACATTGTACATGTATTGAAGTCCAAAGATTCTAACACAAAAACGACCGGAATCACGAACTCTATTCAATTTCATAGGCCGACTATATCAATAGATTCAGAAGATTTCAAAACAACCATAACCAGAAACACGAATTCTATTCAATGGTGTAAGTTAAAATGGCTATATTTAGTGAAGTCGGAATACTTAAATCACACGGCAACCGGAATCACGAATTCTATTGAAAGGCGTATGCTAAAGTTTCTACCTCCGTTGGTCGCCATAATGTTTTTTCAACACACAACAACCCTTCTTTCTCCTTGTTGTAAGTCATACGAATATTCCAATGAAGAGACTTGGCCATGTTTTCAATCTCAGCAACCGTCTCAACATTGTCACGCACAATAAGTTTTCCTTCTGGCCTTAAAATTCTGTCCACTTCCGCCATCACCGCCACTAACTTGCACCTGTCACCAGAAACAAAAGTAGGATGCTATAATAGATAAATCAACATTGATACAATTGGGTAGTGTTTTAGAAGTAGAATGTTGTAATAGGAAGAAATGAAAGTATGTTGCTAATTTTTTGCAATTATGCACCTTTTTTTAAGATCTGAGAAAAGATGATCGGCATGAAGAAGATCGTATGATCTTGGGTAAGTACTGAATGATTCACACCAGTTATGATATATTCCAAAGAGTCCACGTTCGTATATAATTGGAAGTGTATCTGGTGAATCAAGTGGGACCACATTCATCACCCATACTTTTAGGTCTCTCAATGCAGCAGCAAATCTAGAAATGTTTGACAACAATAATAATATAAGAATCGATTTAAAACATTGATATTAAAACCAAGTAACCAAGAAAAAAAGTGTTTAATGGTTTAATCAGGATAGGAAATACTTTAGTGGATACAGTGATAACATGATGAAAGTAAGTGGTGCTTTTTTTCCGATTTTGCCCTTTAGGAAATATTGTTATGACTTAGTTACTTACCCTCCATATATAGATCTCATGTCCATGACATTTCTGATAGAAGACCAATCAATTCCTAAACCATTCAAGTATGATTTGGACACAACACGTTTCCAGTGTTCATAGTCAGCAGTGAAGTCTTCAGGAGCTGGTTTTCCATAAACTCCATTTTCAGTGCTTTTTAACCAATACGGTGCTGATTCCAGTCTTTCAGGCCATGTTTTTGGCCACTTTGTACCTCGAACTGATTCATCAACTGGAACTTTATGCATGCATGCTTGAAGTTCTACATTCCTGTTTCACAAAACATGTCAAGACGTTTAAAGAGAATTACATGGTGTTTGGATTGATGGAATCAGGGAAGGAATGGAATGGTTAGTTCCATTGGAATTGAAAGGTTTATCTCAATCCATTCTTCATTCATTTTATAACGTTAGGTTTCAATATTAAATTATTGCATAAACATCTAAACAAGTTTCAAGAAAAAAATATAAACTTTACCAAATCGCATCTGGATCATCATTGTTTTCACATAGAGGTGGATCATTTTGTTGTCTGTTTTCATAGCATTCATTAGAAGTTGGCTTTTTGTATATTGCTGCACCAACTTCATTCAATTTATCATTATAAATCACCACAAGCTCCCAACACATTGCCTTTGTCAATTTAGACATAGCTGCCACAAATTTTCACATATCAGATTATAAAAATAACCAAAAGAGGAAACTCATAAGTCATAACAATTTATATATTTAAGAGCTTCACACGTTGAACATGATTACAATTTCAGAAATATTAACAAACTTTTCTTGATCATTTTCATAAAACTGATGGGAGTATACAAAAAAGTTCAAAGAAGTATAAAAGAAAATGAAATAGGATAAAAAAACTAAACCTTGCCATATTCCAACATCTTCAGTTGTATTTCTGTAAACAGGAGTAGCAGACCAAACAAAATAACCACCAGGTCTTAAGAGACGGTTCAGCTCTAACAGAAGTTTTCCACCTGTACACATATATCATCTTTGTAATCAACTGTGTACTGTGTACTGTGTACTGTGTACTGTGTACTGTGTACTGTGTACTGTGTACTGTCGAAGAAAAAAGAGGGCATGCAAGAATTACCTTCAATGTGCCATGGGACTCTGCAACGTGCACAATGAATGACATCAAAGATTTTACTAGGGAAGGGCAATCTTTGGGTACCCATGACAGCAGAAATGGCAGGAATACCCCTCTCAAGGGCAAATTGTACTTGAGCTTCATGCTCATCTTTTGGAGCAAATGACATGGCAATTACATCTCTCTCAAAAAGATACCCCCCAAAACTTGCAACTCCACATCCAACATCAAGTACCACACGCGTCCTTTTTCCCCATTGAATATCAGGAAGTGACTGCAATTTTATCCAGAAATACAAATTATAATTTAACAGAAAATAAGGTACAGAATCTGGATAAAATACTTTTTAAACATCATTTATCCTGAAACACTTTATTCCTTGAAAAGAAACATGGCCTTACTTTTGCGATATGATCGATATAATGAAGGGCACCATTCTTGAACTGAGTACCACCTCCTGGAAAAGAAAGATACTCTCCAGAAACTTTGACCCAATTTTGATGCCCTTTGACCGCAGCCAGTTTTGTGTGTGGTACGTTACTGTACCATATCTGAAACATAGAAATACTTTGGTATCTAGGTTCTAATAGAATTCAAAAAAATTTCAAGAAAATAATAAAAATTATTACCTGGTCTCGGCTTCTAGGCCACTTGATTGGGGTTTTGTATCCTTTAGGAAGTGGGACCAGACATGTAGGGGATTCAATGGGACAATGGCGTTCACGGTGTTCATAGTGACTTGTAGAGTGAATATTTTTTAGGGCTCCAATGTTGTCAAGACAAGGAATAAAATCTGGCCCTGTGGATACGTTACATGTCTTCCATTCGTATAGATCTTGGTTCTTTAAAATGTCTGGTTTTCTTGATTCTTTCTCACTTGCTGACTCAGCTGCTTGTGTTTTGAAAGATTCGTTTTCTGTTCGAGTTTCTTTTAGTATTTCAGACTGGTCAGCAGCCGGGAAAGTTTCAGTCTTTTTATCGTTTTCTGGTTTCTTTTCAGTTTCATTAGTATCAGAATTTGAATCTGTGTCTTTTGAGGTACTATCTTCATCCTCTGACTTTGACTTTGACTTGTCACTTTGACTTGAACTAGAATCGTCTCCTGTGTTAGATTCCTCATTTCTTGATGTGGGTCCTTCGTCATTTGTCTTTTCATCACCATTTTCATTATCTTTTTTGTTGGATTGCTCATTTCTTGATGTGGGTTCTTCAAGATTTGTCTTTTCATCATCTTTTTTGTCAGATTCCTGATTTCTTGATGTGGGTTCTTCATCAGTTGTCTTTACATCACCGTTTTCAGACTCCATTTTTGATGGTTCATCTTCATTACTATTCTTTTCATCAGTAACTTGAGTGGTTTCTTGATTAACCCCATCTTTCATTGCATCTTCTGGTAAATCACCAGAATTGTCTTCAAATTGGGGAGAAGGATTTGTGGATATCTTGGCGTTTGACTCTGTCTTGGAATCCTGAGCAGGCAAGACTGGACTTTGACCAGGGTCAACGGGTGATGATATGAACATCCATACACCAATCATACAAACACCGATAACAACCATAACTGTTGCTGTTGAACATGATGACTTCTTTCCATCAACTCGGGAGTACTTTCCCTGAGCCATGTGTTAAAAAATCGGTGTTTCTAACAAATACCTGAAGGGCCCAAATTGGAATTTGAATGTTTAGTAGGAATTTACAGGAGTTCATATATAATTTACAGAAGAGCAGATGACTGTTACCACAAGAAAATGCAGCGAGTAAAATCATATAATTTAGCAAGATCCTAATTAGTTTTGTAGAGAGCAATGAAGGCAGGGACCTGAAAATTATGCATGAAAAATAAAGGAAAATGACATCATAAAACACTTGTATCATGTCATCATGTTGCAAAAAAACCAACCATGGCTGATATTAATTCATGTTTGAACCACCAGATTGTGAACAGGTGTAATCACCCTGACCCCAAATCTCGAAGTCAAAAAAAGGAAAAAGGCAATGTATTCAATGATTGAAATAAATGAGAAACTGAAAGAACTAGAGTTACAGGTAGATCAAATAGCACAAATTAAGAGCAATAATGTTCTTTGTGCTTGCTATATAATTCAAAATCAAACATGTAAACACAAAATATCAACTATTTCAACGTTCCAGTAACAGAGGGATCGGAAAACTCCAGATCTGACAGCTAATATGGTAGAAAGGTAAATGAATAAACAATTCGTATCATGTTGCAACAGAATGCATTTAATTCGAGCTATATAAGCGAAATTTACTACCAAGATACTGCATAAAATTCCACCTAGACCAAACACTGCAACAGTACTTAATCAATATGTCAAATCCCTAAGCGACCAAAATCAAAAATAAAATCAAAAAGGTCTATGCCCCATCAAGCTTCAGAGTTTAAATTAAGTGTATGCCAGCGGTGAAAACTTAAGTAATATTAAAAGCTTCTTCGTACTAAAAGTTTTGCCCATGTGTATGAGGCTTACGAAACATTAATTTAGTATGAGAAAAGGGTTTACCTTTATTGTTGTTCTTCTGGATCTGACAGAAGAGTTACCCTTTGAAGCTCATTCCTTCAACAATGGCAGAAAAATTAGTGCAGAGAAGCACAGTATATATATAGGGAAGAGGGAGCAATTGGTGAATTAAATAAGAAACGGGTGTGGAGGAGGATACGGTGGCGACGAAACGGGAGCAGATCCAGGGGAGTTCTGGTTCGCTGACTACCGATAAGGGGGCGATTTGCAACTTTTGTAGATTGAGGGATGAATCGTGGATAATCACCAATTTCAGATTTCTTTTACTCTAATACAGCATACAACCCCCTGAACTTTACCCCAAAATTGAATGCTACCCCGAAAGCCTTCATATATATTTTTTAACATCTAGTCACCCCAAGGTTGAAGCGAAGCCAATGGGATTGGGAAGTAATCGTACACCTTACACAATAAGTCAATAATTGATAGTATTTTATGTATAACATATAATCATTCTAATGTATAAATTATTATGTATAGTTAAAAACTATTTTGTACGATCACTTTCCAATGAGATTCAAATTCATTTTCAAGTGTTATATATATATATATATATATATATATATATATATATATATATATATATATATATATATATATATATATATATATATGCACTTACATTATAATTTAAAATTATAAGACAAAATTTATTTAGGTCTAACATTTGTAAAAGGTGGCCACTTTCTTAGAGGTGTACTAAAAAAACTCTCATGATGGGATATATGTATGGAATGATCAGCCGATACACTCATACACATAGGAGATGTTTATTTAAGATTATCATTTTCTTATAACCTAATTGCTTTCTAATCTTTGTCTATCGACTTTCTTCATTTAAGGTCGAATCCACATGCCTCGAGTGAAACAGATGTAACTAAAACGGGGTTTTGTATTTTTAATATAACTAAATTTACTACAAACATGCAATGAAAGTAAAATTTGGAAAGAAATGGAAAGAATGTTTCAAGTTCAATGATGTCAAATCTAATTACTAATCTAAGTTGCTATTAAATGAGTCTAACAAACTATAATGCCAAAGTATTTAATTAAAACTAACTCTTTAATTAAATATAATTTCACTAATTAAATTTAAATAAGCTCTTAGATTTAATTAAAAGGTTGCATGGGGTTTCATGCAAGTATTACCAATAATATTTATATTCTTTCAAAAGCTCGAAAGTGTGAAAATACAATTTAAAGTTTAGAAACGAAATTTAATCATAACTTAGACCCAACTTATTGTTTGTTACTGATTTCAATAGTTGTTGAGTTTATGAATCAAATAATCATACAACAATTAACCTAAATTAGGTGGCACATCAACCAAGTTAAAGTTCAAAATTTTAATACAAGCAGAACTTTAATTGATAGATTAGAAGTCTTCTTCGATATCAATCCATATGAATTAACTACATAAAAGATAGAATACGAACTAAGAAACCGGAAACTAGGAGTTTTAGCCAATCATGGCTAAAAACGATAGAACAAACAAGAATTTAACTACTTTGATGTGTTAATATAACTTGCAAACGAAGAAAATATTGTTTCCAAATGAATTCTAATTACCGATCTTCCAAGAATCACCCTTTCTGCTTCTAAAATCGATAGATGTAAAAAATGGCACCCAAAAACGGCTTTATGCATTATAAACTCTATTAACCGTTGTTAGGAAATACACTCGGTCGAGTAAAGTTGCACTGAAAATTTACACGAGCTTATTTCTAAACTCCAATCCACTTGATCCAGTAGAAATCAACTCGATTGTGTAATCCATTGATTGTCGACGATTTTTCCAAATTTTTTATTCTTCGTTTCGTGCTCGTTTGTCCCAAACTCGTTCCTTAGCTCCCCACCATTACTCCATGCATGTCTCAAGCTTCAAATTCCTCTACAAATCCACACAAAGCGCACAAGTCACCAAGTTCCAGCAAAATCCACAAAATATCCCATAGTGAAAATGCATGAAATTAAAGCCTAAATGCAATGCAATAATGTAAAATACATGTGTGTTAAAAGATGTGTATAATGCATCTAACTACAGATCATAGATGCGGTTAGAGAAGGAGTTTTAGATGTGGCCAAACATAGGTCTTCTGCCTCTTTATGGTGACATCGTTGCTTTTTCAAAACAGTTATTGCTTTACAAATTTGGTTTTGTTCCTGCCTCGAAGATAAATCAACATGAACAAGGACAATATGGGTACAATAACACAAAGGATCTTAAGCACGACAAATTATAATTTCACCTTGTGGCTCCAACGAATATACTTATGTCGGTCAATACGATACAATTTGATGAATTCTTGGTTCATCATGTTATAATTTGTGGAAGATAAGCTAGATTTCTTTTATAAGGAAACCATTACAAAAATTTTAAGTTTTTTGTATAATATATCAATTGGATTAATGATTAAGTTTCAAATTAATTATTAAACAATAATAATAAACAAAAATATGATTATACTATTAACTATTATTAAAGATTAATTTGATCTCAAAGAAAGACGCATTATATGCAATATAATATTGCAATAATTAAAATCAATCTTATTGACGAATTTCCTTTAAAGCAATTGTCGATTTGGATTCATATCCTCCATGAGATTTGTATGTTGCCTTTATTTATAACCAATTGTACAACCTAAATGTTAGGAATCAGACAGGGTACACGCAGCGGAAACACTATCACACACACAAACGAAACGAGAAAATAAAACAAGAAGAACACAAGGATTTTTACGTGGTTCGGATTCGGTGCAAATCCTACGTCCACGGGCTACAACTAGATTTTATTTGAATGAGAAGATTACAAGAGATACACTCAATTCTTATAGGTATTGAGTTGTGGTGCATCTAACTCTTCAACTTGAACCTCTATTTATATACATTTGAGGTGCACTATTAACAATGTGAATATGGAAATAGAAATTAGGTGTGAAGACATTTACCTCACCTACCTTTGACAAAAACTTCACCAACCAATTCACCTAACAATCTCCCACTTGAAGATTTTGAACATCTTTCATTAATCTCCGAACATAACAAGTCTTCCAAGCTTCCAGTTCCCAAGAACAAACTAAACTTAGTCCAATTTTCCTAGTTGCAGCCGCCCCTCATCATCAAGTACTAGAAGGGCCAGTTGAAGCTACCACAAGCTCCAACTCAGTCGTAGCCAATCCCGCTACCGACTCAGTCGTGGTCAATACCGCCACCGACTCATCCCCCGTCTCAACCGGCTTGGACACTCCACCGGATCGAGAGATACACCGAGGACCACTAACACTCTCCAAACTTTGCAAACTTCCAACAGGAGAGAATTTTTCAGTCTTAGTCTTCAAAACCCAACGGCTCTTTGTAACTGTACCCGAAACACACCCCGTGCTCCCACTGTCACAAAATCCCCTGAATGGTTTAGACTTTCCGACTCGTTCAGCTAACATCCCCTTGGCTCCAGAATTCATGTTTGCAAAATGAACTCTCTTAGCACTAGATTTAGCGAACCAGATTTTGTCATGCTTAACCGGGACGGTCATACTTCCCTCAGCAGGTACCTCAACCATATACAATGACCTACGCTTCATACCTTGAGCAATCACCGAATTACCATTAACCACCCTCCATTTACCACCACCAAACCTTACTTCCAGTCCTTGTTTATCCAGCTGACCAACAGAAATCAATTTCTTCTTCAGCTCCGGAATCACCCTGACATTCTTCAGGTTCCATGTAGTTCCCAATGAAGTAACCAGATCAATATCTTCTATGCCCGTTACTTGAAGCATCTCGTCATTTGCTAACCGTACCTTCCCAAAATCTCCTTCTTTTAGATTCACCATCGTTTCTCCGTTGTCCATGGCGTGAAACGAAGCCCCTAAATCCATGACCCAAGAGTCTACAGAACTTTCCATACTTAGTATCAGTGCATCATCCTCAGACACACCCTCAGCACCAGCAAGGTTCAATTCTTTCTTTGGACATTGACTCTTAACATGTCCCACCTCCTGGCAGTTCCAGCACTTCACATTCTTCCAAGTTCTAGATGAACTTCTTCCCCGACTCCCACTGCTCCCACTATTCCTGCTATTCCCTCTACCTCTTCCGATATTTAATAACTCAGAAGAAGAAGATCCACCTTGATTCTTGCGTCTGACATCCTCGCCAAGAACCAAATCTCTAACCCCTTCAAAAGTCATACCACTGGTCCCCACTGAACTTGTAACAGCGGTTACTGTTCCAGACCAGCTATCAGGTAGTGAAGCTAGTAGCAGTGAAGCTTGAGTCTCGTTATCAAATTTAATTCCCACAGATGACAATCTGGACAGAATTGAATTTAGATTGTTAATGTGAACCGTAACTGAGCCTTCCTCATTCATCCTTGTAGTGAACAGCTCCCTCATCAAGAACACCTTGTTAGCCGCCGACGGTTTCTCATACATGTTCGTCATAGCATCCATCATACCACGCGCCGTGGTTTCCTTCATGATGTTGAAAGCGACGCTCCTTTCCAACGACAATGTAATAACCGCCTTAGCTTTCTTGTCCTTTGAGTTCCACGCATCTTCAGCAGCTTTTTCCATTTTCTCCGGTTTGTCTCCAAGTACCACGTCCAAATCTTTTTGACATAGCAATGCTTCTAATTGCATTTTCCACCAGCTAAAGTCAGAACCGTTGAACTTCTAGATTACAACCTTGTCTTCAGCCATTACGACAAACAAGAGACAAATATTTTATAGTACTTTTGTGTGACAGAACAGTACCCTTCAAAGTACCGAAATACCTTTAATACGATTAATAGAAATTAGTTTCTGATGTGGAAGATCAGACAAAACTGCAACCACAGAGCATACTCTAATTTCTAAAACCGAGACCTCCTCCAAAACCCGAAGCTCTAATACTAGCTGTTAGGAATCAGACAGGGTACACGCAGCGGAAACACTATCACACACACACAAACGAAACGAGAAAATAAAACAAGAAGAACACAAGGATTTTTACGTGGTTCGGATTCGGTGCAAATCCTACGTCCACGGGCTACAACTAGATTTTATTTGAATGAGGAGATTACAAGAGATACACTCAATTCTTATAGGTATTGAGTTGTGGTGCATCTAACTCTTCAACTTGAACCTCTATTTATATACATTTGAGGTGCACTATTAACAATGTGAATATGGAAATAGAAATTAGGTGTGAAGACATTTACCTCACCTACCTTTGACAAAAACTTCACCAACCAATTCACCTAACACTAAATTTGAACAATGATAAATTTAAAGCGATTAATAGGAAACAAGAAGAAACCCGATGGATGTCTACTTGAAAATCCATGAGTTAAGGAAAGAGAGAGAGGCGAGAGGGAATTGTATGTGCAAATATCAAGTGTGCCTACATCGCGCCACTTCGCCAACCTTTCATCTCACGTCAATGACCCCAACTAGACGCGCTTATGGGTTGCACCCTCCTCTGACTCACCAATTTGTATTATATGGCAAGGAGGGAAATGTGCTATAAAGTATAAACCCACTAATGGTCTATACTCCCATTTAGAGGTATTTGCGGGGCGATGTGGTACGGTTTAGAGACAAAACCGCAAACCGCGCTATATAATGCCGTTTGAAATTTTCAAAAACTGCAAACCACATCACGGAAGTTCTAAATAGTGTTATGCGGTTCGGTGCGGTGTAAATGATTTTTGCAGTTTAAAAACAATAAACATTATAAACTTTAAAACCCTAACTTATATAGATATAAAAATTAAGAATCCAACATGCAATGTAAAAAAATTTCTCGATAAATTCGCTTTTCAGCCATCAACACGATATCTCCAACTTCCACGCTTAATATGACCTAGATAACTGTCGAAATTTTCAAAACACAAAACAGGTTGTAAATTATCGTGTCTTCTTTTCGGATCAATTTGATATCCTTAATCAGAGCTATGAGGGGTTAGATATGTTCACAATATTGTAGCATGACCAAACTGTCCGAAAATATGCATTTGTTTGTGTTGTCTTGGAATTCCGTCATTCTTCGTCTAACCAATAGTGGCCGTTGAATGATAAATGTATATTGGTTTTAGCATGCGGTGCACTATGGTTTGAATTGCAGTTTTGCAATTAAAAACCACAAACCATAAAACATAGTGTAGTTTGATAAAATTACAAATTGCAAATCGCACCACAAAAGTTCTAAAACACGTATATACGGTGCAATATGTATGGTTTGTGTAATTTTATGTACACCCTTACTCCCACCTATGTTGGTCAATAAAATAAACTTTCCTATCTTCGTCCCATTAAATTTCAAACATATATGACAAATACAAAAAACCACAAAAAAACCTTCAACGAAAATCAAAAACTAGAAAGCAAATTGGCAATATCTTATAGCAATTAAACTTATTCAAAAATTTATATAAACGACATATCAATGAAACATTGATGTAATAGAACAAATTAAACATCATGGAAGCCAAATATTTGACATGTAGCGTGAAAAACTGATAAATGTAACCAAAATTTGGTGTCTGATCATATAGTTATTAGAACTTTAAGTACCTAAGATAATAAATTGACAATAGTTTCAATGATAGTAATCCTTAAATTTATAAGATAATTATGCTTTAGTATTTTAAAAAACTAAGTTTAAATTATAGTTATATTGAAAACTCAAAGAAATATCGTAAATAATATACACTTTCCTGAAATGTAATAACTTGTGTTCCAAGACGGTATGATTTTAAGCTTTTTTTTTTTTTTTTTGTAAATGTGTAAATCATTTTCTAAAATAATTAATTTGACAATTTTCAATGTCAACGTTTATGGGCAACACAATTTGGACTACGACAAATAGGTTGACGAATTTTGGGTGGTTGTAGGGACACTCTTAGATACCAACAAATTCCGACTACTGGTGGATACTTAATAGAATTATATGATTTAGTCGGATATTGATAAAATAAATAAATGATGATGATGATGATGATGATGATGATGATGATGATGATGATGATGATGATGATGATGATGATGATGATGATGATGATGATGATGATGATGATGATGATGATGATGATGATGATGATGATGATGATGATGATGATGATGATGGTGGTGGTGGTGGTGGTTATTATTATTATTATTTAGTTAGGCATCTATGATGAATATTATATTAGACTATTAGTAATTTAGAAAGTATCATAACTTAATTATTCAAATATGTATAACAAGTAAAAAATAGTTATTGATGTAATGATAAAAGTTGCTCTATTTTCTACAAGATTAAAATCTGATAAGCCACACATGAAAAGGTTTCATTGACATGGATGGCCAAAGAAATAAATATAAAACTTTTTTATGGTTCATATATAAAAAAATCAAATAACGTATCCAGGGCCGGAATTGATATAGGGCACATGGTGGCCTAGGGCCGGAATTGATATAGGGCACATGGTGGCCTGTGTCTCTACTCAACTTTTTCAGCACAGTGAAAAAAAATTTAGAAAAAATTCGATGTAGTGTAAATTTTACGATGTGCTACTCCTAATATATCGGGTGCTATCCCTAAATACATTTTCTGATTCCGCCACTGATAGATATCCATCATGTTTGTAAGAGCATAGAACAAATTCGAATAAAGTGACAGAAAAAGAGTAATGCTCATAAAATAGATACAAATAATATGGTTCACATTTATAAGTATTTATAAAACTAATAGACGATGCACGATGGAGATTCAACATGCTTTAACTTTATTTTTTTTAAAGAAAATATTTTCAGAGCAAGTGGACTCAACAAATAGGAGAAAGCACAAGCCATTGGGCCACCTTTGACAAATATGAGAATTTGAGTGGTTGTAGGGCGCTATCAGACCAAATATTGTGATAATTCATTCTTCTAGTGATAGTTCATAAATATTCGATTATGTCGACGAACTAAATGTTGATTATTTCTATTTATACATGATTATAAAGCGTCTACTATTTTTTACATATTTATAAGTTTATACTATTTTTATGTTCTTATATAAACATGTTATGCTTAACCAAATATATGAACCATAAAAAGTTATGATAAATCGACTTTGTCTACTTTTGCTGTATTAAATTATGCTCGTGATTTCAATCCATTTTTGAAACAAATGTTCTCTCTTTTTATTCTTTTCTTAATTATTTATTTTATTTGTCATGGGGTATTTCTGTCTTTTATTCTTTTTTCTGAGGTTGGAGGGAGTGATGGCAGTGTAGCAAGATTGTCACCTCAGTTTTTTTTTTTTTTTTTTAGTCATGTCAATGCCACCTCATTTTGGCAAGACACCATGTTTATCTTGGTCTGGTGAAGATGTTCAAAATGCAATTAAGTGGGGTAGCACAATTGTGATTTGGTAGCATTTAACCTCTCTCTCCCTCTCTCTCTCTCTCTCCTAGCGAGCCATGCTTGGCGACCAGCTTTGGCGTGGGATGTGCGGTGGTTTTGGCGGGTGACACATAGGTTTGGCGAGGCTTTGGCGAAGGCCACTCCCTTTCAGTCCGAGGAGTGCCTCTGTTTCCAACTTTATCCAATGAAGCATGCTTGAAGATCCATTTTCCTTTCCATACCCGACCCCTTGTATAGAAGGCTTTGTTGGTGTAGTTTCTTATGGAAAACTTTACTCACACATGCTATCTGAAGATCAAATCTCTCTTACTTCTCTCTACTCTTTGTCATTCTCTAGTTGTTAGATTTACTTTTACCAAACTCTAGTAGACTTGTTGCATAAATCATTCGGCACTTTATGATATTTTTCTATTGAGATTTGTATGTTTTACTCATTAATTTATTTTGTAAATTGAACAAGTTTTCTAGTTTATATATATATATATATATATATATATATATATATATATATATATATATATATATATATATATATATATATATATATAAAATAAAAAGGAGTAAAATGTGGAAAAATTTACGAATTACAACAAATGTTTTATTTTATTTTAATCATTATTCTATTAATTGACTATTATACCCCTCTATAAATCTAAGTTTAAAATATCTAAAATCTATTTCCTAAACCCTCATTGCTGGTATCCCTTAATCTATATCGTCTCTTCTCCGGCACCTCGGTTCGTCGTATTGTCTCCAATATCTTATTGATTTTGTCTTCGGGCATCCTCTTCTTCATTGCTATCCTAAAGCGATGTTTGGAGACAATACCGACGAACAAGATGCTTGAGAGGATGTAGCGAACTCAGATGTCAGAGAAGATATTATGAGAATTAGGGGAGATCAGCAACTAGGGTTTAAGAAATAGATTTAAGATATTTTGAAATTACATTTATTAGAGGATATAATAATTAACTGATAAAAATACGGATACAGATTTAAATTGATTATAAAATATTTAAAAATGCTAAAAATAAATATTTTGACAAATATGATATTTTGAAATTTTATGAAGGGAAAATATGATTTTTAGAAATTAGTCTGGACAAATATAATATTTTGAAAGCTTATGAAATGTAATTATGATATTTCAAAATTACGTTGGGCAAATATAGAGTAAATTATAGTTTTTGTCCCTGCGGTTGGCACATTTTTACACTTTTAGTCTAAGTATATTGTTTTCACAGTTTTGGTCCCCATGGTTGGCATTTTATTGCACTGTTGGTCTCTCATTAAGTTACGGTGGTCTTTTCTATTAAGTGGGGTGTAAAAAAACCGTTCTCTCCCTAACTTTAACTTTGTTTCTTTCTTTTGTTAATTTCAAATTTTCAAAGTGTAAATTCATGGACTATTTTGTAATTTCTGAAAGTTCATTCTCCCTTGCTCAATTTCCTACCAGTCGGCGTTATTCTGAGACAACTTCAATTCACGTCGTTTGAATCTCCAATAGGAGCTTTTTAAGAGCTTTTTCAATTAAAAAGCTCACATGATTTGAACACATTATAGTGGGGGCTTTTTTAAAACCAAGTTTTTTCAAAAAGCTTGTTAATTTATAAAAGGTTATGATATAGCTACCCCCTCCATTTCATATTGTACCCCATCTAATAACCCATCAAATCAAAAAAGGTTTTATTTTATTAGTTTTTTAATCAATAAACCCCTCCTGATTTAACTAACTGATTTGTTTTATCTCAATTTCGTCTTTTATTGTCTTTTTCTTTATTATTATTATTATTATTAAATTAAATTTATTATTATTAGCTTTATAAAATAAAATTATAACCGTTCGTGTTTATTGATAATCTAATGCCTTTTTTTATTCGTTCGAATTTATTCAGTCGTTTATAAATCAAGTGGTTGAATTAGAATTTATTTTTTTTATAAAATCCTTCGGGTTATACCATTTGTAAGTAATCAAAATTCATGTTATTATTAGACGGAAACTGTCATTCTTGGTCCGTCAACCCAATCGTAATATTGATCAAACTTTGCATTATACTATTATTTATATTGTTATTTGTATACATTCGTTCGAATTTGACATAACCGTTTTGATATAATTTGTCATAATTTTATAAAATTATAAATGTCGTTCGTTGTGTCGTAATTACTTTAAAAAAAATTATTGTTTATTGTTACTAAAACATAAAAATTATAAAAGCTAAATTCATTAATTTGACATTCGTTCAAATATGACATAACCGTTTTGGTATAATTTGACATAATTTTATAAAGTTATAAACGTCGTTCGATTTGCCGTAAAATTATTTTTATTGTTTATTGTTACTAAAACGTAAAAATTATAAAACGTAAGTTTATTGTTATTGTTTTTCTAATAATAATAATAATAATAATAATAATAATAAATCAAATACTATTAATAAAAAAAGAAAAAAACAACAAACAAACAAAATAGACAAAAGACAAAAGAAAAAAAAAACAAAAAGACAAAAAATCAAATCAAGGGGGTAAGATTAGATATTAGGGGGTAAGATTAGATAGTAGGGGGTATATGGGTCATTCTATACATACCTTCCCTATAGTCTAATTATACTCTACTGATTTGATTTTTTATTTTTTTCTTGTTTTTATTTTTGTCTTTTGTCTATTTTGTTTGTTTATTGTCTTTTCTTTTTCCTTTTTTATTTCTTTTATTAATAGTTATTTATTTATTATTATTATTATTATTATTAGAAAAACAATAATAATAAATTTACTTTTTATAATATTTACGTTTTAATAACAATAAACAATAGTTTTTTTAAGGTAATTACGATACAACGAGCAACGTTTAAAATTTTATAAAATTATGTTAGATTATATCAAAAGGGTTATGTCATATTCGAACGAATGTCAAATTAATGAATTTAGCTTTTATAATTTTTACGTTTTATTAACAATAAACAATAGTTTTTAAAGTAATTACGACACAACAAATGACGTTTATAGTTTTAATTTTTTTTTGTCAAATCATATTAAAACGGTTATGTCAAATTCGAACGAATGTCAAATTAATGAATTTAGCTTTTATAATTTTTACGTTTTAGTAACAATAAACAATAGTTTTTTAAGTAATTACGACACAACAAACAACGTTTGTAATTTTATAGAATTTTTTCAAATTATATCAAAACGGTTATGTTAAATTCGAATGAATGTCAAATTAATGCTTTTATAATTTTTACATTTTAGTAACAATAAACAATATTTTTTTAAAGTAATTACGACATAGCGAACGACGTTTATAATTTTATAAAATTAGATCAAATTATATCAAAACGATTATGTTAAATTCGAACGAATATATAAAAAATAACAATATAAATAATAATAACAATGCAAAGTTTGGTCCAATATTACAATTACACGATGCATTATCTGGATAGTGAAGATAAACATTTAGTCGAACACTTTACAATGTTTCCCATTCAGCAGAATATTCTTATTAGTACGCACGCACAAGCCTGGACAAACAAAGATGGTGTATAAATGGGTCGACGGATCAAGAATGACGGTTTTCGGCTTATAATAACGTGAATTCCGATTACCTACAAACGGTATAAACCCGAAGGATTTTATAAATAATAAATTATACATACAGTCACTTGTTTTATAAACTACTGAATAACTTTGAACGACAAAAAGGATAAATTAGATTATCAATAAACACAAATGGTTATAATTTTATAAAAATTATTAATAATAAATATAATTTAATAATAATAATAATAACAATAAACCTAATAGTAATAATAATAATAATAATAATAATAATAATAATAATAATAATAATAATAATAATAATAAGACAAAATTACATAAACAGTCCCTGTGGTTTACCAAATATAACAGAATGGTCCCAAGTATTAGATTTTCACCATGGAGGTCATTAACGTTTGCAAAATCCAACAAATCCACCCCTAATGTTTGTGAAACCTTACAAATTGGTCTTTGGGTCAGGTAAAAAGACTAAAATACCATTTTTAATTTTTTTTTCTTTTTATTTAAATTACTTAATAATTTTATTAATAAAAAAAGAAAATACCCACCCCCACCCGGTACCCCCGTCCCTCTCTCTCTCTTTCTCTCTCTCTCTCTCGTGCAATTCCTCTTTGTAACGAAGAACATGAATACATTAATATTCAACCCTGTTGAATCTTGCGTAAAGGGATTTAGAAGAGCCTCCCTTAGAATCTGATACGATCAGTGCACATAGTATGTTTTCTGGTAGTGTGTACCCTGCACTTCATAGGTTGTAAAATTTAATTTGGTTTCTGCTTTCGGACGGAGCATGTCTTTTCTGTTTTTCTTTATTCTAAGTTTTATCGTTACTGTTCTATGCTTTAGTAAATCGAATGGATAATATTTTGAGTTTGAGTTTTGTTTTTTATATACATGAAATGGTTACCGATCAAAGGGCCGAAGAACTTCAAAAAGCCCAAGAGAAACGATTATGCATCTCAAGACCAAGAAAAATATCACGTCCAGAAGGAGCTACTCTCAATCCACCGCCGTTAACCGGCGTCGAATTTCTTCAAATCGCTCCTGGGATTCAGGTTCACTCAAGTCCCCACCACACAATCAGCACATTCAGAGTCGAAACAACCGAAGCGGCCAATTTTGAAGGCGGTGACGAGGAAAGCTCAATCGGGAGCAACGGAAGATCAATTTCCCCTTTCAAAATCTTCACAATGTCCCCAATATCCGGCCTCAACTTCGGCATCTCCTGTATACAAGCTAGAGCTAAATTCACACACAAACTCGCCTGTACTTTATTATATTCACCCTCTTTCAATCTCTCATCCACTAATTGCAACAAATCACCGCCTTGAGCCAATTGCCGACACCAGCTTATCAAATTCGCTTTCTCAAGCTTCATTGGTGAAGAAAGGACGTGTAACGGTCTTCGACCCGAAACAATCACGAGAATCAACACTCCGAAACTGTAAATATCGGTTTTCTCCATTAAATAATCGCATCCACCGTATTCTGGTGCGACGTAACAAAGTGTGCCTCGCATGCTTGTTGTGCTGCTAAGTTCACGACTGAAAACATCTTCGCTGTTCATCTTTGAGTTCTTTCGGAAACTGTAAATATCGGTTTTCTCCATTAAATAATCGCATCCACCGTATTCTGGTGCGACGTAACAAAGTGTGCCTCGCATGCTTGTTGTGCTGCTAAGTTCGCGACTGAAAACATCTTCGCTGTTTATCTTTGAGTTCTTTCGGAAACTGAATTTTATGGTTGGATCGATCCCGTTTTCGTGATTATGACGGTTTGCTTTTCGTTTTCTTCGAAAAATTGAGAGTTTGAACCTTCGTTTTTTGATCTTCTTTTCGACATTCTTCTTGCTGAATCGCCGCTTTCAATGGAACTTGATTTTCAGCAGGGACATATGGGAGAGATAGAGAGAACGAGAGAAAGAGAGAGAGAGAGATGGGGTGGGTAGGGGTGGGGTTAGGATGATGATTATTTTTTAATTATTTAAATTTAAATAAATAATAGGTTAAACAAAATAGGTTAAAAGAAAAATGAAAAAGAAAATAGAAAGGGTATTTCAGTCTTTTTATATACTTCAGGGACTGATTTGTAACGTTTCGGAAACCTTGGTGACCCTCTTGGTGAAATTCGGATACTTTGTCCTGATTTGGTAGATTTGGTAAACGACAGGGACTGTTTATGTAATTTTGTCTAATAATAATAATAATAATAATGATAATAATAAACAAAATAATAATAATAATAATATAATAATAAAAGAAAAGACAAAAAAGACAAAAAAAAAATAAAACAAATCAATTAGTCAAATCAATAAGGGTTTATAGATTAAAAAACTAATATAATTAAAACCAATTTTGATTTGATGGGTGTTTAGGAAGATACGAAATATAATGCAAGGGTATGTATAGCAAAACCCAATAATCTTTTGGTTTGTGATTTAACAATTACATGACACCAAAAAATATTAAAAAACTTTATTAAAAAACTCACATACCATGTATGCTCTAAGTTTTTTTCAATAAAGCTCTATACAATTATATACAATGACAAAAAGGTTTTTAGGAGTTTTCTCAAATACAAAAAAAACTATTTAGAGATTAGAGCTTTTTTAAAAGTATTTTATTTTTTTGAAAAGTTTTGTAATCTCCAATTCTTTTAAATTTTTTATTGGTTTTGTTCATTTTGATTATTATAATTTCTAACAATTTATTTTACATTCTAATTATCTTAAGTATTGATTTTTTATTTTTATTATATAATCTATTTGATTAAATATACAAAATTGATTTGAATATATTTTATAAAATTTTATATTATAGTAATTCCAGAGTTTTAAAATGATATTAAACATTAAAAAATATTATACTAACATGCCATTTAATTATTATTTTTCTTTATTAATATAATAAAATCATTTAAAAATATGGAATAGACATAAAAATTAAAAAAAATCACATAAATATAGTTTATATAACAATAAAAATATTAAAATAAACTATTTTTTAATTATAAGTTAAGCATTAAAATTCTATAACAATAACTTATGATAAAAAAAATTAATGAAATCTGATGGAAAAAATCTATATTCCCCTACGATAAAAGAAGTTTGACTTTGCAAATGTCAAAGTTGGTGAAGCGATTTGCGCCACCGTACAAGTCCACAAGAAAATCAAGACGTCTCTTTTCCTGTCGAGTGTACTGCTGAATAAATTCTCTTGTTTCTGTCTATTCACATCATCAAAATCATGGCAATCATCATCTTCTTCCTCCTCCACCTCTTCTTATCCGTCCATGGCTTAACCGGCGGCTCGTCGCTATCCGTCGAAAACAACGACGACATTTTAGTTTCGCCAAATGGGCTTTTCACCGCCGGTTTTCATCAGGTCGGAGATAATGCTTACTGCTTCGCAGTGTGGTTCTCCGACCAACCCACCACCGACGGTCGCACCGTCGTCTGGATGGCAAACCGAGATGAACCGGTGAACGGGAAATACTCGAAACTTTCCTTATTTAAAGATGGCAATCTTGTCTTAACTGACGCCGCCCAATACATCATTTGGTCCACCCAGACAAAGTCAACTTCTTCTTCCTTGCAACTGCAACTCCATGACACAGGTAACCTTGTCCTCCATGAACGAGAACAAACTATTTGGCAAAGCTTTGATTATCCAACAGACACCCTTCTTCCAAATCAACAGTTAACTAAAAACACAGAGCTTGTTTCCTCAAGAAGTCCCACTAATTGCTCCTCCGGTTTCTATAAGCTCTATTTCGACATTGATAGCATTCTTCGTCTTCATTACGAAGGTCCAGATTCAACCACCATTTTCTGGCCTGATCCCGGTTTGCTACCATATGAAGTCGGGAGATACCAGTACATGTACAATCGAACCGCGAGCCTTGATTCCGACGGCCGATTCAACTCATCAGACGGTTTCGGATTCTTATCGGCTGATTTCGGTAGGGGACCGCAAAGAATGATAAGGATCGACTACGACGGTAATCTGAGACTGTACAGTCTCATTGAGCTTCAAGGAAGAAAGAAATGGGAAATTCAATGGCAAGCTGTTTCCCATACTTGCAGAATTCATGGCATCTGTGGAGCAAATAGTCTCTGTACTTATTCTTCAGGTAGAAGATGCACTTGCTTACATGGGTACAAATTGGTGAATTCTGAAGATTGGAGTTCCGGGTGTGAACCCGATTTTGAAGTTTGTAAACCGGACGATGAAGATTTCGTCGAGCTTCGTCATGTAGAATTCTACGGATTTGATATGCGGTACCACGACAACTTCACTCTCGATGCTTGCAAGAACGATTGCTTATATGATTGCAACTGTAAAGGGTTCCAGTTTGGATTCGATGATGATGTAGGAACCTATTATTGCTACATAAAGACTTCTTTATATAACGGCTACCAAATGGGATTCTACAATTCGATGTATATCAAGTTACCGAAATCGTTGGTATCGTCTTTTATTCCGAAAGCCGTCGAGAAGTCAAGCCTCCGTTGCACCGGCGTGAAAGTGACGCCCATAATAAGATCGTACGAGAAGAAACATGACAGCAAGCTACTTAAGTTGGTAATTGTTTTGGGATGCGTGATTGGGTTTATCGAAATCATGGGCATATTGTTTTACTGGTATAAGAGCTCTAAACGCTCAGTCACGGCGGATCAAATTTATTTTCCGGCAGCCACAGCGTTTAGGAAGTTCACGTACAGTGAGTTGAAAAGGGCTTCACGTAATTTCAGCGAGGAGATCGGTACAGGCGGTGGAAGCGTCGTGTATAAAGGAATGTTACAGGATAACCGGATTGTAGCGATCAAGAAGCTCAAGAACACTAACCACCACGATGAAGATGAATTTCAAGCGGAGATCAGCACAATCGGGAGGCTGAATCACATGAATCTATTAGAAACATGGGGTTATTGTGCTGAAGGAAAGCACAGGCTTATCGTTTACGAGTACATGGAGAACGGATCGTTGGCCGGAAACTTGCTTCTCGGAAAACTCGGTTGGGAGACGAGATTCGAGATCGCTAAAGGTACAGCGAAAGGGTTAGCTTATTTACACGAAGAGTGCTTGGAGTGGGTTCTTCATTGCGACGTGAAACCTCATAACATACTTTTAGATGGTGATTACAATCCAAAGGTGGCGGATTTTGGGCTTTCGAAGCTATTCGATAGAGATCGAACTGAAAACTCCAACTTTTCCACAATCCGAGGGACTCGAGGCTACATGGCTCCTGAATGGGTGTTTAATCTTCCGATAACTTCAAAAGTTGATGTTTTTAGCTACGGGGTTGTTATACTGGAGATGATAACCGGCCGGATTCCAGGGCGGCGAAGCCATGGAAATCGAGACACCGAGCCTGGGATAACGGAGTGGGTGAGAGAGAGGATTCAAGAGTTTGATGGAAGTGGAAGGGAATCGTGGGTTGAGGCGATCGTAGATCCGGCGGTGGGTGGGGAATATGATCGGACCACCATGGAAAATCTGGTTAAAATTGCACTGCAATGTGCGGAGGAAGATATGGAGGTGCGACCGTCGATGAGCCAGGTGGTTAATATGCTTCTACATCCAGAAAATGATTTGTAATTAGCCAAGTGTCGTATTACTCATATGATCTATATATGTAATGTTAATTCAAATTTGTTAATTTCTACCTTTCCTTTGGGTGCTACTATATAAACATCCCATATACACCTATAAAGAAAAGTCAAAGTGTGTCAACCAATCATATCTAATTTTTACAGAAAACATTGTAATTCCAACAAATAAAAAGAAGTTGACACTATATAGATGTGTATCTCTAGTATAAATAGGGTGTGTTTTTGGCAATTCCCTATCTTTTTCTTCGTACAATATAAGGATGCAAACTAAGAATTCATTGCACTATAATAATTAATTGGAACCTGGGAAGAGATTCGTAACCCAGAAATGATTTTTTTATGATTCCCACAATGAAATCAATATGATTACAAGATGATGAGGATTATTGTTTATTACAAACAGATTAGTAATCGGTAAAATATAAAGACAACCACAACAATTAAGCTATGAATATCTTATTGGAGTGTAAACCATTAAACTTAATTTTGAGCTAACCATTGGCTTGTCATGTCTTTTTTGTTATTTACCACACTTTAATTTAATGGATGATGAATTGTTCAATCATTTTAGGCTATGTTCGGTTTGCAAATATATGAACATTATACATCAAAAGTCATAAAAAGTAAAATTATTAAAGTCAAAAATTAAATCAAAAAGTTTAGTGTTAATAAAAAATAGATAAAGAATGTATTTCAACTAAAGTGTTGCTAAAAAAAGTCTTTTATAAGATACATATTATGTTGGTCCCAATGGCAATAATAGGTGTGAAAGGAATTCTTTAGATGACAAATTCAATTAATCAAAAAATCAATGTCTGTAAATAATATATTATCAATATCATCACTTTTGTAATCATTTTTATACTTCAAATGTTAATAATAATAATTTACAAACTGGAAGAAGGTTGAACGAGTAAGTGTATTTTGATTTATTAAAATCTATACTATAAAACCTATGATTTAATGATATTGATTTTTTTACTTGATTCTGAAGGGTTTTATCCCTATTATGTAGCACATAGTTAGGTTATAAGGAGTACTCCACTTGGTTCCCACTTGAAAAGTGGTGCCACGTCACGGACACATCATCATACTTGCTTACCACACCACCAAGAAAATACCCACCACTCCACATCATCTAATTCTTTTATTTTTGATTTAATTTAATAGAATTCCAATTCTTTTTTTATTTAATTTAAACAAACATAAATTAAATTCCTAAAAATTAAAATTTTCATTAAAATAAAAAAATATAAATATTTCATAACTTAAAAATTAAAAATTACAAACCTAGAAAATAAAAACTACATCGACTCGAAACTTAAATCCTAGATACGATAAAATAAAACATAACATATTTTAACTAAAACGAAACTACGATCAACGAAATTTAGATGAATTTTTTACAACATTCCATGCATCGAGGTGCGTGAAATCAGTGTCGTATGTCACCCGATACTCTTGCAATGCTTGCTCAATGATCACAGCGTCGGCAGTGCCCGGTTGTCGGTTCGCCGATAGTGGTGCGTAAATTTGATTAAATTTATGCAATTTAAATAACATATTCCTCCATTTGGAACGAAGGTGATCCGTATTCCGATATTGTATTGCGCCCAAATTTTCGTGAAACGATTCCTGCATGCGTTCCCAGAAAACGCGGTGGTTTCTCGCAGCCTCGTCTTCAGATACGTTGATGAAGGCGGTTGCTACAGCTGCTTCTTCTTGTTGAGTCCATCCTCAAGGATTGTTTCCATTTTCTACCCTAGCCATTTTTTAAAAATAATATAGAATAAGATGTATGTTTTGTAGAAGATATATGTTTTGTAGAAGATGTAGTTTAAAATGTGGAGGTGTGTGTATATAGAGGGTTTGAAATTTTATTTTTTTATTTGAAAGTCTCCAACAGTCAAAAAAGGCTCTCAACGTTCAAATATTGCCGTCGCTCGACGTTGCCCTCACCACGCCAGGCCACGTAGTCCCCACGCCTTGAGCGTGGTATGCATTCCTCATAGCCTTAGTTGCGTAGCAGGATTTGCAGTTGGATTGTTAACATATAAACTATTTTGAGAGGTTAAGAACATAAAAATTCCCAATTAGAAGCCTATCTCCTCGTATTGTTAGAGTCCATAAGCTATTGTTAGAACGACCATTGTGGAAGATTGTGATTCTAAAGTGAAGACCAGAAATAAAAATTCATTAACTTGTTGTTTGATACTTGTTGATTAAATAAATGAGTCGGTATGTGATCTAATCAGACTTATCCTGAAACTCAACGAAAAAAAAAATTTATGGTTATCAAACGCCCTAATTCGAATCAAATCAGGCGTAACCTCTTTTCGAATCTAACAAGAAACAAATCAATCGGCCCTTAAAGTAAAGATCATGTGCAAAAGATAGACTCGAACATTATGGACCATGAACGGAACTTTAACGAGTATTGCGGGACCTTAATGGAAACTTACCGAACAAGAAGGACTGCATATGAAAAGTAGTTAATCATTAGATGTCATTTGTCATGTGACAGCTGCTTTTCGCCCAAATTCCCAAATTTAGCTACGTAACGTCACCGGTACGGACAACCGACATCCCTCACTGGACAGAGAGTGGTCGTCACTCCAACGGACCTCCGGGCGCCGCCATGAGAGCCACCACGAGCTTCTTCTCATCGGATCACATCACAAACCCCAACACATTCATTAAAATCCTAGTCCTTTCGTTCCTCTCCCTCTCCCTCTTCTTCGCCGTCAAACACTTTTCCTCCGACACCACCTACCCTCAAGAATTCTCTCTACCGTTCTCCTCCACCGCCAACACAACCACAGAGGTTCATGACGCGGTCAATTCTACTACCAACAGTTCCACCACTCATTTGCCCTCACCACCAAACGCTGTCTCTCCGCCACCGCCGAGTCTGCAGCCGGAAGATGTTGTTGAGAGGACGGGAATCGTGGACGAGAACGGGGCGATGACGGTCGACTTTGTGATAGGGGATTACGACTCGAGTTTACTTGAGAATACAGCTAATGAAAGCTTAGTGGAGACAGCAGTAGAAAGCGATCAGAATTGGGAAAAAATTGAAAATTTTAGGGTTTGTGATCAGAGTAGGAGAGAGTATATACCTTGTTTGGACAACGTAGATGTGATTTCTAGGTTAAATTCAACCGAAAAAGGGGAGAAGTATGAAAGACATTGCCCAGCAAAAGGAGCAGAGTTGGATTGTCTGGTGCCCAATCCGAAGGGGTACAAAGACCACATTCCATGGCCAAAAAGTCGAGATGAAGTATGCTGATCTACATTTCTTCACCTAATCCTTCTTCAATTTTGCTTGAATAGTTGCTTACGCTCAATCCAAAACAGGTATGGTATGCTAATGTACCTCATACACGTTTGGTTGAAGATAAAGGCGGACAAAACTGGATATCAAGAAACAAAGACAAGTTCATATTTCCAGGAGGCGGAACACAGTTCATCCATGGCGCAAATCAATACTTGGATCAGATTTCTAAGGTTTTCTATTTTCAATTCTTGTAGATCATAAACAACATATACATGACTTCGATTCCATCTTTTCAACAAGCGTGCAGATGGTTCCTGATATTGCATTTGGTCAACATGTCAGAGTTGCATTGGATGTAGGTTGTGGTGTAGCAAGTTTTGGTGCCTTTTTACTGGATCGCAATGTTACTACTCTATCAATTGCACCAAAAGATGTCCATGAAAATCAGATCCAATTTGCTTTAGAACGTGGTGTGCCTGCCATGGTGGCAGTATTTGCAACACGTAGACTTTTATATCCAAGTCAAGCATTTGATTTAATACATTGCTCAAGATGTAGAATAAATTGGACCCGTGATGGTATGCCATGTATTTCAAATATATCCACATGAAATCTTGAATCTTGAAGATCTGTCTCTCTTTGAATATCAGTCTTTAAAGTGTGTTAAAAAAGGGAAATTTGTGTGTTTAGAGTTTCTTGGTGTTAATGATATTAATTGGGTTTTTATCTTTTGTTCGTTTCTTTTTAAAGATGGAATTTTGCTTCTGGAGGTGAACAGGATGTTGAGGGCTGGTGGATATTTTGTTTGGGCTGCACAACCTGTTTATAAACATGAAGATAAACTTCAAGAACAATGGAAAGGTAATTCCTTTTTATCTTCTTTTTAAAGTTTATCACAAAATTCAGCAAAATACATTTCAATTTTCAGCATTATTAAATATACTAAACTACAGAAATGGAAGATCTTACTGGACGAATATGTTGGGAACTCATAGCAAAAGAAGGATACATCGCCACATGGCGCAAGCCTATTAACAACACCTGTTACCTTACTCGTAATCCAGACATACAACCTCCAATATGTGATGAAAAAGATGACCCTGATAATGTTTGGTAAATTCATGGTTTTATTATTACTATAAAATATAATCATTCATTATTATTATTATTATTATTATTATTATTATTATTATGTTGTGTTATAACTTTATTGTTTTACAATGGTGTAGGTATGTCCCATTGAAGGCATGCATAACTAAATTACCTGAAAACGGTTATGGATCCAATGTTACAATGTGGCCTGCACGCCTTCATAATCCACCAGATAGACTCAAAAGTATAAAAATGGATGCTTTTTCATCAAGGAATGATATTTATAAAGCTGAGTACAAATATTGGCAAGAAATAACATATAGTTATGTTAATGTTTTTCGTTGGAGGACATTAAATGTACGAAACGTGATGGATATGAGGGCAAGATATGGAGGGTATATTTCCCTTTCTCCTAAAAAAGTTGAAAAGAAATTAAAGTAGGATGTTATAAATAACACACAAATAAATGAAAGTACATTGCTATTTCTAACATTTAGTTATGTTGTGTATGGTGACAGATTTGCAGCAGCATTACATGATCATGGGGTTGATTGTTGGGTTATGAATGTTGTTCCTGTTAGTGATTCCAATACTTTACCTGTAATTTATGACCGTGGACTCATAGGTGTTGTACATGACTGGTATGAACTATGAAGCTTCTTAACTTTAATTAAAATATAAAATTAGACTAACTGCAAAAAAAAAAAAAAAAAAAAAAAATTGTACTTTCACCATTTTATGATGAATATTTTTTTTTTCAGGTGTGAGCCATTTGACACGTACCCTAGAACATACGACATATTGAATGCTAATGGTCTCTTCTTCAAAGAGCAAAAAAGGTGAATTTTTTTTTCATGTCACTTAAGATCATAATGAGATACCAAATTTGTAATTAAGTGGGGGGTTTTGTTTTTATTGAAGCAGGTGTAATATTTCTACTATTATGCTTGAGATGAATCGAATCTTGAGGCCAAATGGGCACGTTTATATTCGTGATGTGAATTCCATAATTTATAAAATTGAAGAAATTGCAAAGGCAATGGGATGGATGACACATATGTTTGACAATGGTGAGGGCCCAAATGCAGGGGCGAAGCTTTTGACATGTGAAAAACGTCTCTAAAAGATTTATCCGAATTCTTTAAAAGTGTACACGAGAAAGGTGCCAGCTAAAACCCTAAACCTTATAGTGATCAGGAAGTTGGTAGATTTGATTGTGTTAATATTAGAGCTTATAAAAAACAAGCTGTCTGTAATATTTGTTATGGTGATAGATTTGGTATTGGATATATTAATTATTTATGAAAGTTAAAAAGATAGATAAAAAGAATGCTGGTAGGACAAGGAACCAAGTGTGTATAAACTTTTCAACATTAAGCATGCTCTCTGAACTTAAAATGAAAGACATGTTTATATAGTAATTTTGTTTTGTATTTTAATTTGTATTTATAGATATGTAAGATAGCAGATTGCTCTATGGTGGAGGAACATGTTCGATAATATATCTTGGTATATAAACATCAAATTTTAGCAACGAACTTTTATATATGCAGCAGGTAACATCAGCCTTGCTAAACAACAAATATTAGCAGCAAACTTGGTCTATGTTTTTTTATTTTGATGGAACTAGGTGTCCATTTTAAGACTATTATTCACATGTTTTATGAAACACCCCCACACAGGCGGTTTTAAGACGGTTTTATCGGAAAACGTGATCGGAGTTTAAAATGTCTGATTGTTTAAAAGTTGTAGAATTCGGTCCCAAAAGTTTAAAGTTTCCAAAAATATAATTTCTGGTAAAAACAAATGTGATGTTGTAACAATCAAACCAATAAGCAACTGAATAAAGTAAATGTTCATTTATACAACTTAAGATCCAAATAAGATATCTTTTAAATATCTAATGTTAAGTCCATCGTTAGTCGTAATCCATCTTGTAATCTCAACACATGTCGAAATAGTACAAGTTACATTTAGGAAGCCTAGTGAGTACTACCGGGGTTAACCTATGATAGTATTAGATAAGTCGATAATCCAAAACCTGAAGTTAAACCTATAAAAAGGTTTTCAAAACTCGTTTCTAATATTGTGGAAAAGTATTTGCATTTTCAAACAATCGGTTTTTATGAATTACAATAACAATATAAAATGCAATACATATGCTTCTATATCCCATAACCCAAGTCAATTTCATAGTCCAATCTCATAATGATGGTTTCAAAAAGTTGAAACCTTGTATTTGTAAACACAATATGTATGTAACCCAACCAAAATATGAGCCCGTATACAGTACAAGGCACAACCATACACCTTTTACTCATTAAACTAGGTATTAGGGCCAACAACCTATACCACATGTGGAGTAGTTAACTCATACATGCCAAAAACCCAAACAAGGGAGACAAAATAACAAACTCATATAGGGCGTGTCAAAATAATAGGTACCCGTGTCATAGTGGCCACACAATTCTCAATCCAATCCTAAGTGGATGCATGATATCATAATTTAAAAACTTAAATCGAAAATAACTAGTATTTATCCGTATTTTAAAACTTAGTCAAAAGTACAAAGTATTTGCCTATATTTCAAAACTCAGTAAAAATATAAGTATTTGTTCCAATTTCAAAACTTAATCAAAATATAAATGTATCACATATATCCTTTATTAATTCCAATGTAATACTTTTGTCTAGTAGATAAAAAGCGGATAGGTAAGACAGTTGGGAGGTATGATCCTTTCGGTTATATAACCTTTCGGGAAATCCAACAACTTCTCCAAACATGACTATTCTGGACACCGCTCTCGTAGGTAGTCTACTAATATTATAATTGGAATCGACAATTAACTTAAGTGGTGAAATTTTGGAAATTTAATAAATAGTAAACTTATTTTATGAATGCAACACATTAATATATATATAATATATCACATAAAATATGCACATAGATAAATATCTTTTATATATATATATATATATATATATATATATATATATATATATATATATATATATATATATATATATATATATATATATATATATATATATATATATATATATATATATATAGGGTAAAGTTCAATTGAGTACCTAAAAAAGCCTAGGAACCTAAGAACCCATTTTATGAACTTTTTTTCTACACAATATTTTTCAAAAAAAAATATACCAAAATTTTTGTTATGATGCATCTAGAAGATATCAAAAAAAAATTTCAAAAAAAAATCATTTTTTTAGTTTTTTTTTCATATGGGTTTAGGGTTTTAGGGTTTAGGGTTTAGGGTTTAGGGTTTAGGGTTTAGGGTTTAGTTTTAGGGTTTAGGGTTTAGGTTTAGGGTTTAGAAATCTCTTAGACACTTTAAATAAAAAAATTGGACGCAAAAAAATCATTTTTTTAATTTTTTTTCATATGGGTTTAGGGTTTAGGGTTTAGGTTTAGGGTTTAGGGTTTAGGGTTTAGGGTTTAGAAATCTCTTAGACGCTTTAAATAAAAAAATTGGATGCAATTTTTTTTTTTTTAAATATTGTGTAGAAAAAAAGTTCCTAGGTTCCTAGGTTTTTTAAGGTTCTCTCATGATCTCGACCCTATATATATATATATATATATATATATATATATATATATATATATATATATATATATATATATATATATATATATATATATATATATATATATAAGGGACATGTGTTCTAGTAATAAGTCACCTTATAGTTGTGACTAAATTGTTGCCTTTGTATAATACCTTGTAGATGCCTAGTTGATACCAATAAACTTATGATGGATACTTAACGAGTATGTATGAAGTTGTATGAGTATGTAAGGTTTTATGATGAAATTGTAAGGATTGTAACATTTCTTGCAATCACTGCAAGATTATATAAACTAAAATAAGGGGGTGTTTGTTTTTCCTCAAAAAGTCTTTTTTCCCTAAAACATCTGCGGGAGGGTAGATGTTTTCCAAAAAGACCGTTTGTTTTCTAGAAGACAAAAGATCTAAAAAAGACTTTTTCACCTCTTTTTCAAAAAGACATATCTTTTATCTTTTTGAACCACTTTTTTGAACTTTTCAACTACATTCACCCCACCCCACCCCCATCCACCCCTACCCACCCTACCTACCCTACCCTTACCCCACCCCACCCACCCCACCCCACCCTTACCCATACCACCAACCCCCATCTACCACCCCCACCCACCCCTTTCTCACCTCCACCTACCCACCCCACTCCCATCGCACCCGGGTTATTTTAATTAAAATTGATGTTAGAATGAACGATTTCAAAAAGACGTTAAAAACAAACAAATTTTTTTATGAAGGGCGAAGACATGGAAAATAACTTTTGGTCCACATCTTCTTACGCAGACATGGACAAAAACAAAAGACATTTTACATCTTCCAAAACAAACACCACCTAAGAGTTTTGATAAAGTAAATATAAGATATGGGGAGAATATGAGATGACTGTATCACTTATCATTCATATATAATTATGAGGTGCAGTTGTGTTGCCAAGTGCAGTCATCGGTCGTCATGGCCATACACCGTCCCGCCATCCTGGCCATTGTGAACTTTTTTTTTTGAATGACAAATATATCATAATCTTACTCCTAAACTACTCCTGGATCCACCTATATTTCTAGCGAGACTTGAACCCTCTAACCTAACAGCAAATAAACAAGCTCATGGCATTTACCTTTGAACTTTTATATGACATACTACAAAATTGATTGCTCAAGCTCTCGCAGCATCCGGAGGGATTAAAACCGTCGTTGCTAAAATTCCTCTCTTTAAAGAGCTTTTTATTCAATCCAATGGATTCTTGAATCACCGTCGACTACCTGTGCTCTCCTCTCCTCCCACGCCGTCGGCAACCTGTACCCTCATCCCTCTTCACGTCGCTGTAGCTGAAGCCAGGTAATATTCTGTCTCGTTGTTTCGATTCAATGGTTGCTTCACATCGATTGGTATGCTATTCTCTTTTGGGGTTTTACGATTAGGTTTTTGCTACTACGTCAATGGTTCGTTTCACTTCACCTGACTGGCATGCTTTCTTTCACTACTTCTGTGTTCATATCTTGATTTAGCGTCTCTTTACGTGTGTTCGTATGATTAGAAGGAACCAGTACTGTACTGTTAACTTTTTACGGTTCGGCGTTCTCTTCATAGGTTAAGCATTTGCAATCGATCCTGATTACTTTTATACATTTGTTCATAGTTAATTTCTTACAATGTGTTTAGAGATTACAAAACCCTAGGTATGTTCCGATCAGAGTTTCTATAATTTTACAATTCTCTTCATAAGTTAATTATATATTACTTCCATTGCTTTACTTCCTTTCTTCATTTCTTTTTCGATTTTGTAACTCCCATTTGGATCATTTTGCTCAAGAATTCCGTCCTTTGTATTCTATGCAGCTGTTCATAGTGAACTAAGTCGTCAACTTTTGATCCAAATATCAGGGACTGTCATATTGAGAATCACAAAATGTTTGATATTAGAAGTTCTGAGTTTAATTCCGGCAAAAAACAGAGTAAAAAGGTGACAAATAATCACATATTTGGGGATGAAGTGGATTCTGACTATGCATGGCTTCTTAATTTCTTGAATGAAAATATTCAACATACAAAACCCCCAATGGAGGTAGTCATCAGAAATGAATCTGAATCAGAAGATGATCATGATAATGAATCTAAAGATTCAAATGATAAGGATCCTCAATACCAAATGTTTTTGAAACAACTCACAACAAATGGCAAATCATATAAGCTTAACATTTCCAAAAATGATGAAGCTCCTTGTTTTCTAGAATATGAAGGGGAGTATGACCCTACAACTGATATGAATATTACTTTTAGTAATAATGGAGATAAAATGGAAGAAATGCAAATGGATTATAGGGTTAAAAGGAGCCCACATGGGAAAAAGGGGGAGATTTTGATGAAAAAAGAAGTTTCAAGAAAAGTGAAGACAGAACCCCAGAGTAACATCACTGTGGATTCTTGCTACCAGTTGTTTCTAGAAGGTTCTATACCTTCTGAATACGGTGCATTTATTTATGAAGGAAAACGAGTGAACTATGAAGAAAAAGTTGCAAATTCAGATTCAGATTTGGAATCAGAGATGCTGATTTGGGAGAGTGTTCGGGATTTGAGTGAAGTAGACAAGAAACAACTAGTACCTGCAAAAAAAGAGTCAACTGTATGTATTGAGTATATAACTTACAGTAAATTACACTTTTGGCCCCTGAGTATAGCTGATTTTTTCATTTTGGTCCCAAAAAGGGTTATCTTGCAATTTTTGTCCAAAAAAGTTTTAACTTGCAATTTTTGTTCCAAAGAGTTGTATCTTGCAATTTTTGTCCCAAAGAGTTTTACCTTGCAATTTTGGTCCCAAAGAGTTTTATCTTGCAATTTTGGTCCTAAAAAGTTTTATCTTGCAATTTTGGTCCCAAAAAGTTTTATCTTGCAAATTTAGTCCCAAAAAGTTCTATCTTGCAATTTTTATCTCAGAATATTCATCTTGCAATTTTGGTCCCAAAAGCTTTATCTTGCAATTTTGGTCACAAAAATTTTATTTTGCAATTTTGATCCTTATTTGAGGTTCTTGTAATGTTCTTGGTCTCTATTCCGGGTAAAATGATTATTTTTCTTCCCTGGGTATAGCTGATTTTTGCAATTTTGGTCCCCCAAACATAGTCATTTTACTTAAAACAAGGGCCAAAAGCGTTACAAAAACCCCAAATAAAAGGACCAAAATTGCAAGAGAAATTTTCTTAGGACCAAAATTGAAAAAAAATCAGGTATACTTAGGGACCAAAAATGTAATTTTATGTTCTTTTTGGGCCACATTGTGCTTCATATGACATGACATGCAATGATGGGACAAAAAGTTGCAATTTTTGTCCCACACAAAAAGGTGGGACAGAGACCGGCTCCGATATCTTGTCTGTGCAAAAGACATGAATACCCTTCTCATCATTAACAAGGGTTTGGAGTGATTTGTATTGTGAGTTTCAGAGTTTAGTTTACATAATCTTTTTGTTTTTATTTTTTCAGTTAAAGGAGAAGTTAATGCATATTTTAAAGAAGCCATATAATCAAAAAGAATATGAACAACTTTCAGAATATATAGAGCAAGACAGGCCAATATGTCGTCTTTTACCCTTGCGTGACAGGGCAATATCCTCCGCATTAGATGGAGTCACAAAGTCTGTGCTTGATGATGCCCCTTGTAAGTCCAATCTTGATAATTTTATTATTTGTATTATTAATTATTAATTTGTTTATTATTTTAATCATCCAGTAAGTTTTCGAAAAAAGCTTAAAGCTGCTAAGAATGAACGGCCTAGAGCCCTTAATCTCTTGCGGATGTTTCGCTTTTGGCTTGAAGTAAGTTTTTTCAACTAATCATGCAAGAAATAGCAATGTACTTTCATTGATTTGTTTATTATAACATTCTACTTTCATTTCTTTTTATTACAACATTATATGTGGATTTTCATAGTACAATGGGTTGATAAGAAAAAAATGGAAAGTACAATGTTGTGATAGAAATAGATGAAAGTAGGATGCATTTTCTTACATTTAGGCTATTAATATACTGATAAAAAAAATTCTTTTTTGTTTACAGCACCTGCCAAATGCAAACATGGTGCTTGAAAACATAATCCAACCATGGTTACTTGATGAGTTTACGGAAGTGTTACCATCCAGGAAAAGATCCTACTTGCATTTGGGTAAATGATTTTTTTTTGGCCATAAACCATGGTTTGTTAAGTGGCAAATGCGAATGGTAGTTAAATGTCGTTTTATGGTCATTGATGTTCAGTTTGGCTTAATGAAGTTCATGCTTAACTTGTAATATTCTTTTGAGACGGTTAAGGTTTGTAGCTAAACACTTGCTTTAAAGTTTAAGGTAATGTTACATGTACATAAATCAAGATTTTGTAATAATAAGGGAATGAAACACGCATACTTATCAGGAAAAAAAAAGTTTGATAATTCAATGCTTGTCATATATTTTAATTGTTTCTGTTATAACTTTTTATTGTGAAAATGAAAATTTTTCACGAACAATTCATGATGTCGACTTAAATTTATAAAAAGATCTGCGAATGGAAGCCGCTTACTGGTTAATATATTCATGGCCAAAACGAATCAATTTCCACCCATGTGATATTAAAAGTCAAAAGTTAAAAAAGGCATCTTGTTATGAATATGTGCCCACGATCCGTTGGTTGCAATTTTAAAGTACAAAATCACATTATTATTCATCTATATCCGCTTTTTCATCATTGTTTACTTTCCCGATCCTTTTTTGGTATCAAATGTTTTTAACAATGTTTTTTGAATTGTATTTATTTTAATAATATAATACTTAATGACATTAAACACATTATTTATATATAAATTTGTTCAAATGACTAAAAAAATTCACACATCAACCCAAATATCCGACATATTGCGCTACGATTACTCAACCAAACAAATTAACAAGTTACTTGCAATTAAAAACTAAAAAAAAAAAATGAATGAACAACTAAAATCTTTTACTTTATTTTATTAGAAGCAAGATTCCTTTTTTACACTTGAAATTTGATCTCACCAAAACCAGAGACCATCCTAATATACTTAAATTAAATCCAGTCAACACAACACCGACAAAAAAACAGTTAATAAAAATTTACACACACAACACCACCTAATAAAGCCACACCCAAAAGTTACAATTCCGTTAGTCAAAACTCGACGACCTACTCCACCTGCCACGTAGATAATCCTCTAACGACACACTTTCCTCAACACTACTCATCGAAAGAGACGAATCCTCAACATCAAGCAATGCAAGGTTAAGATGTGACCTTAAATTCGATTGCGAAAATCCTTCATCTTCCAACACTTGTAATCTCGCATCCGACCCACCTGTCGAATCCACTTCTAACCGGGCCCACATCACCACCTCAACATCCCCACGTAGAAGTTTCACCACCTAACAACAATACGTTACAAATTAATTATGTTGCTATTCTGGGTAAAAAGTAAAGTACATTGCCTGTATTGGTAACTAACCGTGGTCATATTGGGTCGAGCCCGCGGTGCACGCCGGATGCAAAGAGTTGATGCTAGAGCCATCCTCTCCATTTGGTCCGCATCGTATTTATTTCCTAAGCTTTCGTCTAATAATTGAAGGAATTTCCCACTACTTAAAATTGGCTTCGCCTGCACACATTGTTTTGTCAGTAACAGTAGACAGTAGACAATAGACAATAGACAGTAGACATACCCACATAACCAAGCTTTGTTCGCCTTTTGGGTATCCACTGTTTATTGGTTTTCTTCCAGAAAGAAGTTCAAGAAGAACGACACCAAATGCATACACGTCGATTTTATCGGTTACTTTGCCATACATGAAATACTCGGGAGCCAAGTAACTGCAAAATAAAATCTTTTGTTAAAATTGGTCTTGTACTTTTCCCTATTTTTTACTCTAATATGCAACTTTATAGATTGTTCTAGAGCTTGTCCTTTCATGGGATTTAAAAGTGGAATATTTTTAAAGATGACAATAAAATATGGATTAAAGATGATAAAGTTACAAACCCGAAAGTTCCTGCAACATCAGTGCAAGTTATATGAGATGAAGTGGTCGAACCCCACTTTGCAAGCCCAAAATCAGAGAGCTGAAACACCAATAAAACAAACAAAGATTTGTTCATTGGTAAATTAGCAGAAATTAATGATAAAACAAATGAGAAATTAACAAAATAAACGATGAATAAGTCACCTGAGGTTCAAAATCATCAGACAGTAAAATATTTGATGATTTAACATCTCTATGGATTACAGTTTGATCACAGCTACTGTGTAGATAAACAAGTGCCTCAGCTACACCAAGAGCAACTTTATACCTCTCACACCATCCAAATGCCAAATCTTTTTTGTTTCCTGAAAAATAATATTGTTAAACACAAAAATAATCAAAATTCCACATGTATGAAAATTGGGTTGTTTTCAATTTTCAATGCAGATGAGGATATATATATATATATATATATATATATATATATATATATGTACCGTGTAGATTATCTTCAAGACTTCCTCTTGATAAAAAATCATAAACTAAGAGGAGATTTTTGTCTTCAAAACAAAACCCAAAAAGGGAAATGATATTTTGATGATGAAGAGCTGTAATAATCTCAATTTCTAACACAAATTCTTTCAACACATCTTCAGATGATTTCAAGATTTTAACAGCTATTTCCTTGCCATCCGGAAGACACCCTTTGTAAACCTTACTATTCCCTCCTTTCCCTATCATATTCTCTGAATATTCACAAAAAATAAATATGAAAATCCACATATTACAAATATAAGAAACAATAGAAGAAAAAAAAAAAACAAACCAGGTTTGAAGTTTGATGTTGCTGAGAGAAGTTCTCGATATTGAAACAATCTGCAAGTGGCTGAGTATTTTTCATGAAGACCTTCTAATTCTTTTGGCAGGTGAATTGAATCATGATCAGGGGAAGAAGATAGATCAGAATGATATTCATCACCACTGACACAAACAATTGCTCCATTTTCTGAATTTATGTCTAAGGATCCATCTTTTTTATCATCATTTTGGGATTCTGAGTTTGTGATTTGAAAGCAATGTCTAGTGGGCAGCCTCATGGCCCACTGAACAACAGAGATCTGGTGGACACGTTTTTTGTTTGATGAAATGGCTCGTTGAAGAAGTGGCCAACCAGGTTGGAGTTCAGGCAATTCTCTTAGTAACAAAGAAGTTGAACTTGATGAAGCTTCCAGTTTTTGTACAGGTACTAAAGCCATGGAGTTATCTTCTTCATTATCATCATTACCAGAAGAAACCTCAAGAACAGGAAGAAGTGAATCCGATGAACAAATTGGACAGTTATCTTTCAATGCACTTGGTAAAGCCAACTCCAATTTCTTGCGATCGCTTTGATTGCATTTTTCTTCGTTTCCATTGTTTAGTAATGTCGGATTCAAGCTCAATGATCTCTGAATCAAACTAAGTATTTGATTCTTATGGAGATCTGAACTCCCTACGATGTAACAGAATCCAAATCAGATGCATGTTTTTCTTCAGATTGAATAAAAACGGTGGGGAAGAAGATTTGTTTGATTACCTTTTGGACCAGATGGTGATGAAAGGGATTGTCTATGGAACACAATTTTGCCACTACTGACAGCGATTATAGAGCAGTTTTTGGATAGCTTTTTAGCACAGTATTTTGCCACGGAGGATGACGATCTAATTGTATGATGAGTTCGAGCTGTCCCAACGATGATTTCATTTGCATTATATGATTTCGCTTCTCGAACGAGAATTTTTCGAATTGAAGTACCTCTGCAGATCTTCAACTTAAGATCCACCTGTAAAACGGCAAAATTCGAATGAATTGAAGAAGAATGTTCGACATCGATTCAGTCAAAATGAGTTTGAATTCGATAATTGTTCAGTGGTAAGCACGGTGACTAATTCTTCCGAAACCACCAGATAATTCGAACTTTGGAAGAATCCAAATCAAAATGCAAGAAACCTACCTGTTTGAGATTACAAAATCCTTCGTAGACGGCGAGAATGGAGTCAAACGAGTTTACAAGAGATAGCAACGACGATTTTCCCTCACGATCCAGGATTTCTTCACACAAAACAGAAACACATTTAGTTCATAAACCTCGAAACTAACCGGCAAAATAACAACTTAAATTCAGTAACCCTACCATTGTTGGTGAGAACATGAAGAGCTACAACACGGTCACCAGGTTGAGCTTGTTTGACTAAAGCCCAAGTAAGCAACTCTCTGCTCTGTGAGTCTAATTTAACTCCAACCACAACCGTCCGGCCTCCGGCCACACTCCGATCCCTGTACTCTCCGGCTAGCTCCGTTTGACTCATCTTCACAAGAAGTTCACTGTTGCAGCTGTTGACTAGAGAGTTGGAGGAAACTGATGAAGCAGCAAACATTGGGCTCTCATGGGAAATGTAGCTGAAGAAAAGCGTGATGTGGTTGGGGTCCCGGCGGAGGAGATGAACAGTGGCTTAACCGTTGCCGTTTAGTCTGCCTTTATTAGGTTTGCTTTCCATGCTTTCCCTGCTTACAAAGAGAGGGGGACCTCAAGCTCACTCACAACCCACTACAAATTTTTATTTGTCTTTACAACTTTCAATTATTAATTTAGAGCAAAATTGTTAATCGCTAAAATGTCTATAAAATGAACGTGGCACATCAAATTATTTTTTTAATTATTAAACATAAACATTTCTTTTACTAAAATAGATTATGTAAAGATATTTTTGGATTTGTAGGATTTTTTTACGAATAGTTATTAGTTGTACTACTTGATCTATTAATATTTGTTAGTATAATTGACTTATAAAACCTTTATGAAAAATCTTCCGGTCGGAAACTTTCTCATATTTCGATAGTGAAATAGTATATAATCAAATAAGTATACTTTAAATACTCTTATTTAACAAAATAAAATATGGTAAACCGTATCATTTGAACGGCTCATGTCGAAGTCGTTCTCGAATTCATTACATAAGAGATCAATAGGAGATCAACCTTAGAGTCCTATTAATTTTTGCACGTGTTTGAACGTAAACACTAAGCTTCAAAATATAGTTGGTTAATGGTGATTGTTACTTTAGTCACACATTGTAATTCACAAAATATGATTTTCTTTTTGTAAAATGTTATATTTCATGTTTTTCTATTTAATCCTACTAAACCTAGTTTCTCTAATGCAACATAAACACGCTCTTGGATTGTATTGAAAAAATGCATTAAGCTTTGTACAAGTTTCCCAACAATGCTCATTTATTGTACACGCTCAGAATTATAAAAACATGTGATCAAGTTCTATAACAATTTACCAAGCATTAACAGTATAAAGCGATTAGGTGCCCTACAAGTTAATTAAATATGCAAGGATTCAATTCATTTAAGTGGCTAATCAAGAACGATTTTATCATAGTAATCATGTTCTTGTTTTCCCACTCCCTCCCTTTCCCCATAGGAAGTGTTAGGTTTCAATCAGGGGATGGCAACTGGCCACCTCTCTACCCCTGTAGGTGATTGACCCGGACCACCCTGCTGCCAGGTGTGCGTCGGCCCCGAGGTTGCTTCATCAGGGTCATCCAAAGAATGGGTCGGGTGGGGTCCTCGGTTATAAAAAAAAAATAATAATAATAAAAATAAAACAAGAACATGATTACTATGATAAAATCATAGACAAACATTAAGTCATACACATCAATCTAAATGATAAATATGTTTGAATGAAGAACTAGAAATTACCGTTTTTAACCAGACATGGCTAAGAATAAATCAAAACAAGTATTTAGAAAATGAAAATGTTAAAAGCTTACAACAAGTACATGATTGTTAAAAACAAATACACAATAAATACATGATTATTAAAATCTGTGATTAATGAGACAAACCACATTTTTAATTGAAAAACATTCTTTTTTTGAAAACGTTCTTTCTCCAATTCTACCATAAAGTACATGATTGTTAAAAACAAATACACAATAAATAAAAGATAGTACTTAGCATTACGAATAACTAAGTGATTTCTCATCTTAAATGTATATTTACCAAAATATAACTTTCACCAAGTATTACAAATGGATTTACAACATTATATATATTTTCTGAACTTAATAATACGGTTTCTGGTAGTCTGGTTAGATGGAGCACGGCGAACTTTATGTAGGGCAATGAGGCTGGAAGCCACGTGTGTGGAGAGCCTTTGTCGTGCTCTAACATGCCACGTGTTCGGATGTAGTAGTTGTAGAGATCACGTGATTCAGACTCACACGTTGACTCTACCTCCCCTCTTATCTTATACTTTCCACATTTAATGTGCTGTAAATCTAATTTGGTGGTTTATAATGATTGATTATATTGATTATAATTCTCATTGTAAGTGTATGTTATTTATGTGACAAATCACAAAATTGATATTTAAGGTTTAAATAAAACACTACAAAGTTATCTATAAGTTTAATAAAATAACATTGTGATTAATAAATCCCAATTCTAATTCTCAGAATATTAGCAATTCTTTTAAATGCACATCTAATTATTAGTGTACAATAAATTTTATTGACAAAAAAATACATCTCGGATTGATATTCCGGATTTCGGACAGAAAAAAAATTATTGCTAAATTTCAATAATAAGTCTGAAATTCAATGAATAATTCCGGATTTTTCAGAAAATATTTCATAAAATCTAACAAAAAGTTAAATAAACGTAACACATGGGATGTAGATACTATATTATGGCTTAAAATATCACTTTAATTAAAAAAAATCAATGATATTAGATACTTGGAAGTATCTATTTTAAACATGAGTTGAGAGTTTTTTTATAAAAAAAAAAAAAAAAATACGATTATATATTTCTAATCTCTCTAAAACGATTTATTCGTCATCAATATATCATAATTTTCTCTAAACGTAAAAACTTGATTTTTTGTTAATTACCTCGATTTTTGGTAGTATTCTTTACAAGTATTATGAAGAGGGGTGGACATGTGATCCGGAGTGGACGCCCACTAATTCACTGTGCGGCCAAATCATCAACTCCTTGTCGGTTCCAACTTTTCACGTGCAACTTCGCGTAGATATTTTCTTCTTCTTTTATTTAAAACCATACGATCAATTTATGTCTTATGATGGAATAAATTATATAAACAGGGTGGACTTAAAGGTGGGTAAGAAACGGCTGTGGACCAGTTTGTCCAAATTAAAAAACACTTCCACAAATATCTATTTATGTTTCAGTCATACATAAATTGAATATGTTTGTATTATCTGTATAGTTGTACTGCTGTTATTGATTAAATTAAAGCTTTTTATGGAAATATTTCAAGAAGGGAAAAATGAGGGAATTGTTTGGTTAAAATATGAAAAAACTAGACGAAATCCATAAAGTCAGCAAAATCGAAATTTATAATTTACTCTTTTATTGTTTAAGAGGGTATAGTAAAATTTCATTACGTGCTTTAGTCTATAGTTGTTTGGAACTTTGGATTGCATAGAGTAAACGGAACTGTATGTACATTCTTTATGTTTGTACATCTATGTATATTAGAGAAATGTGCAAATACTACAAAATATGCCAATCGCACATATTTTAGCAAAGCATAGCTACAATGTATTTTGTGATGTTAAAATTAAAATTTTCGTAACCACAGAATTTTACAATTTTCAAGGCAAAATATTAAAATATGTACAAATTAGGCTTTCGGGAGTACTCTTCACGGAGCCCTCCGTGATGGCCACGTTTGCACCCATCACGGCATGCACACCGCCCCGTGCTACCGTGATGGGGCGTGGTCGTGAAGGGCCGTGTTCCATATCACGGTTGATCACGAGAGAAAGAGAAGGAAATAGCCGTTGCAACGGCTAGAATTTAAAAAAAAAATTACTTTTTTTAAAATTACCATATACACATATATATATATATATATATATCACATCTTTTTAACATTTTAACACACACATTCTTCATCTTTTAACCTCTCAAACATAAAATTTTTAAAAATATTTTGCAATGGAACAAAACCCAAACACCCCACCTTCAAACCAAAACCGCGAGTATGATCCGTTCGGATTAAACTCGACCCCGCGTCAATACCCGAATCTTGAATCGCCCCGCGGTGGTTTTATGAATTTACTCCAAGGCGGGTCTCCGATCGCACAACCACCACTTTTTCAACAACCATATCTGTCATTCAACCCATATCAACAATTTCAACCCCCGTTTCCGTTTCAACCGCAAGGATTCCAAGGCCAGTCGTCGCAACCACCGCAACCGCAACCGGTGTCACAACCACCACCAATGTCACAACCACCACCGCAACCGCAACCGGTGTCTCCCGATATGGTTCAAGAGACACAAGAGGAAGGGGACAACCAAACCCGCCGAGCCGCAAGGAAGAAGGCAAAACAAACGGGGGGCGAAAAAAGAACGAATTGGACGAAAAAGGAGGAGTTAAACTTGGTGAAGGCGTACATTTCCGCTTCCGTTGACCCGATCGTCGGGGACTCGCAAACGCTTGATACTTTTTGGAACAAAGTTCAAGCAAATTTTTACGAGCTTATGGGCGAAAAAAAACGGAACATGGATAAAATTTCGGGGAAATTTCGAGAGATGCGACTAAAGCTCAACGCTTTTAACGGCATGTTCAACAATCTCTCGAATATGCGGAAAAGCGGGTCCAACGACTTCGACGTTTTCAACGCGGCGTTAAAACAATACGAGACAACAACGCCGACTCGGAAAGGGTTCCCGTATATACAAGCTTGGAACGAGTTGAAAAAACAACCGAAGTGGCTTCTTGTCGAAGATTCGCAATCTTCGGGAACTAAACGATCGAGGTCGGTCCACCAAGGGACGTCACAACAATCGGACGGGCGAACTTATATTGACGTGAACGACGAGCCCGTCGATCTCGATGAAGACGAACCCCAACCGATCCGTCGACCGATTGGGCGAGACCGGGCAAAAAAAGCCGGCAAGAAAGCGGCTTCGGGTTCCGGATCCGAGTCGAGCGTTATGGAATTGTTTGGCGACAAATTCGACCGATACGTCCAATTACAAAGCGAAAAGGTCGGGATTATGGGTCGGGTCGAAAAAAAATTGTCAAAACGCAACGGCAAATTATCCAAATGCAACGGGAGTTACAACGAAACGCCGATATCGACTTCTTGAAAACAAAATCATCCGACTTCGAGGGCGAGGATTTGGAAATTTTCTTGGCGATGCGGGAAAGTGTCCGCGCTAAATATCGCCCCGGGAACAACAACGACAACGACACCGACTCCGATGACGACAACTAGTTTACGTTTATTTTTATTTTTAGTGTAATTTTTATTTTCTAAGTTTGTTTTTATTTTTTGTAATTTTTATTTTTAATGAAATGGATTTTAATTTTAAAATTATGTTCTAATTTATTTTTGAATTTTTTTTAATTAAAAAGATGATGTGGTGTGATGAAAATGTGATGGGTATAAAGGGGGTAATGTGATGGAGTGTGATAGAATGTGATAAAGATAAAATCTGACGTGGCGCTGAGGTGGCACCCATCACTTTTGTGCAAAATGATGGGTACTCCCAATGGTCTTACATACAAAATAACATTTTAAAATTTTATACATGAAAACCATGCTAGTAATATTCTACTAATAAGATTACCCGAGATGTGTAATAATTTTTAATCAGCAAAAATATGAATTAGATAAATAAGTAGAAATTATCTTGTGAATCGCTTTCATGAAGTTATTGCATTTTACAGAAATCTAAAAATCCTTTGCCCTTATAATTATTTTCTTTGAAGACATGAAAATTTATTTTGGATGGTATTTGTATATAATAAATACACAAAGATACTGGAAACTTGATTAATCTTGTAAAAACTAATATTGAAGTTTCTAAAAGAATATGCTTTTCTTAGAAATACATGTCAATCCAAAATTAAAGTATGTAAGATTCGAACTTGGAATAACTTTTTCGTTGGAGTGCTTATGTCATCATTAAGCTACTTTAGTAACGGTTTAAAAAAATCATACTTAGGCTGGAGGGAGTGGCCCTCGCCTAACCCCTCGCCAAACATGCCACCCCCTCGCCAAACCACACCGCCACCATCGCTCTCGCCCTCGCCAAGAATTCGACGACCTCGCCATCAACAAGCCATAGCAACATGACTTGTACCTTTTAGCATGAGAGTTGTACCTTTTAGCATGGTTAGCACATGCTGACAGCTCCCACCAAATTTGGTCAGCATGTGCTAAGCTGATGTGGCAAGTTTAGCATGTTCAGCACATGCTAACCACTCCCTCCAGCCTTAAAAGTAAAAAAGATGTAATTATTTGATGGAAAATGAAAGAACACATACCAATATATCATACAATAAATAGACAAACAAATGTAATTTATTTGATGATACCTCAAAATATCAGTCAAAGAAGCACAAGAACAAAAGGCTTTACTTCTTCGAGGCGAATAATCAATTTGTACCAAATTAGGCATGAGCTCTATATATGTAACGACTGTTGAGTTTTTAACCCTTTAAAAATTGAGGTCAACTTTTAAACCCATAATAAAAAACAACAAAACAAACATCCACTTTCTCACCTAACAATTTTCACTACACATAACAAAACACCCGATATAATCAAATTATTGCCCCCATAAAAACTTCCAACCCCACTAATATACCCTTCATTCCCTCCCTCCATACCCCTAGTTTGGCCCGAATTGGCCCGGCCCATACTTGTTATTAGGGTTCCATGTGGGCCCGGGCCTTGAGTAATTCCACTTATGTTGCTTGTAGTATCTTCGACCCATTGTATTCGGTTTCCTAAATCTTTCGTTATATTGACCCGCATCTACATGGCGGTTGGGATACAAGGGTAGAGGTGGAAAAGGGTGAAAAGTCATCGCCGGAGCAACCACGCAGCTGTCAGCGGCGGAGGTGGTGGCGGGAACGCCGATTTGTCGGAGGATGGAAGATGGGATTCCAAAGGCGATGGGTAAGCGGGAATTGTACCGAATGCCTGCACCACATTACTCCAAGTCATCTCTTTTAATACTTCCCATTGTTGAGCCCGAGGCAACCCACGGTTTCTTCGTGTCGTATATATACCCTGTAAGTACGGCATGACCTCCCAAATTCATATCTATGTTAACATTAAGTTAGTTTAATATCTTGGTAAAAAAATCAATTTACAAACATAAGATAATTATGTACCTTAAACGGAGCTGAAAAACCGCAAATTGAATATCTGAACACGCTTTGAGTATTAGAAAGAACGTATTTTCTAATTCTATTATACATACTTTTTAGGTGATGAAAACTATGGTCCCATAAGTAACTACCTCAAGCAAACCTGCAATGTTTTAAATAAAGTTAGTAATAATTATATATTTACATATTGATAAATAAATTTAAAATGTGTTACCTATTGAACGTGGCCAAATCCTCCGCCCACGACAATCTCACAGGGGTAATCTTATCATTTTTATCTTTCCCCAAAAAACATGAGGTCAATATGTACAACAAACAAGCCCGGACTGCATCCTCGTCGGGTATATCGAAAAACCGGTTTTGCATTATTAATTCGTGTAAATCTAGAACCGTTACACTATCGTCTTTTTTATGCGGCTTTGTCGGAATGTTGAAGGAAAAGTCTTCATGTCTTTTCTCTTTTTGGGATATTTACCAAACCGTAATCCTGATATGACGCAAAATCCGATCGGCCCGTAAGATAAGCCATAATCGCCTATCATAAAATGCAGGTGGTCGGTGCCTCGGTGGTATCTGCATCGTATGGAATAACTTCATGCATGAGCATGGCATGACATAATATTGCATCTCCTCGGAATGAAGAAATGTTTATCCAACGGCCGAGTGTCGACTCATGTAACATCCTTAAATGTTGTTCGTTTAAACGCTCAATGATTTCTCATATATCTTTTGCCGACCCCTTTAGGTTTGGTACTCCGAGTATCATTTTATTTGAATGCTACAAAACAGTTGATATTTTTAAATTTATAATACGGCTAACATTATTAATAAACAAATTATAATATAAAAAATAATACTTATTATTATATAAATAGGTATAATTTCTAATAAATTAAGTAACATTTTTAATAACGAAATTAAAATTCTATTTTAGTTTACTTATTATTAAAAATTACAATAATAACTCTTTTAAAAAAAATGTGGATATTCTTTAAAAATAAAGTATCATTTTATAAAATTAACTAACATTTTCGTATGTTTTTAGAAACACTCTCATTTAACCCAAAAAAAAAAGTATTTATTTTTTAACCAAAAAATGTAATTTAATCAAAAAAAAATTAGCGGAAAAAATGCATTGCCGCAGGTTTAAAAATCTTTTTGGAGGTTTGAAAAAATAAAGTTTATTTTCGAAACCAATATAAAGTTACAACACAATTTTTTTAAAATTAAATTATGCATTTTTAACCAAAAAACGTATTTTAACGAATAAAAGAATAATTTCGCAGGTTTATAATTTTTTTCCAAGGTACAAAAATGAAAAAAAATCGGTACCGGCCATTTATTTTAAAAAGAATTTACGCAATTTAAAAAATAATAATAATAAATATTTTCGCAGTTTATGCAAAACCTACGAAAGTACAAGCTTTTAAAGCACAAAATATGCATAACAACTTGTACTTTTGCAAGTTTTGCATAACCTGCGAAACTCTCCAATAAAACCAAATCTTTTTATTTTCTTTTGGCCTACGAGTATTTTTTTTTTTACACCTACCAACTAGAGGGATTGAACTAAACAATAGTAAAAGAATTAGAAAACTAATCTTCAGCCATTTTGAGATAGACAAATAGATAATTTCTTACCTTCTTCAAGTGAAAATGAGAGATTATGACAAAAGTTCAAGCTTTTTGACCTTGACCCGTTGACTTTTCGCAGATAATGGAGGGTTTTCTCAGGTTTTGTGGAACTGAATTGCCTTTTTCCTGTTGGATAAATACTTTCTGTAGTATTTATCTATTTGCATAAAGTATACGGAACTGTATGTACACTCTTTATGTTTCTAAATAATGTTTTTCTTAAAAATACACGTCAATCAAAAATTGAAGTATGTAAGATTCCAACTTGGAATAACTTTTTCGTTGGAGTGCTTATTTCATCATTAAGTTACTTTAGTAACGGTTTAAAAAATTTATACTTAAAAGTAAAAAAGACGTAATTATTTGATAGAAAATGAAAGAACACATACCATACAATAAATAGACAACAAACAAATGTAATTTATTTGATGATACCTCAAAATAACAGTCAAAGAAGCACAAGAACAAAAAGCTTTACCTCTTCGAGGCGAATAATATCAATTTGTACCCAAGTAGGCATAAGCTCTATATCTGTAACCACTATTGACTTTTTTAACCCTATAAAAATTGAGGTCAACTTTTAAACCCATAATAAAAAAAACAACAAAACAAACATCCACTTTCTCACCTAACAATTTTCACTACACATAACAAAACACCACCCGATATAATCAAATTATTGCCCCCCATAAAAACTATTATACCCTTCATTCCCTCCATACCCCTGGTTTGGCCCGAATTGACCCGGCCCATACTTGTTATTTGGGTTCCATGTGGGCCCGGCGGGCCTCGAGTTATTCCACTTATGTTGCTTGTAGTATCTTCGACCCAATGTATTCGGGTTCCTAAATCTTTCGTTATATTGACCCGCGTCTACGTGGCGGTTGGGATACAAGGGTAGAGGTGGAAAAGGGTGAAAAGTCATTGCCGGAGCAACCACCCAGCTGTCGGCGGCGGTGGTGGCGGATGTGGCGGTGGTGGTGGCGGGAACGCCGATTTGTCGGAGGACGGAAGATGGGATTCCGAAGGCGGTGGGTACCCGGGAATTGTAGCGGTCTTGGAGGTGGCCCTTCACCGCCTTACCGGAAGTTGAGGGGAAGAGCTGGCGGTTAACCGGAGATGAGAATCCGGGAGGGGCGTCACCGTCTTTATCTTCGTTTTTGGTTTGACCGAGTTGACTTTCGTTGGCTTTTGATTGAGATATGGTATCGGGTATTATTGTTATGTCACCGGGCTCGTCCCACCGGCTTTTACGTTTGCGGGTCCGGGTGCGGGTCCCGTCTGTGCAAGTGCTGAGACATGAGGTGGCGGAAGCTTCTACTGGCGGTGTATGGACAGTGGGTGGCGGCTTGATGGAGTTATCGGAAGCTTCCGGAAGCCGTCTGTCTCGGTCGACAGAATGACTGTTTTGCCCTTGGAAAGTTCTGAAGGTTGAAGTTGGGTGAAGTTCCATTCTTTCAACGTCCCTCTCTGCCCGAATTATTTTTCGGGCATGCCACGGAATCCACCGGTCTCGGAAATTTCGGGCAATTTGATGGACCTATCAGCCATTAAAACAGATCATGAATATTTTAAATAGCAATGTACTTATATAGGTTTTGTTAAAGATATAACAAAATAACAACTATCTAAAAACATTTTTAAATGTACCTGTTTGTCCTTATGCTCTGTTAATGATAGGATTGATTCCTTGAAGCTGAAAAGGGACCAAAAGATAATTCTCATTAATTATTGAAAGAAAACATTTATAATTTAATATAATAGAACTGCTTAATTATTATAGTGTACGACTGCATATGATAAAAAGAGATATTACAGTAATCAATTAATCATAATTTGTTCAGACCTTTCAGCTCCATTAGGTGAAGGCTTTAAAATATTTTCCAATGTAAGAATCTTTGTTTCAGCTAGAAACTCCAAGACCTGCAGGGATAATTTAGTAATTTAACAATTTGGGCTGTATAACTTTGCCACATTTTCTAAAATTTACCTTGAGAAGCTTTCGCAAGATTGGAATCTTAATGAACTCCTTTCTGTAATGTTTCATTAAGTTATGTAACATCTGCAAACCTGTAAATTTCATAAAAAAACAAAACCAAATAATAATTAATAAGAAATATATAACTGAGAATTTAAAAAGAAGCAAAAAAAAACAGTACCATTCTTATTAATTATGTCGAACAAAACCGTCCGAGATTTTGTTTTCAGGAGTGCATCCAAGATCATAGAAAGGTCTCGATTGCTGAAAAATTAAATCAAGACAACAAAACCGTCAACTATTGTTTTTTTCCAAATATTTTATAACACCGAGATAAAAATTAACAAGAAATGTAGAAAATAACCTTTGTATTCCTTCTCCATTACCACTATGAGCAGTTAGACATAAAAGCTTCAAATATCCCTTCCAAGCATCCTTCCAAATATTTAACAAGCAAAATTTAGTAAAAAAAAAATCAAAATTACTCGATACAACTAACAATACACAAAGTACAACTTTACTTACTCTTCGTTTGCTTATCCCACCATCAGCATTCAGCAGAGTATTAAGCGCCTCTTGAACTACAAAAACATTTTTTTTTCAACATTCAATCATTTTGTTTTACAAAAACGGAAATAAATAATTTAAAAAAAACATTAAATACCTGCTTCAAACCGACCAGTCAACGTGTCCACCCCTATCCTTTTGGCTTTTTGAGGCGGGACCACCACCGGCTTGCTAATGCTATCAATCTCTATTGCCTTATTAACTTTAGAATTCCCTCTTTTTACAACCGATGACGGTAATTTTGTACGCGATTGTGGCTTTAAAATCACACATTTGTTTCCATTTTTATTCGGTTTTGGTTTCTTCTTTGGATCACCATCACTTACTCCTTTCTGTTTTTCACTCTTCACATCGTTTACTTTAAACGAAACCCCGGGCCCCTCGCTCTCGATTTTACCATCCGATGAAGATCTTTCAATGGAAACTTCTCTTTCGGGAATCACATGATCATGAATTGGCGATAAAGAATCGGGAATTGGGTCGATGTTGTTATTATTTTTACAACTACTTTCATCGTCGGTTTGTGTCTCGTTGTCCAAATTGTTGTTAGGGTTTTCATGGAATGTAACGGGTACGGATTCGGGTTCGGGTTCGAATTCGTCATCGGAATCACCGAGAACGACGGTTTCGGAAGTTAGAGGATCTCCACCAATCACGCCGCGACACCTGGACGACCTGCATACGCATTTTTTGGCTGCTGCCCCGAACACTCTTACGTAGTTGTAATCAAATGTTAGTTCTTCCCCCTTTTTAATGTCTCTTGTTGCAAAGAGTCCAATGCAAACTTCTCCATTTACCATCCACTGGTTTGAAACAATACAAAAGTAATTAATATTTGAATAAATTGCATTCAAGTATATATTTTGTTTATGTTAAAAAAATTGTGATTGTAACTTGTAAGTACACTAACCTTTTCGGTTCGGCAATTTGGTTGACAGCTGTGATTTATGAAACGGCCTAAATTTCCTTTAGCACAAGCATCTATTACCTGAAACAGAAATATTGTGAAGAAAACTTAGAATAGAAGTTTATTTTAATAACTTGAATAAAAGGATATTAGACTGACAAACCTCACTGCCATTTAATGTCATAAAATAAAAATGCTTATGACCCTTTGAAGCATATTCTCTTTGTCGGGCATCATAAGCAGGCATATCAAGCACCTACAAAAAAGATAAAAAAAATAATTAGATTATATTATTCTACAACTTGCATTAAAACAAATACCATAAAAGAAGATCCATGTAGATACGGCTCACAAATACTCCAATATAAGTTCGAAACATTCTCAATTCAATAAACCAAAAACCTTGCAACAAGAGGATTCTATATAATGTATAGATTAGCAATGTACTTTCACTTATTTATGTATCATAGCATCTCACTTATATTTCTTTCTATTATAGCTTTGTAGTTACAATTTTTTTTCTTATCAAGTCATTGTACCTTGAAAAATCTATCCATTATTTCTTATTAGGACATTGTACTTCAAAGAATTTACACAATCATATCATTGAAAATTGCTTTGTATTTGAACAAGTATAAAAAAGCTATAATTGGGTTGATATTTCAAAGTACGATGTTGTAATAAGAAGAAATGAAAGTAGGATGCTATGATAAACAAATCCAAGAAAGTAAATTACTACTTTTTGCATTTAACAAAGTAGACATGTTACCTCTCCCACATATTCAATAAGAAACCTTCCTTTTGGGATATCCTCTTGCAACTGAAGCCCATAACCCTTCTTTCCACATGGAAAACATTTCAATTTTGAATACTTGCGTTTTTGAAACTGCAATTATATAAAAATGTGACTACTGTCATAACCTCTTTAACCAAACTCATATAACAAAAAACATTAAAATATAAATAAATAAATAACCTGTTGATTAGAACATAAATCTCCACAAGGGCATGTTCCTTTTACACATTCTATATTCAGCATCCTATTAAGACATTCATCCTGACACCCCATACGTCCATCTAATGGCGGCTTGCAGTGACAAACCATAATCTAACAAACATTTCAAGAAAATAACATTTTAGTAAAACACACTTCATTAACAATCTGATTTTTACAATTTCTAATAATTAAAACAATTAACCTCATCAATAGTCTGGTTTTTACGGTTACGATGAAGAAACATGTTTGTCTTTATAAGTTTCCATGAGGGTGGTGGAAGATCTACAAAAATAACATAATTAATGATATAAAAAACTCAAGCACACAAAACATGGTCAACAAGTCAAAAAGTCAACAAGTACCTATTAGCTGCTTTTGTCCCGATTGGCTGGAATTCATCCGTGTATTATTATTACAAGCATCTTCCTCACAAGATGCATCAGATAATTCCAACTCTTCATTGATATCAGCATTTGACTTTTCTTGTGGAATTGAGCAATCCCCAAAGGTTTTATCCAAGTTATCCTTACAAATCCTTCACATTATAAAATTTTAAGTATTTAGATAATTAGAAACAAGCTTATTGTTATGTCATATGTTGAAAAAAGATAAAATTAAAATCATGCATACCATCTGCATTCTGTTGATTCAATGGAATCTGCAAGTATAGATGATATACGTCTCCATTTATGACAATCATCACAACACACCCAAGCACTTTGTGGTGATCCGGATTCTTCCGTTTGTTTCTCATGAGGGGTAAATTTGTCAGATGATAAAACATCATTGACTATCTCTGGACTAGGGATTCCACTTCCAGCACCACAATCACTTGATTGATGAGAAATAGTAATACAATCTTTAGAGGTAATACGAATGTCATTGTCGTGTATTCCACTAATTTGAACCTCTGGAATCACATTAATAACTTCGGAATCAGGTGAAGTTCCAGGATCTAAGCAACCATTTTCAACGGAATCGCCTATTCCTGCCATGTCATCACTTCTTTTATCAAGATTCTCATTTGAACCACTAGGCACATCTTTTTCATAATTATCCTTTATATCATTTTGTAAGGTGGAAGTTTCTATTTTGACCTCACTGTCACTTTCAAGATCTTTATCTATACTAGGTATTGTATTGAGTTGGCAATTTTGAATAGCTTTTGTCCCCAATTTTAACTTCAAAAGAAGACCCTTTTTTGTATTATTCCTCTTTCCGCCCTTACGATCTTTCCTTCCCTTTATTGAATCTATATCTTCATTTTCATTGGCATTCTTTTTAAATATTTCATCTATTTTTCCTCCTAGTCCCCAAGATGAAGGGCGGGCCCGCATGACAAAATCACTCCTTTTTCTTCTTCCAACATCTGCAGATAATAAATCCAACATTGGCTTCTTTCCAGAAGCTCTTCTGCTCTTTCTTGCAGCCAATTTCGTATCACTTTTCTGATTTGATGGAATCTTGCGGGTACTTCTGCGAGTTGATGTAGATTTACTATTTTGCCCTTCGTTATCTCTCACTTCAGAGGATTCAGTCAAGACAATAGAGTTAAAAGGGTCAACAAGGGCATCGGTATTTGAGTCAACCAGATTGTGAGAAGGGTTAGGGTCAGGGTCAGTAACTGAAAAGGGCTCACAAGATTCCAAGCAAACTGATAATGTATCAGTTAAAGAATTCGGTTGCATATCAGACACAACAACTTCATTGAAGCCACATGGGGTGTCTTGTGTATCTGTTGGCAATATTTCAGAATCTTGATTTGCCATCAAGAACTTGTGTATGAAGAAATGGTGAAATCCCTTTGATTGGTTCAAGCACTAAGAACCATCAACTTGCCTGCAATCATAATTATAAAATATCAATATGAATATGTGCATAAGTAACCATATGTATATGCATCAGAAAACACAATCCTAGGTTTATTGTCTATTGTATTATAAGTGATACATCCTATGATTCATATACTATTGTTATGTGAAGTTGTAGAAAGAAGATTGAAGGTTTTATATTTCTTATTATGAGAGAGAACAAGCAATCAAGTAGCTTTGAATGTTAATAAGGTCAATTAGATCCCTACCACAATTGACAGAATAACAAAAATGTGTCGAATATGTCACGTGCTTATAGCCAAGGGTGACCCCACATTGGGGGTCGCGAGGGCACGTGCGGCTCGAATTATGGGCATTTTGGTAATTTTGCCAATAGCTCTTTTTTAAAAAAAGATTGCGAGACGATAATCAGAGGAAGTATGCGAGAAAGGTCAAAAAGGAATCATGAAGTTGACTAATAGATAACATTTAACTTACTTGGTAACTATTTGTTGTACTTGATTTATTTGAACTTTTGAAATATAAGATATGTTTTTGTTTCGTTTTTGCCCCCTCTTAATCTATGTATTGAACTATTAATGATACAAGCTACATGTGCAAGTATGTATTATTTTCCCTTTGTTTGGGGAAAACACCATTAATGCTTCCGATTACATTTCAAGTTTATATCTTTATGTAATAGACGTACAAATAAATGCATACTAACAAACAGATATATGTATATCATAAGATTTCACTTCTAGATTTTGTGACTACTGTTCATCAAGTAAACCATCCTGCAAATCATCTGTGAACATTAGGGAAAAGGGGTAAATGTGCGAATATTTACCATCTTCTATGAGAAAGAGAGCGACAGTCATCAATTAATTAGGCGCTGCATACCAACTATTCCATTGAAATGTCCCAGAAATAATAAAGTGCAAGTCAAGACCTACACAAATATACCAAACAAACAAATTAAAATCGACGCAATCATGAAGATAGAAAATGAATGGGATAAAATGAAAAAACGAAGGAAAGCAAAAACCCTAAAATTAGGACGATAAACTCTTCAAATTAAAACCAAAAACCTAGCAGATAGACTGCATTTAGAGGTCAATGCAGTAGCAAATTAAATAATACGACAAACATAGCCCCACCGACACGAGACCTCAACAATTTGGCGCAAGCAAAAGGACCCAAAGATCACCATACCTGAAGAACAACGATTCAGTAAGCACAATAAAGAAAACTGGAGCCGTCGGGAGGGAGCAAGAATTTGGTGATTATTTCAACACGCAAGAGGAATAGTTTAGAGAGAGAAAGGGGAGAATCGGCCAGGCGCTGTAGAGAAACACGTTTGGTTTGGGGGAAATTCAGAAGAAAGGTCTGCGACCCCAAAACATTATTTGGGTTTGTGTTTCGTACTTCGTAGGTCTGTTTACTTCTTATATTGCATCCAAAAAAACTTGTTTACTTTTGTTGTTTATATTAAAAATAAAAATTATTCATGTATATTTTTGTCAAATTAAATTAAAGTTTCACTAATTTTATTGAGCTAATATAAAACGTTATCTAATTTACATAAGGAAAGTTTACAAACCATCTAAAAGCAATATACAATAAAAAATATTACCATTTGTTTAACCAAATGACTTGATTCCAAAGTACTTTTATAAATCTTTGATAATTTATTTGGTGGTAATAAATGAATATAAGATTTGTAATTTTGATATTTATTTAGTTGGGTTATGTTATTTGCTTTCTAGAAAAAGATATTTGACATAGTGTGTGTTCGACATCAGCAGGAACTTTTACTTTTATTAAAAAAAAAACTTTCAATCTTAAAGTTACTTCAAATAGTTTTTGGAAGCTTTTACCTTTTATTTTTTGATTTTTTTTATTTTACAATTTTAAAAATTAACAGTTATTTTTGTCGAACACTTTTACACAAATAAAATCTATCGCTACCATCTAATTTTGTCAAATACGCTCATAGTATAAAATGTAATTGATTGACTTTATTGCAATATATTTTTACATCATCTAATTTTGTAAGGTATTAGAAACGGTTTTAGAAAAAGAATATGTTAATTTTGTTAGATTTCCAATATATTATGACAAAGATAGCAATTAGATGTGTCAACTGGATAATAATTTTAGAAATTGTGAGTTTTAAGTGGGTCACATATGTAATTTAGGTATAATAATTTCTTGATTTTTGTTTTAATTTTTGTATATGTAACTAACATATTCAGTTTATCTAAACTTTGATATTATTAAGATAACAGTGTTCGTTATTTTAATAACTTGAACTTAAAATGTGGAAGCTTAATGTTTAGATATTGATCTCAAATCTAGTTAAAATAAACAAAATGAGATTACATATATTGTTCCATTGAGATTTTTGGATCTTGTTGGGCTAGTTTTTCGGCTTATCTCAATATACTCTGTAAAATGTCATAGCAATTATTTCTTGAATGTATTTTGTGTTATAGATATATTTCTCATCACATGTTTATATATATTAAGATATAATCGAATGTGAGAGATATTACAAATTTAAAAGAGTTACAATCAACTTGTAACTCAACTCACAAGATAAACATTGATAAATGTTTATCTATTATGAAAAATCAATTCATCCATAATTTTAAATAGCATTTCATATTAATTTCAATTTTAATGATAGCGTTATTTATAAATTCATTAAATGGTATCAAAAATATACTACAATCTCCCATTAGACCACAAATATCTAAATGTATGCATAACCGTATAAATATTCTAATATATATTATCGTAATATTGCTACCCTTAAACAATCTCATCCACGCTACAGGATCAAAACAGACTTTGTTACAATTTATGTAACTAAGCCTATAAGTGGTCATATATATATATATATATATATATATATATATATATATATATATATATATATATATATATATATATATATATATATATATATATATATATATATATATATATATATGACATAGATTAAACATGGTGTGTGGTTTTAAATTAAAATAGATTTCTTATGAGTTCCTATATAACTTTAAGTGATATCAAACTTTTAATAAGTAAAACTTTATATAACTACACTTAATGGAATACAAATGACTCAATAATTATGTACCAAAATATACTATAAACGTAATTATTCTATAACAAAATATAAAGCACCAGTATAAAACTCCCACCGAAATAAAATACCATTGATTTGTATCACACTCATACGTATAGTATGCTATTGAAATACCTTATGAGGTAATCCCTCTGTAAGCGGATATGTTATCGTGGAGTTTGTCATGATGTGCTTTATAAATATATGTATATTTACATACTTTCTTTAACATATAAAAACTTGATGCCAACATGATTTGTTTTTGTAGAACTTGTGATGTTGGTAGAATATAGCATGGTTATCTTATTGTCACAACTTTACTAATATTTAAATGCTAATAATGTGTAGCATAATGACAAATTTTTGCAACCATATACCTTGATTTGATGCCTCATAACATGTTATAAAATGTATCACAACAATGGAATAAGCTACCAAAGTCTATATAGATCTCTTTCATTAAATGGGTCAACCTCAAATAACTAAACTTAGCATTGATGTGGATTAGTAATTGTCCTGACATCTAACAAAGTTATAATCAAAATACCCAATGATCTCTATAGCAAATAACTTTTATATATGAGTATATAACATTTTCCTATATGATAAATTATTCTCAAAATCAACATATAAAACCAAAAATATATATTAGTCATACTAAACTTGTGATACACAAATCATCGTCAAATTTATCTCAAAACCAAACGAAATAATGATTAGATACAATTTGTTAGAGACAATATCTCCCAATTTTAGGTTATTGAGGTTGTTTATTCTAGACATGTGATTAAATAACAGTGTCGATCCCATATCTTGAATTACTTATTCATCAACATGTACAAAATGTTGAACATTATTGGAAGCACAAATAAGAATCATGTAACTTTCTTCAAGGATAACATTTGTAACCTTGTTTTTCCCAAACTTAACATCTTTAAATAATGTTGTTATATCCAAAGTGCAGTGTAAAACCCATGCAGTTAAGAACTAACATATGTTCTCCTTCCGTTCTTTAAAGTTAGTCCTGTCAAGTACATGCATGTGATTCATGTTGGCAAATATTATGCCAAAATTCAAATTCAGTATTTTGAGAACATAAGTAATCATATTGGTTTTATGCTTATTAATTCATAAACTATAATCGATAAATTCAATTTATGACATCTTTATAAGGTATCAACACAACATTAATATTAAGTCTCTATTATTAACTTGTAAGAGATATATTTGTTTCGATGATATAAACTGATAATAAGACCAATCCCATTGGGAACCTTCTACACTTGCTCACCATTTATTAAAATAAAAATTGGAAGTAAATATGTGACCTAGGCTACATGAACAATCCAAGATTGCTAAGGGTCATCAATCTTTCTCCTTCATTACACACACATACACACACACACACACATATATATATATATATATATATATATATATATATATATATATATATATATATATCAATAAACTAAATTTTATTTAAAGTTATATATTATATTTTTAAATAAACTACATAAAATATTTTTTTATAGAATGAGAGTAATATCGATACACACACATACACACACACACACACACACACATATATATATATATATATATATATATATATATATATATATATATATATACACACACACACACACACACATGGTTATTTGAGACGGAATGATTTTTGTGAGACCGTTAGACCATTTTTTAGTGAAATACTAAAATATTATAGTTTTATTAAAATATAATATGTGTAATATTCTAACATTCTATGTTTTTAGAGTATTTGTAATATAAAATGTGCTAACAATATTGTTATAGAATATTAGAATATTAAACATATCATTTTTATGAACACTAAAATATTAGAATATTACACTAGAAAAAAGTGGTTTTACGGTCTCACAAATCTCCACTGTCTCAAATGAACTTAACCATATATACACACACACGATAAAAGAAACTTATGGGCTCGAAAATTGTAAGAGCAGCAAATTAGAAGATTTAAATGATTCAAGCCAAATATGGAAGTAGCTAAAGACTAGCAAATAAGTTATTTAAATTTGAAGAATAGACCACTTGACATGGAAGTTGGATACTTAGTAATGTTAAAAGTGTCACCTTAGAAAAGGGTAATGAGATTCGAAAAAAAAGGGAAAGTTTAGTCCAGTATATTTTTGACCATTTAAGATATTAAAGAAGGTTGGATCCCAAGCTTTCAAACATGATTTGCATATGGAACTAAAAGGAATACATGAGACTTTTCATGTATGCTACTTAAAAAATACTTTGGAAAATATGATGATATCATTCAATTAAAGGATTTGGAGGTTGAAGCTTCTAATAAGTTGATTGAAGAACCGTAAGCCATTGTTTTTAACGAAGACCAATAATTTAAGAAATAAGTAAATATATATTATACTTATGAAATGGAATCATAGTTAAGGACCAAACTTGAAATGGGAAACTAAATAACAGATGATGAGAACATACCCCGATTTTATAGACTACAATGCGATTACGAGGACATACACCTTTTAAGTGGCGGGTATTTGTAACATCCTGGAATTTGAATGCTTAGGATGTTAAGATGATTATATGTAATGCTTGTGAATTTATGTAAATAATAATTAAATTGAAAAAGTTTTGTAAAAACATAAAATGATGACAATTTTGTCATGAAATGGAAAATGAAATTTAATGGTCAAATTTATGAAGTAAATATTTTGTTTTATATCAAGGATAGTTATAAATGATATAATGTGTTATGAATGCATATTGTAGAAATCATAAATTGAAATGAAGAAATTTGCAAAGTGGTAAGTGCCCTACTTAGAGAATATTGGAACTAAGCTTAAATACATAAAATTTGAGAGTTTAAGACTCCAATATACAATTGAGATTACAAATAAGGCAGTGAAAAAAGAATCAAATTATTTGTACTTGAAATGAAGAAGTTTTGATAGTTTGAAAATGATACGCTATTTACATAAAATGATAAAAATGTGCAAAACCTATGTTCATGGCCTTATAACTTAAGATACAAAGCTTGCATACATTAACTATCTAAATGAAAGTTGTAGTCGACACGACAAGGAATCCACAACAAAAATAGTCAACCATATTCGAGCTCATATGAAAGATTTACGAGTGTTTAAAGTTGAGGAAAATGTTTTATATATATGATAGATGAAAATTTTACCAAGTGTGGAAATGCTCATAATCAAGTACCCATGTTTAGGGTTATGTAAATCAGTTTATACCTTACAAAGTTAGTTTATTCTTGATTTTATCATGTAGCCTATACTAGGAAAAAGACATAACAAAAAGAATAAGCTCATTTGAAGTTTATATGCATTAGATATAACGATGTAAAGTTGACATTACACCATTTTAGTCTATAAATAAAGGAAAAAGAAAAATGAGTTTCGAGTTCTAAACTGTAAATGTAATTCGTTCTAATTTTCAATGCAAAATATAAATAAATATTTATGATATCTTAACATCTACGCATTTTCACCCTAAATTAGTACATTTCAAACAAATTCTTCATGTTCCAAACTAGTTCATTGTATCACAAACTTCAAAGTTAACAAACTTTATTATAACTCTGCTAACATTTAACAACATCTATATCCATAAAATATTAACAATACGCATAAGTGAAAAACACATACCCACAACGTTTGAAGCCATTTTCTTTTTCGAAAAATAAAGAGTTGGAATGCTACTTCGAGATCAAATATATATCACATTCTGGAATAAAGATATATATAGGGGGACCACTATTACCGGGTCGGATACCCCAACCTACTCGACTCTAATCGGGTCCGAAATAACTTATTTAAGAAAAGTTGATTATTTAAAAAAATTAGGTTATTCTTTTAAATTCACCTTTGGACGTGGCTAGTTTGATCAATATCTCTATATTTATATGTTATTTAATAAACATATTTAGAGTTTCATTAGTTTCATTAATATCATATTTTCTTTAAAGAAAGTTAAAACCTTCAATACATTAGAAAAAACATCTTACATCCGGCTAAAGTTGTTTAAAAGTATTCAAAGTTGCTTAAAATATTTTTTATATAATTATCTAAAATATATTGTAGTTGTTTACGAAGACATAAAGATTAAAGAGTATAAATAGAAATCAAGATGTAATTGTGTGGTTTGCTTTTCATCTTCGTACATCTCGGATAGAAATCTGGGCTTGGGCCGACGTATGTGGGCCACAGTAGTAGAGGATGATAATTGATAGAATGGGTTATATCGAGGAAAGAAACAAACGTAACCCCTTCCGTACATATCCTTTGTGTCTTCCGAAAGTTGAAATTATAGATTTAGAACACAAATGGAGAAAATTTAGATTAAATTTGTTAGCGCCTAGCCGAATCGTCGAATCCAAGCACCCAAATTCACAAATTTATCTCTACTAGGGTTTACATCAATCCAATTTCTCATATAAACCCACTGTAAATGCATGTATGTAAACTCTCTTTGAACGTGTAATAATTCACTTGCGGGATTATCGATGGAGGAAGGCAGTGGCGGAGGTGTTGGTGGTGCGGCATCGTCATCTTCTTCGGCATTATTAGGTGACGGTGGACGGCAGAGGTTTGAGGTGGAGTTAAGGCCTGGAGAGACGACAATTGTGTCGTGGAAGAAGCTTATCAAGGACGCCAATAAGGCTGCCAAGAATAATAACGATAACAAAGCGCCTCCTGTATCTGCTCCTCCTGTTCCTCTTCCTGTTGCTGCTAATCCTGCTCTTGATTCTCGCATTGCTCCCCCTCCTGTATGTTTTCGTAACTTTGTCAAATTTTACAATCAAACTTTTACTCATGGTTCCAATTTGGGGTAAATAAAGTAGGGTTTCTATCAAAAGTATGGTCATTTATATCATATAAGCTCAATCACGAGCTATATTGTGCTTAATCTCTAATCATCAGTGAAGTCTTTTTATAATTCAAAGATTATGCAATTTAATTCATAATCCGTTTCAGTATCTGTCCTTGAAAGTAGGGTTTTGTTGGAAGTGACATGAAAAAATGTTTGGGATGGTTGGGTATCAATCGCTGCTATGATTTCTGTAGTAGAAGCACTTCATAGGAAACATAATCTCTTTGTAATTTTACAGATACAAAACATATACCAAAGAACATCTTCATATTCTCTGCATCACTTTCATTTATTCCAGCAACAATCAGGCTTTCTTGGCTTCCAACCTCATTGATAACTATGGAATTTTGTAGGGAGATGCTGCTGAAAATGAAGGCAATGAAGCACCCACTGGTAGCCGTTTTAGTGCTGTCATTGAGAAGATTGAACGCTTATATATGGTGTGAAATATGTCCATTAATACCCTATGAATTACATATGACTACATAGAAAACACGATGTAGAATTTTCATGTCATTAACTTGATCCTACATTCTATTTCTATACATTCAGGGTAAGAACAGCAGTGATGAAGAAGACCTGAATGATGTTCCTGATGATGATGAGTATGATACAGAAGATTCATTCATAGATGACACCGAGCTGGTTAGTGAAGCTTCTTCTCATATTTCCTTAAAAACCATTTCTATTTAAATAAAGATAGGAAGTAACATATACATGTATTCTTTTTCCTCTTTAGGATGAGTATTTTCAGGTTGATAATTCAGCAATAAAGCATGATGGATTCTTTGTTAATCGTGGGAAGTTAGAACGCACGTTAGTATCTCTTCAAGATTCTCTAGTAATTGTAATTCTGCTTTTTTCCTTTTTCTGACTTCAATTTGTTTATATCTTGATAGAAATGAGCCAACAGTGTTGCCAACTGAGCAGCCAAAAAAGAGGAGAAGAAAGGATTCAACAAAAGGTGAGAGTGGAAGCAACGATGCAAATACACCAAATAAACAAATGAAAGTCAATAAGAAAGAAGCTAAGAGGGTAGTACCGTCAATTGACAAAAACGCCCCCACTCCACCTCGTAATATAACTTTACCACCTGTAAACTCTGATGATATGAGATACCAAAGTCCAATAATAGCTCTTGGAACCGTTGTGAAGAAACCTGATTCTAAAAACATAACGGATCCATCTCCAATAAAGATTCTAGATGGTGAAGCTAGAATAAAGCAGAAAGCTGGAGTTGTTCAATCCAAAAAACCTGCTACTAACAAATCAAAAGATGAAAGTCTCTCACCTGCAGTTTCAAGTCAACGGGTGGTCAATGAGAAGAGTGGTGATGTGAAATTGAAATGTCATGGACAATTGGTTAACAATTTAGAAGAGGTGAATCAATCGGTTTTGCCAAAAAGTGTAATTAATAACCAGATAGACATGAAGACTTCTGAGGTTTCTCAACTACCGGTGAATGTTCTTTTTCCATAAATTATCTTTCTTTATTTTGATTCCACATTGATGAAGTAAGATAAGAATCTAATACCTACAATATATTTGTTTTATACATCTATTATAAAGAAAAAAAGTTTGTGCATTACATATTAATTAGCTTCTAACAAGTTTCTGGTTACTATAATATAACAATATGAGTGAAAATCGATGCAAATAATGACATTTACTTCGGGTTCTTGTATATTAAATATTATTTGACCGTTACTTCATTTGAGGAAAAACTCACTTAAAATGCCCGAAATAGTAATATTTATCGTTTTATGGAGGAAATATTTTTCCATTTATATTATTGATCTGAATTTATTTTTTTCAACAGAAGAATACAAACATGGTACGAAAGGAAGGTTCAAGCACGAAACCAAAAAGTACAAATCTGATGCTTGAAAAAGCCATCAGGGATTTGGAGAAGATAGTTGCAGAAAGTAAGTTTGACCATTATTAGTTTCAATAGTTGACCAAGTGTTGACTATTTTCTTACATTTTGACCTCACAACAGCAAGGCCACCAAGTATGGAGGTTCCGGAAGCTGATAATTCATCTCAGGCTGTCAAAAGAAGAATGCCTCCTGAAATAAAACAAAAACTTGCTAAAGTTGCCAGACTGGCGGTAATAAACACCAATATTTCTTTCTACTTTTGATTTTCTTTCTAGTACATAAATAAAATCTTAAATTTCTGGTCTTAATTTGTAGCATGCTATTCATGGAAAACTGTCAAAAGAGCTACTTAATCGTTTAATGAGCATCCTTGGACATCTGATACAAATCAGATCCTTAAAGGTATCGCCTTTCTCATTACAATTATCTTTTTATTATTTATTATCATGATTATTGTAATTATTCTAATTTGTAACAGAGAAATCTTCAGAACATGGTTACAATGGGATTATCTGCAAAAGAAGAAAAAGACGCGAGATTACAACAGCTAAAGAAAGAAGTAGATGACATGGTTAAGACACGGGCTCCAATGATGAAGCCGGAGGTATGTGGAGGGCATTTTCGTCTTTTCATGTGGGACAAAAGAATTATTAACTGTTTATTGTTGGTTATTTCAGGCTGTTGAGCAGCAGGCGGGGTCATCTGATGATTTTCAAGAAACAAGTAGTAAAGAAAAAGTTGTTAAAAACAAATTTATTACAGATGATGCTTTAGAGGATAAAATTTGTGAACTTTATGATCTTTATGTTGAGGTAATAATATATTCTTACAATATTTATTTTGAACTTGACTTTTTGTGGAATTTTCTTTTTTATAATTTTACTTTTTTGTCAGGGGCTTGATGAGGATGCAGGTCCTCAAGTTAGGAAGCTTTATGCGGAGGTAAGATTGTCTATGATGCGAATGATGAGGGCATTTATGTCTTTTTGCACATACGAGAACACAAAAGTTTATTAAATGTAATTTCCATGTTTTTTTTTTCTATTATTGCAGCTTGCAGAAATGTGGCCAAAAGGGTGTATGGACAACCATGGGATAAAAAAAGCAATTTGTAGGGCAAAAGATAGGAGAAAAGCACTATACAGGCGCAAGGTAAGTATTTAGTATGATGGAATCAGGACAGGAATGGAATAGCTCATTCCATTGGAATGGGAACGCAAACCATTCTTGAAAAAAATGCGATTCCTTCAGATTTGTTAATTTTCATTCGTTACCCTTGATGTTTCTTCCATTCAGGAATCAAATGGAAAATCACAATACAACTCATTTTTATTCACCAACATTTATTTAAAGATTCCATGATTAAAATAACAATATCATTTTCTAAATTTCTTTTCGTATAATCTTATTTGGGTTTTAATGAGTTTTTATTAATGTCTACTTTTCTGTTTTGTATATGGAAATTCGTTAATATGTTTAAACAAGACTTAAAACCTTACTTTATTTGTATTTACAGTTTTACACATAGCATAAAAAATTCATATTATTCCTACTTATTTTGTTTTTCTTTAATATGATAAAGGACCAGGAGAATATGAAGAGGAAAAAATTACTAGTGTCAAAATCTGATACCATTTCTGGTGAAGCCGCCTCTACGGGTCTAGTCCAACATACTCCCGATAAGCTACCTACCGACTCGACCGCAACTATCCGGTCAATAACCACCTCACTAGCCGCCACACGACCGCCCACTTCTTCCAACATTCCTGCCACAGACCGCCAAAAACACGAGAAACTAAAGACCAGCTCCAACAATCAGACCGACACATCATCGGAATTGGCAAAAAAGAAGGCGAAAAAGAAGGCCGACCCCGAGTTGGAGAGTTTGGACGGTAAGAGGAAACCGTCTCTTGTGAAGCCTGCAACTCCGGAATCTGTGATTCCAGCTTCGGAACCAGTGATTCCTGCGCAACCATCGGTGAATAGGCCAGTTGATATGGTCTAACCAGACGTTACTGACCCATGAAGGTGTATGTTTTTTTTTTTTTGATCTATGTTTTGGTTGGACCCTAACTTAAATGAAAGTTGATAGGTGTAGGATGTTGGGTTATTTAAATTTTAAATAGGCAACTTTTTTTTTTTTATTGTTTTTTTTTTTATTTTTTTATTGTTTTTGGGCTACATAGATTTCAAGTAAAGTATGTCTACATATGACAGTTTTTGTCGTGCAAACCATGCGGCCCTCTTTTGTGGTTATATACAACTGTTTTGTATTTTAATGTGCAATCAGGTAAGCATCAAAGAACCGGGTCTTTTAGAAATCGGGTCTAAAAATCTAGAACCAGAATTAGACCCGATAGAAATGTCCTAACTTTCCTCTACCATTTTCTCCTAAAATACATGTCATGAAAATTTGAATCACAGATCATTTAATATCATAAATTTCCAAAAAATCTTATTTACATATAAAGATATATGCTAAGACATTATTTTGTTTTTAAAATATGATATTATTGATATTTTTGTTTGATTTTCTCTTTTACATTTCTTGTATGAGCAAAAAAGAAAGAAAGGTAGGCAGTAAAAGGTGACGAAAGGCTAACCCGCAAAGTTGTTGCTTAAAAGCTTGCCATTTCTTCAACATACCAGATAAAAGAATATATACTTAACATAAATTCAAGATTCAAAGACTGAGATGACCGAGATTCGACATTCCAAGCCTAGTAAGAGACAATCGGTTAGTAAAATCACATAATTAAAAATAACTTCTGGCTCGATAGTAAAGGCCCAATGAAGGTATGACTTTGAGATATTTGAAAATTCGTTTTACAGCCAACACATGAGATTCCTTTTGGATTAGCTTGAAATTGTGCACAAATGCATGTTGAAAAAATTATGTCCAGTCTATTGACAATTAAAGATAAAATAGAGCTTATCATGCGGTAATAATTTTTTTGATCAACTGGTATCCTAAAAGAGAGCTTATCATGCGGTAATAATTTTTTTGATCAACTGGTATCCCATCAGGACCAGAATCCAGTTTGTATCCGATAAGCATATATGTTTTTGCAGTGTCGAATTTTTCAAGGGTATCTTCGCAACAAAATGTTAACGTACTTTTATTGATTAATGTAGATTCCATTTTCAGTCTGTATAAATTGTAATTCAAGACAAGGATTTAACTATCCTATTATGCTCATTTTAAATTTGATTTCCATAAATCTAGAAAAAATTTTGCTCAAAGATTCACCGATAGCCAAAAATTATATCATCGACATAAATTTGAACGACGATTAAATGCTTGTTATTAACTTTATGAAAGATAGTTGGATCAATGGAACCTCGTTTGAAGCCAGATTTGTCCAGAAATGCAAATAAGGTAGCATACCAAGCTCCCGGCGCTTGCTTCAAACTGTAGACAACTTTATGAGGTTTTATAGCTATTGTTAGTGTTGGAATTTAGAAAGGTACAGTGAAGAATTTGGAGAAGGAAAAACTGATATTTCTTTGTATATTCCTTAACATAATGAACGTTGCTTTATATAAGCATTTACAAGAAATATAAAATGCCCCAATTGAGTAGTGGGGAACATCCAATACATAAAAAAAGGAAACATGTTTTAGGGAATATTTAAAGATGTCCCCACTTTAAACAACTTTTCTTTTAACACTCCGCCTCACGTTGAATAATGAGATTTCCAAAATTCAACTTGATCAAACAATTGTTTAAGATTTTTCCGTTGACAGCTTTTGTCAGAATGTCAGCTACCTGGTCTTCTGATCGAACAAAAGGTAACTCAATGATTCCAGTTTCCAATTTTTCATTGATGAAATGTCTGTCAACTTCCACATGTTTCGTTCGGTCATGTTGTACATGATTTTCTGATATTTGAATGGCAGCTTTATTATCACACATAATTTTACTTGTGTCTTTTTGGACAAAACCAATTTCGGTTAATAGTTTCCGTATCCATAGAACTTCGGCAACCCCACGTGCTATTCCCCTGAACTCTGCTTCGGCGCTAGATAAAGAAACTACCTTTTGTTTTTTACTTTTCCATGTAACCATATTTCCTCCAACTAAGGTAAAGTATCCAGTTGACCTTCGATTTCCTTTGTCTCCTGCCCAATCAGCATCAGTGTATAGTTGAGTTTTTAGATGCCCGTTTGTTTTAAACAAAACTCCATGGTTGGCTGTTCTTTTGAGATATCTGAGAATTCTCCAGACTGCCTCTATATGAGCAACCTGGGGTTGATGCATGAATTGGCTCACTACCCCCACATCATATGATATATCAGGACGAGTATGTGAGAGATATATCAATTTTCCCACAATTCGTTGATATCTTTCCTTATCAGCTGATTTTGCCTTGTTTTCTATACATAGCTTTTGATTTATCATCATGGGAGTCTCTGCTGGTTTGCAATCAATCATTCCAGTTTCTGCTAATAGGTCTAAAACATATTTCTTCTGGCAGATAAAAATCCCTTGTTTAGATCTTAATACTTTAATTCCAAGAAAGTATTTGAGCCTCCCTAGGTCTTTCATTTCAAACTCTAGAAATAAATTCTTCCTTAGTTTTGCCATTTCCTCCTCATCGTTCCCTGTAATTATCATATCATCAACATATATAATTAAACAGGTTATAAGGTTATTTCTTCGTTTCAGAAACAAAGTATGATCAGAGTTACTTTGTTTGAAACCATATTTTCTCATAACTAAAGTGAATCTCCCAAACCAAGCTCTGGGGGATTGTTTTAATCCGTAAAGAGATTTTTTAAGGCGACAAACTTCTCCTGGTTTAAAGTTCTTCGTGAAACCAGGGGGGCTTCCATATAAACTTCTTCTTTTAGTTCTCCATGTAGAAAGGCATTTTTTACGTCAAACTGGTGTAATGGCCATCCTTCATTTGCAACAATGGAAAAAAGGACCCTAATGGTATCAATTTTTGCAACTGGAGAGAAAGTTTCAGCATAGTCAATACCATAGGTTTGAGTGTAACCTTTGGCTACCAATCTTGCTTTATATCTTTCAATAGTACCATCGGGCTTATGTTTTATTGTAAAGACCCATCGACATCCTACCGGCCTCTTTCCAACTGGAATAACACATTTTTCCCATGTGTCATTTTTGAATAGTGATTTTATTTCATTTTCCATTACGTCTTTCCAGTTATTCATTTTCAAGGCTTGATCTATGCTCGTTGGAATTTCTTCAGAGTATAATGAGGCAGCAAAGGCCCTTGCTTCTTGAGTTAAGTTTCCTTTTGCTATATTAGCCATAGGATATCTAGAACCTCTAGGTTCTCTTTCTGGAGAGTATCGTTTTGGAGGAATTCCTCTGTTACTTCTTGGTGGTAACACATATCTCCCTGTTGGTTGTTCCTGTACTGGTTCTTCTTGTTCTGTGTCAGTTTTATGATCAACGACAATATCTGGAGAACCAGGAATATAGGGAGATTGAGTATTACTTACCTTGGATGTCAGGTTTGGAGATTGATCTGGGATGACACTAGAGTTAGGATTGTTTGATTGTGTGGAGGTGTCACGTGATTCTTCTTGAGTGGACTCTTCTTGAGTGATTTCTTGATTATTTGGAGTGTTGTGATTTTCTTCTGGGGTTATCTGAGCATACTCTAACCAACTTAGTGCGTCTGTATACTTTTTCTCCTCCTGACCACTATGTTGGGAGGTATAGTAGTATTCCGTTTCAAGAAAGTCACAATTCATGGTAGTGAATATATGGCGGGTTTTTGGGTTATAACATCGGTATCCCTTTTGGTTCATTCCATATCCGACAAATACACATTTCTCAACACATGGGTCAAGTTTATTTCATTGCGACTTGGGTATATGGACAAAAACGGTACATCCAAAAATCCTTGGTTCAAGTATAAGAAATGAGGGAATTTTAACAAATTCGGATAAGGTTTGTATTGGTGTTTTGAACTTGAGAATCTTGGTTGGTAGTCGGTTTATGAGATATGCTGCTGTGGCAAGGGCTTCAGGCCAAAAATATTTTGGAACTTTTGATTCGATTAAAAGAGCTCTAGTTATTTCTAATAAAAAACGGTTTTTTCGTTCAGCCACACCATTTTGTTCAGGAGTATGTGGACATGTGGTTTGATGGATTATTCCTTTTGACTCACAGAATTATTTCGTGGTAGTGTTAACAAATTCCCCTCCGTTGTTTGACCGAAAAATTTGGATGGGTTTTTGAAATTGGGTTTGGATCATTGTATGAAACATAGTGAATTTTTCATAAACTTCTGAATTATTTTTTAAGAAATAAATCCAGGTCATACGAGTGCAATCATCCACAAATGATACAAAGAAACGAAAATTTTGTCCTCCAGATATTGGAGAAGGACCCCATACATCAGAATGAATCATTGAAAAAGGAATATCAACCCTGGTGTTATTTGGTTTAAATGTTTGCCTATGACTTTTAGCTAACACGCATGTTTCACAAACTGACGTAATTTTTGAGGAAAACAGCTTAGGAAATAGAGTGTGTAAATAACCGGTAGAAGGATGTCCCAATCTTCTATGCCATATCCATGCTTCTCTTTCTGTTGTTCCATGAGCTAGCATTGCAGTTCCATTTTGGGTCACCTCATCCACATAGTACAATCCTTGTCTCTCAGTGCCACACCCAATGATCGCCCTCGTCCTGATATCCTGTAAGATACAAAAGGTGGGTTGCATTAGAACGGAGCAGTTTAGTTCTTTTGTAACGTGGCTTATTGATAAAAGGTTTTGTGACAAAGAAGGAACATAAAGACAATTGGAAAGTTTTAATGTAGGAGAAATCTCGATCATTCCTCCCTTTTTAACTTCCATTTTTCCACCATTGGCTGTCTGTATATACGTTCTTCGAGGTTCGGAAAATGAAATAAAATCAGATAGTTCATGGGTCATAGTGTCTGTAGCTCCACTGTCAAGTATCCACGTTTTATCTTCGTTATTATCACAGGAAAAAACCGCGTTTGCATTTCCTCCAATTTGTGGGTTTTTTCTGCAATTTTTAAAACTTGTTTCCAAATAAGAAACTATAGAGTAAATATTGGGGTTTATTTTTGAGATTTCTTTTTCTCCGGGGTCAAAAACGAAATTTTTGTAAAGTGGATTTGGTCTTCGGTTAAAACACGGGAACTGATTATTCCCTTTACCTAAATCAACTTCATCATTTTCATCGCATCTCCTTCTCGCTGCTACACCACCGAAGCCGGCGCCGCCAGGCTTACCGCCGAAACTTCCGCTACCGGAACCGCTATTCCCGTCGCCGCCAGGGTTACCGCCGGGTTTTCCGAAACCGGAGTCACTTCCAGCCGCAGGTGAGTATTGTTGATGTTGTCCGGAATATTCGAACCAGAAGGGGGCGGCGGCGGCGCTGCTGTTGCTGTTGCTGCCTGTGGCGGCGGTGTGACAACTGTCAAATTAGGTCAACGAAAGTCAACTCAAGTCAACCGAAACGTATGATAGGTCAATATATTGAAATATAAATTTCATAACATATACAATGTATTATTTGATATTATAATACTATGTACGCAAATTCAAAACAATTATACGAACCAACGCTATTAAGTTAGATATTTTTAAAATAAAAATTTAATTATTTTCACGTCGTGAATAGTAAATAGTGAACCGTGAATAGTGACAGTGAATAGTATCCGAATAGTAAATAGTGAACCGTGAATAGTGACAGTGAATATTATCCGAATAGTCAATAGTGAACGATAATTACAAATTTTATATCGAAACATAGATAAAAATATGACGGTTCCAAATATATATTTATATTTGCACCAAACGTTATATATAAAAAGTTACGATATAAAAACGGTAAGAATGTAAAACTCTTCGGAATATTACAAATTTTATATCGAAACGTAGATAAAATTACGACGGTTCCAAATATATATTTATATTTTTACAAGACGTTATATATAAAAAGTTATTATAGAAAAACGGTTAATTTAACTTGAAAGCGACGTTTATATATATATATATATATATATATATTCACGCGTGAAATGAATCGTCTGTCCGTGATTCTTTCAATTATTATTATTATTATTATATATATAAAGCGGGTCCCACTCCATTATTATCAAATTTTACATATTTTACCCTTAAAAATTCATATATTGATTTTAAATCATACGTATTCAAAACGCATTGTTAAGTATAATAATATATTGTTTTATAAAACACAAAATATACCGTTACAACGGTATCGTTGATACGAACAACCTGACGTCAAAATTTCATATTATTGAGATTAGTTTCATATTTAATATTTTTTTTCATTAAAATGAAATCTAATTTACATTTAAACCTTATACTCTTATTAAACTTACAATTAATACCCTTTCGGTAATTCGTTAGAGATTTTTAGTTAAAAAGTTGATATTATTAAACTACGATTTTTGTAGATTATATTTTTATAAACAAAAATTATTTATCTTACACAAAAACTATCAAATCTATTTAAAGAGTATTTTAAGGGTATATTTTGTCATAAACAAATTATAAAAGCTATAATTATCAAATCTATGTATCTTGAGGGCCGCTATACGAAAATAAATCTACTATAAATATAAGCTTCATTTCTATCATTTCTTCACACCTTAGATTTTTCTCTCTACATCACTAGATAATATTGTTAGAATATTCTTCGATATATATAGATATATACGAAGAATGAGCGGTAGAAATAGATATTTCAGTTATAAATATAGTGAGTTCGAGTTAAAGAGTCGGGCGATCTAACAACAATCGGCGACAAGATGCTAGTCGACATTGAGGTGAGTTCATACCCCTTCTTTTTACCATTATTCAAGTTTTTAGGGGAAGAATACAAGTTATATTATAAAAATGACTATTTATGAAACATTTGCAACAATAGTAAACAAAATGCAAATTTGGTAAAACGTTATTATTATAACAATTCAATTATAATTCCAAAAATATAATATCGATTGATCTACTTACGAGAGTGGTGTCTAGGCCGATCAATTGGGCTAGGTTGTTGGATTTCCGAAAGGCTTATACGCTGAAAGGGTCCTGCCTCCCCATTTGATCTTCTACCTGGCCGTTCTTTATTTGATAGTCATGAAATATTATATTGGCATTAATAAAGAGTAAAACCAAATTATTACACTACTATTGTAGAAAATATCTTAAAATGTGTTATTTATAATCATCTAAATAAATTATTTCACATATATTCGTAAATATATGCTTTTTATGACAGAACACTAAAAATAAACTATTATAGGAATAGTTTGTGGATACAAAGGTTACTAAGACGTTTTAAACAAGACAATTAATTATATAAAATATATAATTATTATACATTACTATTTTACCATGGGAAAATGATAAAGGTGAAAACAAAGGCTTTCTTAACAAATATACGTAAACAAGTTGATATACATACATTTTGTGAGACGGGTCTTCACTAGTGCTTATTTAAGCATGATACAATAAGTCCTGTATTTATAACTAGAGTCTCGGTAAGAGAACGTGATAATTGTGTATAGATCTATACGGGATTGACAATCCCGCACCTGAACTGCTAGCTACAGTTAGACCGACGGGTCTGGGGTGACAAATATCATAACATTCCGACGCCTGAAGAACGTCGCAGCAGGCCTACAAGGTCACAGTATGGTTATAGAACGTCTTACATGGGAAAACAATCAACTTATTAAAATGTTTACGTGGATAAATACATACTTCAAATAGTTTTATACTATAATACAACTTACGTTATACATTTTTAGTCTTTGGACCTTTTAATAATACAACACATTTATAAGAAAATATTGGATTTTCTGGGTTACGATACTATATTTTACAAGGAAATGGATTTCTCATACAAGTTTTATGGAAATTAAAACTACATTTTATCAAGATATAAATACAAGTAAAATTTACTTATACATACGAGTTTTATGGAATTAAAACTACAATTCAGTAAGATACAAATAAAATACGATTTCATCTACGTAAAGGTTTTACAAAATTATATCTACAACTAATCTACGAATAAACATGTATTCACATAGAAAATATTGGATTTTCTGGTTTCAAACACTATCTCTTTACAAGGAAAAAAAAGGACTATGAATTTTCTCATACAAAAATCTTATGAACTCACTTACAACGTAATGTTGACACTTTTTCAAACTACTTGTATTCTCAGGAAATTGATGAATCAGGTAACTACAAGTTTTGACGATGGTTCATTATGGTATCATACTATGTATTTAATATCATATTGTAATTGTATTTGGAACATATTGTATTTTGAACTCTTGTAACATTTACAATTATGTATATGATGGATGTGTTTGCTTTGATCACTATTGTACAAACGTTGTTATGATACTGTTCATGAAGTCATCCACCCTCAGACGATTCCGCCATCGTGGTTTGGGGGTGTGACAGATTGGTAACAGAGCATTGTTTGGGTGGTTCGTTTTTTTTTCTTGAAAAATCTGATCGACGGTTTTGTTTGGCGATGAACACTCCTCTAGTGGATTCGGTTGTAATTAGTCCCTGTGATTCGTTTGAGACCGTTCCCAAAATATTTTGGTGAGCAGCCTCCTTTCGGACAGCAGCATATGCCGCTTCGGGAGTTGGAAGAGGATCCCATCGGAGAATTTCCCGTTTAACAGGATCATATTTCCGATCAAAAGCATTCAAAAATTGAAAAAGCTTTTGTTCAGATCTGATTCGGGCGTATTCTTGGATATCTCCTGGGCACTTCATCGGGTTTGGATCCATTCTTTCTATTTCTCCCCATATTCCTTGCAACGTGATCCAAAAATCTTCAAGGGAGGTAGTATTCTGTTTAATTTCATTTGCCTTTATATGAAGATTAAACGTTTGTAGCTTATCTTTTCCGTTGCTGTAAGTAACCACTAAGGCATCCCAAAGTGATTTTGCTGTGGGATACTCGGTCAGGTTACTTGCAAGTACCGGCTCTATGTTTTGTATCAACCATGAAAAAACAACCAAGTCATCTTGTTCCCACTGCTCGAAACTCCCATCATTTTGATCAGGAGGATTTGAGATTAAGTGTGATAATAAGGACTTTGATTTTCCGCCTATAGCGACTCGAATCATTCGGGTCCATAGGGCGTAATTCTGGCTGTTGAGTTTGAGATTGATTTGTAGGCTGTCAGATAATTTGGGATTTTGTGGTTGAGAATTTTTGATAAGATTAGCTAGTTGTAAGGCTAATTCTGAATTTGATGTACCACCTTCTGACATGGTTGTTTGGTTTCTTTGTGGGATAGGTGGTAGAGATGAGCTAGTTGAGGATCTCTTGCTCTGATACCATGTTGGAATTTAGAAAGGTACAGTGAAGAATTTGGAGAAGGAAAAACTGATATTTCTTTGTATATTCCTTAACATAATGAACGTTGCTTTATATAAGCATTTACAATAAATATAAAATGCCCCAATTGAGTAGTGGGGAACATCCACTATATAAAAGAAGGAAACATGTTTTAGGGAATATTTAAAGATGTCCCCACTTTAAACAACTTTTCTTTTAACAGTTAGAATACTACAGATCTTAAAAAACCTAGAGGTCGTTGAACATATACCTCTTAATAAATTTCCCCATTGAATGTGCAATCAACATCCATATGATATACCTTAAATGCTTGTAGGATATGTAGGCTAAGAAGATTCCAACAACTTCGTTTTTAGCAACCGAGACATAAGTTCTATCATAGTCGATTCTTTTTTGCTGAGAATATCCTTGCACAACTAGCCAGTTTGTTCTTAACAATGTTTCTTTGGTCATATGATTTGTTTTTAAAAGCCTACATTTAACCATCAATTGAGACATCACGAGGGGTTTGAAAAAGATCCCACACATTGTTGCGTTCAAATTCGAGTAACTCGTCTTGCATATCTTTAACCCAATCTGGATTAGCAAGAGCTGTAGTTATATTCTTGGGTTCGGTCATGGACAAAGATGCTCCATAGAGGCATTTACTTGAAGTCGTAGCTTTAGTATGGACACTTGATGAGAGATCACCAATAACTTGATCAACAACAAGATGATCCATTATCCATTTGATTAGTTGGCTTTAGTCTGAAACAATGACTAAATGTTAAATTTCATGTCGTTCCCCTTGAAATTAGAATCATCTGGGAACAAATTGTTGGTATTTGAGAAAATGTCGTCTTGTTGTGGAAGATTTCCATGAGAAGTGGAATGTTCCCCATGAACATGTGTATTCGGTGGCATGGAAGATGAAGGACTTGGGTTGTTTAGGACAAATGTACTTAGAATGTATGCAACTGAACTATTGGTAGTGGGTTCCCTCTCAACCTAATCATTATTAGGAATGATTCGATTGACAACTCTTATAGGAATTTGTTATGAACTTGATGATGTATTGGTACGACTTGAGTTTGTGTTAAGTTTTGTGGAGCCATGTGACAAGAATATTAAAGTTCAAGGGTAATTATCGTAAATTTGTTTACAATTCAATTTGAAATTGAATTGCTATTGTGCCGTGTTTGAAAAGCGAACGGACATACCATAATTTAATATTCAAATTAACATGTGAAAGAAAGAAAGAAAAAAGGAACGGGAATTCAACATTACGGCTCTAAAATCCTATAAATAGGATTGTTTTCTTCATTTGTTAATCGCACCAACAATTGTAAATTGTAATCTTATTAAGTTAATAAGATTTCTCTAGTTGCAGCCCGTGGACGTAGGATTTACACCGAATCCGAACCACGTAAAATCCTTGTGTTATCTTTTGCTTTATTTTCGTGAGTTTGTGTGTGTGTGATAGTGTGTTTCCGCTGCGTGTACCCTGTCCGATTCCTAACAACTGGTATCAGAGCTTCAGTTTGGAGAGTGTTAGTGGTCCTCGGTGTATCTCTGGATCCGGTGGAGTGTCCAAGCCGGTTGAGACAGGGGATGAGTCGGTGGCGGTATTGACCACGACTGAGTTGGAGCTTGTAGGAGCTTCAACTGGCCCTTCTAGTACCTGATGATGAGGGGCGGCTGCAACTAGGAAATTGACTGAGACTTAGCTTGTTCTTGGGAACTGGAAGCTTGGAAGACTGATTTGGTTGAAGATTACTGGAGTTACTGTATTGTTCATGTCTCCAAGTGGGAGATTTTAAGTTTTGTGGAGCCATGTGACAAGAATATTAAAGTTCAAGGGTAATTATCGTAAATTTGTTTACAATTCAATTTGAAATTGAATTGCTATTGTGCCGTGTTTGAAAAGCGAACGGACATACCATAATTTAATATTCAAATTAACATGTGAAAGAAAGAAAGAAAAAAGGAACGGGAATTCAACATTACGGCTCTAAAATCCTATAAATAGGATTGTTTTCTTCATTTGTTAATCGCACCAACAATTGTAAATTGTAATCTTATTAAGTTAATAAGATTTCTCTAGTTGCAGCCCGTGGACGTAGGATTTGCACCGAATCCGAACCACGTAAAATCCTTGTGTTATCTTTTGCTTTATTTTCGTGAGTTTGTGTGTGTGTGATAGTGTGTTTCCGCTGCGTGTACCTTGTCCGATTCCTAACAGTTTGATCCTGTAGGAACGACTGAAATGGTTAGTAATTTAGAACTATAAGTTGTTTTGGAATCGCAAAAAGTAAATCGAAAAGCTAATATATGGATAGGTTTAAAAGGATTTTGAATAATGTGGCCAACCATTTGGGAGCTAAAGTATTCATGATCAAGCTTCTTGATAAAATTCATTTAAGTATACATCGATATTTTCTCCAATTACTTTCGGTCTTTTATTTAAAACACAAAATGAAGCCGCTTTAAATGAACATACTAGAAAAATTCCATTATCAAATGAATTTTTGTAAATGATATTTGTTATTATTTATGAAGCATTACAACCAAAAATACAGAAAATGTGATATTTGGTTTTATTTTGTTAAGAAATGTATAAGGAGTAACAAGTGTCAGAAGTTGCTTCGGCCTATAGATATTGAGGTAAGTCAGCAAAGATTAGCATAAATTGAGCAACCTCACATATATTTCTATATCCCCTCTCAACGACTCCATTATTTTGCGGAGTATATGGATCTGAAAACTTATGATCAATGCCTTTTGACCTCAGATAATCATTAATCATCTTGTTCCTAAATTGGCTCCTGTATCACTCTAGATCAGTTTGACTAGCCTTTTGACACGTAGTTCAATGTACTTGATTAAAACAAGCAGCTCTTCTATTACCTTACATTATAGTCCTAGAAAGAAGACCCATGAAAAGCGTGGATATTCATCAACTATAACCAAAATATACTTGTTTCCATTGATACTAGCAATAGTTGTTGGACCACAAAGACAAATGTGTAAAAGCTCAAGCGGCTCAGAAATACTTGACTCTGGAATGTTTTGGTGAGTATATTCGAAAAAATCCCCCCTTCACAAGTAGCACATATCATGTCATTATTGAGATTTAGCAATGTCAGCCCTTTTAACAAATTTTGACTGACGAACTTGTTGATATAGTCAAAAAATAGATGTGATAAGTGTCAGTGTCATAACCAGCTGATATTAGATGGGGCTTTGGATAGTAGGAAAATTTCGAGTGGTCTATCTAATGGATATATATTGTCATATTGACAAGATTTGAAAAGTACATTTGAGCTTAAATCAATAATTTAATTTTGGAGAGTAAAATGTTATGATCATCATCACACTGTTAGGCAATGCTAAAGAGGTTTTAGTTCAAACCATAAACAATAACAGCTCGTTTAATTGTAAATCACCCATTCGTAGTATCATTGTAACACCCCTTTCTCAAAACGTAATTTAATACAGTTTATAACACAAATTTCTTACGAAGCGTGGCTATGAAAAAGTCACTTAATTTTTTTTACAAACTTATTCTCAAGGGGTATTACAGACTCAATACAGAAAACCATAATTTAAACTTACTGTATTTCATACTGGTCCCACTCCAGCTCCTGTTCATCTCACCTAAGTACATAGCATTTAAAAAAATAACACGTGAGACATAAAGTCTCGTGAGTAGTATGGGTTTTAGACCCAAAACTTTTCTGCTTTAAAACTTGAATTAATAACAAGTAAACTACTAGAACTTATTTCATAATAAATCTCAAATCTCTTTTCTTTTCTATCTTCAAAACTCAAAAATTACTTTCTTTCTCAAAAACTACTTTCTTTTATCAAAACTGTATTCTTTCTCAAGAACCACTTTCTTTTATCAAAACTATATTCTTTCTCAAAACTGATTTCTTTCTTTAAAAACTGCTTTCCTTCTTATAACTGCTTTCTTTCTCATTTACTTGTGACCAACTGAAACTCATGAATTAATTTAGTTTAATTCATTCTACTAGCTCCCCTCGCGGGACAGAACAGATCCGTCCGCTAGGTTATGCTCATTCTGTCTCCCCTTTGTGACTTGGAACGGATTCAAGCACAAGGGTATACTAAGCTAGACAACTACTTCGCGACGGGAGGTACCATCCCAGTAGTGTCTTCTGATCCCCCGATTATGTGGGTGATCCTAGTCCGGACAACTGGCTCTTACTTCTTTCTTTCTTTAATTCTTATATCATTACATCTCAAATTGGTCAAAATGGGACACAATTTATAAATAACTCATACTCATACACTTTATAACTCTTTACTGAAAATACTTTCAAAACTGATTTTGACATCTTAGTTCACATAAGGAACTTCTTTCAAAATACTTTGCAAACTATACTTCTTAAAAATCTGCTTGAAACACTTAGCCCTTGTATAGAGCTACTTTAAAAACTATTTTCCAAACTTTAGTATTTGCAAACATTTGGAAATCTTATTTTTCTGAAAATATCATTTTGCTATGTACTAGAAAAATCCTCATAAAACTCACCTTGGTTTAGTTATAAACCACTATGCTTCTTATACGCCTTCTCCCTTTCCGTGCTCTCTAGTATTTGAAGCACCTCCTATACATATATCACATATATACATATATATATATATATATATATATATATATATATATATATATATATATATATATATATATATATATATATATATATATAATATATGCTACAACTGACTCTGCAGTTCTAGGGTCTTATATGACACAACTTCAAGTCATAACAAATATATGACTACTAGCAATCATCTTTCTATAAATTATATACTCTTCAATGTACTCGTATTCTACTACAGTACCCCCGAGGGGTCGTATTCTGAATTTAATAATTTTCTATGTGGTTTCATACCATTTTAAGCTTATGGTATGAATTATAGGTCAAACGGATATGTTTAGAAGCAAGTTCAAATCTCAAAATTGGACAGAAGTGCTGCCCAGCAAGAGCACGACTCGTGCTCTTTGTGCCTTATGGGTTGCACGACTCGTGCCAATAGTAGGATGCCTTTTCTTGGCTCTACAGTGGAGCACGACTCGTGCACTTCATAGACTAAAAAGGCACGACTCGTGCCACACCTGCAGACTCGATTTTAAGTCCGATTTTTGAGCTGCAGACCTCCATTTTCACCTGTTAAGTACTTAATACATAACTTAATCTTTTTACTATCATTCCATGACTAAAACCCTTAGTTTACATCAGGTTTTAACCCATGGAATCACCGATTCTAACTTCAATTCCTTGAAAACCCGTTTTTTTTTGATATTTTCACCAAAAATTCAAATTTCTGAAATTAACCACTTAGGAGTGTCTTAATACATCCTAAGTGATCATTTGGACTCAACAAAACCATAAAAACTGGTCTTGATTTTGTAAACCCATGAATTAGGGTTCTTGAGCAAAAATCATCTTTTTTCTCAATTTCAACAACACTTCATAGTTGAGGTGTGTTTACTTGATGTTTTAGTGTAACTAGATGAGGATGTATTTCTGGAAGCATTTCATGAAGTTCATAATCCATATTTCCATATTTCAACCCGAGAAGATGATGAATAGTGGGTGTTCTTACCTCAAATGCTTGGAAACTTCAATTCTAACTTCAAATTTTTGCACAAACTTCCTGAGCTCTTTCTCTCCTCTTGTTCTCTCCTGCTCTCTCTCGATTCTTCCACTGGCTTCTGGAGAATGAGAGCTAAATATCTTATATATGTATATATATATATTTAATTTTTATAGAATAGTTACACTTTAACCCTTAGCCTTCCACTTTCTTTACAAAAAGGGTCCTAAGACCCAAAATCTTGCAAACATAGTTCTAATAATTACTAACTTAGCTTCTTACTGAAATTTCTTAACAAAATGGTCATTTTCATGTCAAATGACCGATTTGCCCTTTTTGGCCAAGTATCACTATTCATGCGGTAAAACTTCAAATTTTACATAGACTTTTATTTTTTATAACATTATTCCATAAATCACATATTATTTTACATAATGGTCTTATAATATGTCAAAAGACTATTTTACCATTTACACTTTTTCGTGGGTTCTTACAATCATAATATCCTTTCATTTTTTTGCTTATATGTTACTTCAAAAAGAAACATCTTGGGCTGAAAAAGTTTCTCTGTAATCATTCAGTAATCATTCAGATACCATTTTTTCCCTATCATGTGCTTAGCACAACCATTATCAATATACCATGTTCTTTCTTTTAGCTCCCAAGCACCTCAATTATGCAATTAAAGATAAATTTGAAGTATCCAAATCTTTTTGGGTTCTGGTTTGTTATGAATTATGACAAATGGGTTACTTTGATTTGGGAAAAAATCTAACTTTTATTTTCTCAAATTTTTTGGTTTTCTAGGGTTTTTATTTGACATTCTTGGGTTTTGTTTTCCAACCATTTTCATAGTAAACAAAGCTTTGTTGATTGTACATTTTAGAAACATCATCATAGAAACCCGATACTCTTGAAAAAATATCTAGGATATGAAAACTAAAATGGGAAAAAACTTTGTGAACTTCTTCTAAAGGGAAAATCAATTTCATATGTGGGTTTGAAAGAACGCCTTTAAAAATTTCTCTCATTGTTGATCTATTATAGTTCTAATTTGATATGTGTTTGGGGATTACAAATTCTAAAATCTGTTTTTCCTTCCGTTGTGTTTGATTTCACTATTTTGGAATCAATTAATCTCCAAGAAAAAGAAACTTTTGTACATAAAGACTTTGATGAAGACATACCGAAAAACTAAATCTTTTCCCTGTTAGATATTTTGGGACCACTTTAATTAAATGTATATTATGTTATCATTAAAATTCGGATTTAATATAAAATTCTATTTAAAATTGTTGATGGGCCGATTTTATAAGGATATACACTTGCCATTGTGGGTTGAGTTCCCGGTTTGACTCAAGATCTTCCAGATCCCTTCCATCTCTCATATTAGGGTATATCTCCATCTATATATACACATGATGAGGAGCATATTGACATATACGAAAATACACACAAAATTCGTGGGTCTTATTGCTGAGGGATTTAGAGAGAGCTTTTGAGATCAACTGGAAAACCAACCATTCTCATCAGATCTGAAAAGCTCAATGGAAACAGGTATGTTATATTCGTTTTGTTATTTCTTTTAATCAGATTCGAGATCAAGATCTAAGGTTTAAGCTTCCGCATTTATGTTTTGGTTATTAAAAATTCACCAACATTCCCTTCTTTCACCACTCTATACTTCTTGAAAGCTTTACAAAGGGCCTTCTAATCTTATCCCACCCACGCCGAAAGTTAGTAAAGAAGAATGTTGTTACAATACCCTTCAGATGCCAACGAAGGAAACCTCTAGAGCACTCGAGTATCTGGATAGTTTGAAGACTTTTGAATTATTCCAAGGATAAATTTGTACATATAACATATGAATTAGCATTATTTAAGACATGTTAGTCCTACTAACAAGCATAAACTGACCATGACATAACACAATGAACATTGATAGATTATTTCTTTCCATTCTTAAGCACATTTACTACAAAATGTTTTCTTATTAATCACTAATTAAATAGATTAATATAACCAGATGGGTGTAGATAACTCGATGACATACATATCATATGCATAAAGTGCAACTTCTTTTTCATTATCCGAACCAAATAAGACTAAAACCAGAAGTGCATACGTCTAGTATGAGTGGTACATGAAGGCTATAAATTACTTATGTAAGGTGTAGAAAGGAGGTCATTTAGACAAAAAAATATATACTATCTTGAATAACTAAGAGTTTCACATGTCGAGACATTTTAGAAAACTGGAATACTTTGTGGGCGTTTAAAGAAATTATTCGGATCAACTTTGGCCTTGATTCGAATCAACTTCTTGAAATTGTTTCTCTTCCAGTACCTCTCACCCCAAACACTTGCTTCTGCATAATTAGTGCTCCCAACACCCAAATCCAAATCCACGTAGTTGGCATAGGCCTGCCTCGGGTTCTTTGACACATAAGGCGCCAATAACTTTTCCAAACTTCGCAACCAAGCTATCCTCCTGAGCGATACAGGCGTTGTATCTGAAGGTTGACCCAAAAAACCGACGGTACTCAACAGTTGGTACAACATCCCTGCTCTATGAGGATATGGAGTTGCTGTCTCTGAGTACTCAGCCATCCTTCCACCAAAAGGATTGATCACAAGAATTGCTGATCCATCGTTCTCAAAAAACTTTCTCCAAATCTTTTTTAGCCCACTTATGGGGATCGCTGTCTGGACATAGTCTGATTTACTTTTGTTGTTTAGCTTGGCTATGGCAGATCGATTTATGAGAATTTCAGTTGGGGTGGAGCTTGGCAAGCCCCAAAACACAACACTTGACTGGACGCTTGTTACTTCTTCACAAATCTCTCGTGTAACACCCAGCTCTGGAAATTTTTCATGTAACAATGGAAGCAATGTGTCGCTTGTGCCTTGATAAATTCCATCAAACATAATTCGTATGGTTTTCTTGGTGGTGTTGCCGATATATTCCCCAAACACCTGAGCTCTTATGAGCAAATTTCTATCGATAGTTGGTGCAACGTATTGATATTTATATAAAATTTCCGTTGCCCCTTCTTCAAGAGTTTTATTCAATACAAAGACGGTTACTTTTTCTGGAACCGGAACCAATCTTAGCTTCCATGCAAGCACGATTCCGAAACTAGAAGCACCACCTCCTCGGATCGCCCAAAACAAATCTTTGCCCATCGACTTCTTGTTGAGAATATTTCCCTTGACATCCATGAAGCGAACATCAACAACATTATCAGCAGCAGTACCATATTTTCTCAATAGGTTTCCATAGCCACCACCGCCCATGTACCCGCCAACACCCACTGTGGGGCAAACACCGGCTGGAAAATACAAGGTGTTGGTCTTCTGTGAGATGCTGTAATAGAGTTCACCAAGTGTTGCACCTGCTTCGACCCATGCCCTCCTCTTTGTTACGTCCACGTCTATAGACCTCATGTTGGAGAAATCAAGCATAACAAATGGGACGTCAGATGTGTACGAGAGGCCCTCGAAGTCATGCCCCCCACTCCTGATTCTGATCTCATAGTCGTACTTCTTGGCGCAATATAGAGTGGTCTGGATCAATGTTTCATCCACAGGTGTCACGATGACAGATGGTTTAGGAGTGGAGGGTTTAAGAAACCTAGTGTTTTGGACTGCGACTTGCCAAATGGGAAGGAAAGAAGCATGGACAGGGGTGAAAATGAGTTGAGAAATGGAGTTGACATTGGCTGAGTTGGATTGTATGCAACTTATGAAATCTTCAGAACCTAGCGTAAGATTAAGGGAAGGTAAAGTCGCCCATGAATCAGAAAAGGAAAGAGTTAGAACCAAGAGGAAGACATAAAAACTTAATTGAGACTTCTTCATGTTTTGGTGAGTCTGATCTAATGGCAATGGCGTATTTATACATAATAACGAGCATAGAAATGACTTCTAATGTGTGTTAAAAAAAGGGTAAATTTCAACATGGGGTTGGAAAAACCGTGGAAGGGAGATGCTGATTTCATATCATTAAAGGGTTTTTACCAAGTCAAAGTTTGAAAATGTCGTGTGTTGTTTTTTTTTTTTTTGTAATCGAGTGTTTTGTCATTTCCGAAAATTAGTCGAACAATTAGTAGTTTATATTTTTCGTTTTTTAGCCGTTTACTTGCCAAATCTATTACTTTAAATCCATTTTAGTTATGTTTTGAGCTGTATATTAGTAAATATCGAACTCACAAATAAATTTTTTATACAAATTATATATATATCATAGAAACATTTAATCGAGACGTGCAAAACAAGTTCGCTAGTGAGAATCATATTCATTCTACTTAAATATTTGTCCACCATTCTTGTAAATAAAGATAATCTAAAATTTAATATTTTTTTAACAAATAAAATATTAACTACTTAGTACCTTAACGATGTATTATTTATATCCTTATGTCACCGGATTCACATTTTTATCCTTACTCCATAATGGAATCTACGTTACTTGCTGAATATCTATCATATACATACGATTAATTTTACACATATACACATACATTATCATATTATAAACAGTATGAGAATTTTAAGATTTTCTCCAATCAAACGTACGTATATTATCATATTAGAAACATTTGAATGGACAAATGTTTAAAAAAAAAAGCCAAAAAAAAAAAAGACATGTGCAGATGTGCACACATTCCCAATGCATGTGCATATCTTTTCGGGGAAAAAATTATCAATTTTAAATTTATTGAAATATCATGTCGATACATTAATTTAAATACACACAATATCAAACATGATATTGTTATGAGTGTTTACCAACACTAGTTCATCAATATAAAGTAATAACTTTATGGGAAAAAAGAGGACCGCCTATAAATAATATAATATCACTTATACAACGAGATTGACGACATTATATCTCTCACATTCATAAGTACTAGTTATCGTCTTTATAGAAATTAAGATGACACGAACAACTAATGGAGCTGATAATGTCGAGCTATTTAGGTAACATGGCGATTTGTGAAATCATGCAATATACTTCCTCAAATTTTAGACCATATAGATCACCACGGGTATGGTAGAAAAAGTCAAAATTTGAACATGCACCTTTCTAAAATAACTCCCACAATATATCATAAAAGATTCCTTTTGGTTTTAGAAAAAGGTGAAGCCTTTAGCTATGCATGGAAAATAGGGTTATCTACTAAAGAATATGACAATCGGTTTGAAAATAGTTGCTTGGAGTATGGATCTAACATTAACAAATTCGATGAATTAGGTCTATAAGAATGATACTATAGTTGCTTGGAGTATGGATCTAACATTAACAAATTCGATGAATTAGGTCTATAAGAATGACACTTAAAAGTATTTTGTCCTTCGTTGTTTATGACATAATAGGATTCTTAAGATAGAAGTCTGTAATAATTTCACATATAAATGGTTATGTAAGGCCCTAATCCCAAGAAGTCAAGTTCCGAGTTTCAAAGAGTCAAGGTTCGCGGGTCTTACCGGAAGCAAAAAAAAAAAAATGGAAAAAATACATTGGAAGGCCATTAGCGCCGCTAATGTTCTTAAGGTCGTGATTCTTCGTTTTCGCGTCGCTAGTTTGCCAGTTGTTCGAAGTGGGTTTGCACGATCGATATTAGCGGCGCTAACCTTAGGGTTAGCGGCGCAAATGTCTAATTTTTGGCCAAAACCATAGATTTTCATGTTTGGGCCATATTTGAGGTTTAGGAACCCTAGGGCAGCCGCCAAATGCAACATTTCAGCCCCCAACTCGTGATTTTTCTCTCTCTTGACCATATGGAGTGACTTTTGATGATCTTGGCATTTTTGGATGGCTTTTTGAAGAGCTTATGGTACTGTGAAGATGCAAGGTGTTGCTTGGGAGTTTTGTTCAAGAGAAGGTCAGCTAAAGCCCTTGTTTCTGGACCATTGTGAGTCAAGTTCCCACCTGTATGAAATTTTATGATTTTTCTTGTGACTTAAGCATGTTCTTATGGATTAAAGAAGTGTAATGGTCCCTTGTAGTGTTTGTCTATGGTTTGGAAGGATAAAGTTGGAAACTTTATGCCTTAAATATCTGATTCGAACCTTTGAGATGGTTTAAAGAGTAAGCCAAACTCTCTATGGTGATTTTGGTTGGTTTTAGACCACTTTGGACTTGAATCTTGTTCACGATATTGTTTGGTAATGTTTGAGAGAATAACGTTAGGATCTTTATGGATTTTAGACTATTTGGAAGGTCCCTGGAAGGATTAAGACCTTGGCTGAATGGATTAAGAATTTAATGGAATTTTGGACCTGTTTATAATTAGCGACGCTAACTTGGGGACTTAGCGGCACTAACTGTGTCTGTTGACTTTTTTAACTTTGACACTTGACCGTTGACTTTTTGATCAATTTGACTTTTAGTCAAACTTGAGAGTTTTGGACACCGGTCTTATAGGATTATCTTGTAGGGGATTTAAGAAGTTATAAGTAGATTTTTATCCTTGTTAAGAGGTGCGTATTGTCGGGACCTGTGGGCACTCGCGAGGAGTACTGTCTAGCTTGAGGTTGCGGATCAGGTGGAGTCTTCTCACTATACTATGTGTGATGTTGCATGCGTAGGTAGCTTTATTACTTTGTGTAATAATGTGATGTATGTGCCTTATGTGTTTATCGACATGATCGGGGCAAGCTTGTGAGCCAAGGAATGGACAAGATCGGGGCAAGCTCGTGAGTCAACGTATTGATAAGATCCGGGCAAGCTCGTGAGTCGAGGAATGGGCAAGATCGGGGCAAGCTCGTGAGGCAATGAATGGACAAGATCGGAGCAAGCTTGTGAGTCAGGTTCTCCGGGGCAAGCCCGGAGACCTTTTGTGTTTATGTGTTATGGAATGGATCGTGTGGTATTTTAGGAAACTCACTAAGCTTTGTGCTTACTCTTTTACCCTTATAGTTTTTCAAGTAATTGCTGGCTTGAGCTTGGAGCACGGCGTGACTGTACCGCATCTGAGGTTTTGATAATTAAGTCTTTCGTTGAATAATGTTGCAAACATTTTGATAAATACAATTTCTAATGTTTAAATACAAGTTTTAATTTAGATGGTTTTTAATTGGTAACCCATTTTATGTATTTGAACTGTTCTTAAAAGTAAAATTTTATTACTGTACCGCAATTGTTCAGCTTTACATATTTGGTAATCCCAAAATCTGTCTAGCTTATTATAGCATTCATTTTATGGAAAAATGCTAAAGTTAGCAACCTACTTTCTATTCCAGCTTTTAAACCATTTATTCCTGGACAAATCTCATAAAAACCTAACATATTTTCATTCAGTTCTTAAAAAACCACTATATTATTTTTGAGTACATTACAACCCTTAACTTTTCTGAAATGTCTAATTTATGGCTTCAGATCGGTAAATCCTAGACAACCATAAATGTTAGACAATTAATTCTTAAGTGTATATCCATCTAAAACAATGAAATTCACGGATATATATATATATATATCCAAAATTGTATTTTAATTAAGATTAATGTAATTTAATATTAAAAAACTAATTTAAAATAGAAAATTTACATTAATTGACCCAAATACCCTTATGATAAAAACGTAAATTAAATATTAGAACTAATCTAATTTAATAGGATAAACCTTGAAGTGTATTAGGTATTTCTTAAACCCTCCTCCCAATAGGAGAAGTAACCTATAGAGTAAAGAAAAGAACTCCCAACTCGCACTAAGGTAGTAATGAACTTCCTCCTAAACGACAATTAGGATCTGAAGAAGCAAAGAGAAATTCCAATTTGAGGTAAACCGATAGCAGCCCAGAACCAAATTGTCTCTAAAGTCAAAAAGGGTAAATCTGTCCAGCATCCAACTAAGATCTAAATAAGAGGTATATTCTTTCTCTTACCCCCAACGCCTCCATGGAATAACTCTTGAAACTGAAAGGTTTTCTGCAACCATGAACTAAATAACCTAAGTTCACATGCAACCTATAAGGATCTATGTTTTCTACTATTGAACATATAACAAAAGCTAAAAGCCAATAAGGACATCTAAAGAATAAAACCAGAAAACTAACATTTAGATTTCTTGGAAGCAAAGCAGCAAAATTATCCTGCCTCAAATGAAGTCACACCCTTAGTCGGGAGGTTTATGGATCGAAATTCCAAAGAGAAAATAATAGAATGAGCCACTGATAATGAGGTCTAGGGGTCCCTATTTATAGGGAACCAAGTGGCAAAGCTAAACCGTAGCCGCAGCCCATTTTCCGGATTATCTGTACGCGCGCCGCGGCCAAAACTTTTGCGCGCCGCGCGCCGCAATTCAACTATTGAATTTGTACGACTTTAATCCCTGACCTCCTGATTAATCTAATTAATGCCACAGAAATTAATCCAATTAATTTCTGATTAATTATTAATCAAATAATATTATTTCTAATTAATATATTATCTCCATAATATATTAACAAACAATATCTTGATTTATTAGTCATATAATAAATCAACCCTTTCTCTCTACTTAACTTTCCAACAAACCTCCAGCTATGAGGGCAACCCAAATGGACTATGCTGCTATTAATTAGGTAAATACTAATTATTAGTCATGGCTTAGACACCTAATCCAACAGTCTCCCACTTGGATAAGTCTATGACTATAATTACTAATTTAACCTCTAATTAACCAGCACTTTTAGCTTCCTAGAAACCGCTGCCAAATTCTGATCTAATTAGTTCTGTCCATAGATAAGTGATCAGATGATCCTCCGTCCAACAAGATATTTTCAAACTCAAGACATGGATAAAATCAATCCCGGTCTGACTCACTGTTCCTCGATATCCAATTTGCATATGACTCTTAGACTACCAATTTAGTCCCGGTTGGCCAACCATTTTAGTCAACTTCAAATTCATCGAGAGGCCTACAGATATCTGTTCCCACGTTAGGGTCAAGGGACGAATAAACTTCGACTCATATACTTATGTCTTTTACGGGACAAATCACTCACAACAATACGTTTTATAACACCGAGTTACCGATGCGTTTTCGTATTATCAATGAACAATCGCTTAGTAAATCATAACTCATATGTCTTAGCTTAAAGATCAAAAGATATTATCGTCTCAACATTGCTCGTGATAAAATCCATGAAGCAATCCATTGAGCGCGGGTTTATCCAATACTCAAATCTCCATTTCCAAGTACTCACGAATGATGCAGCAATCCAATTGCAATGTCTAACTCCTTAGACAATCTATTGCCAATTCATGACAGTCTTACTTCACACTTACTCCCAAAAGTGTAATCGACTGTGGATATTTGAATAAACCAATTATTCAGGAAGTAAAAACATGCAAAATGAAACACAATGATAAAGTATTGACAAAAGTAGTAAACCATTACTCATTAATAAATCTCTATTATTAAATCACAAGAGTCAAATACAATACATTGTTACAAGTTTCGAAAACTATCTAATTTACATAAACTTTATATCATCTCTTAATCCAATGCTCCTAGCATGCTGATAATGCTTAACCCTACTCAGAGCCTTTGTCAAGGGATCTGCAGGATTATCTTCCGATGATACCCTCTTTACCACGAGGTGACCTTCTTCTACCTTATGCCTTATGTAGTGGTACTTTCTGTCGATATGCCTGGACTTTCCATGGTATCACGGTTCCTTTGTCAAGGCGACCGCACCTTCGTTATCGCAGAACAGTTCCACGGGCTCCTGAATACTCGGGACTACTCCAAGGTCACCGATGAAGTTCTTCAGCCAAGCCGCTTCCTTTGACGCTTTACTTGCTGCTATATACTCTGATTCACAAGTAGAATCAGCCACCGTATCTTGCTTGGAACTTTTCCAAGTTACCGCTCCTCCGTTCAGAAGGAATACCCAGCCAGACTGAGACCGACCACTGTCTCTATCTGTCTGAAAACTGGCATCCGTATATCCTTCAGTTCTCAAGGTATCACTGCCTCCAAGGACTAACACCATGTCCTTTGTTCTTCGCAGATACTTGAGTATATTTTTTACGGCTATCCAATGCGCCCTTCCAGGGTTTCCCTGGTACCGACTGACCATGCTCAGAGCAAAGGCCACGTCAGGGCGAGTACACGTCATAGCGTACATGATCGACCCCACAGCCGAAGCATAAGGTACCCGACTCATTTCAGCTATTTCTTCGTCTGTACTCGGACTTTGAGTCTTACTCAATTTTGCATTACTTTGGATATGTAGCTCTCCATTCTTGGAATTTTCCATACTAAACCTTTTCAGTACCTTTTCCAAGTATGTACCTTGACTAAGTCCAATTAGTCTCTTCTTCCTATCTCTCAATATTCTTATCCCGAGAATATAGGTAGCCTCTCCTAGGTCCTTCATGGCGAAACATTTCCCAAGCCAAGCCTTGACATCTTGCAAGGGTGGAATATCGTTTCCCATGAGCAGTATGTCATCGACATACAACACCAGAAAGGTGACTATACTCCCACTAGCCTTGACATATACGCAGGACTCATCCTCGCTCCTAGAGAAGCCAAACTCTTTGACTTTCTCATGGAAACAAATATTCCAGCTGCGAGAAGCTTGCTTCAATCCGTAGATTGATCTCTCAAGCTTACACACCTTATTGGGATACTTCGCGTCGACAAAACCCTCTGGCTGATTCATGTAAACATCCTCAGTCAACTTTCCATTAAGGAAAGCGGTTTTGACGTCCATCTGCCAAATTTCATAGTCATGAAATGCAGCTATGGCCAGCATAATCCTAATAGACTTTATCTTGGCTACTGGTGAGAAGGTCTCGTCATAGTCAATCCCTGGGGTTTGAGTAAAGCCCTTCGCAACCAGTCTTGCCTTGAAAGTGTGTACTTTTCCATCCATGTCGGTCTTCTTCTTGAAGATCCATTTGCACCCGACTGTCTTTCGACCCGGTACGTTGTCAACCAAGTTCCAAACTTGATTGTCATACATGGACTTGATCTCGCTATCCATGGCCTCTTTCCACTTGGCAGACTCAGGGCCCGCCACTGCTTCCTGGTAGTTAGCTGGTTCATCCAAATTTATCAGTGTCCTATCACTGACAAACGTGTCCCATCCGAAGTTATATGGAACCCATAAAACTCGGGTGGCATGCTAACCCTACCGGAACGCCTAAGAGGTAATGATACATCTGTCGGACCAACAGGAACTTCTTCCTCATGTTGGTTGCTAGTTTCTCCTAAGGTTGCGTCATCTGATGACTCTTGAATTTCTTCCAGATCAATGGTACTCCCACTGTCCTCTTTGAATATGAGCTCTCTCTCTCGAAAGACCGCTCGTCTAGCTACAAAGACCACGTCCTCGCTTGGTCTGTAGAATAGATATCCAAATGACTGTTTGGGATAACAAAGGAAGAAACACCTTTCGCTTCTTTCTGCGAGTTTGTCTTGAGTCTCTCGTCTAACGAAAGCCTCACAACCCTAGACTTTGATATGTGCCAGAGAGGGAACTTTCCCCGTCCACATTTCATGAGGTGTTTTAGCAACCTTTTTAGTAGGGACAAGATTTAGGATATGGGCGGCAGTCTCTAAGGCATACCCCCAGAAGTGAATGGGAAGTGAAGCTCGACTCATTATGGAATGAACCATGTCCAACAGGGTTCGGTTGCACCTCTCCGCAACACCGTTCAATTGTGGTGTCCTGGGAGGTGTCAACTGCGAAACTATTCCGCATTCCTTTAGATAGTCTAGGAACTCGATACTTAGATACTCTCCGCCTCTGTCGGACCTGAGCATCTTTATCTTCCTCCCTAATTGATTCTCTACCTCGTTCTTAAACTCTTTGAACTTTTCAAAGATGTCTGACTTATGCTTGATTAAGTAGATATAACCGTATCTACTAAAATCGTCAGTAAAGGTTACGTAGAACCGCGTGCCATCCTCTGTGGTTGATCTGAATGGACCACACACATCCGTGTGAATGATGTCCAATAGACCCTCACCTTTTTCAAAAGACCCTTTGAAAGGTGATTTAGTCATCTTGCCCAACAGACAAGATTCGCATACATCATCCGACCTGAGGTCGAATGATTCCAACACTCCATCCTTTTGGAGTTGGTCGATGCGTTTCTTGCTGATGTGCCCGAGCCGACTATGCCACAGACATGCCTTTTCTACACCACTAGTAGAATCAATATAATTTACACTATGTCCTAAATTGTCAACACATTCAACAGTTTCATACACACCATCACAAGGATAAGCAGTAAAAATCAAAATACCATTTTTGAAAACAGAAATCGAACCAATTTTATTATCAAAGAAAATTGAAATCCTTGTCTGAACAATGCGTGAAATGAAATAATGTTTCTTGCCATTTCTGGCGAATAGTAACAATTAAATAACTCTAAGCTAACATCACTACTAAGCAATAAACTATAAACGCCGATCTTGGTAACAGGGGACGATCTCCTATTGCCCATGATCAGGTTCAGTCTACCGTGCTCCACCTCCCTGCTTTCCTTTAGGCCCTGCAGATCAGAACAAATGTGAAAACCACATCCTGTATCAAGGACCTAAGAATTAGAAGATGGTAAGTTTTTAGAGATAGTGTATATACCTGCTGTCGATGGCTTTACTTTTCCATCCTTGACATCCTGCAAGTATTTGGGGCAGCTTCTCTTCCAATGGCCCTTCTCTTTGCAATAAAAACAGTTGGCTTCATCGGGGTTGGCCACACAAGGAATGTGGGAAGACTTGGTTCTCGAGCCATTGCTTGACGACCCGACCTGAACCTTTTCCCTCCAATTTTTCTTAGGAGGGCCCTTCCTTTTCTTTCCTTTACCACTTCCAATGGCTAAGACGGGCTGATTAACCGAGGGTACACTTTTACCCTTCATCCCGTCCTCAGCAACCCGAAGCATACGATGCAACTCAGTCAGGTTAGCCTGATTGTTGTTCAAATGATAAGCCAGCCTGAACTGGTCATAAGAACTCGGTAAGGAGTTAAGCACTATGTCAACGGCTAACTCCTCAGGTACAGGCATCGCAAGATTTCTAAGCCGCTCCACGTAACCTTGCATTCTTTGCACATGAGCGCAGATGGACTCTCCATCTTTAGGTTTGCTGTTCGTGAAGTCCTTGACCACCTCGCACCTCTCAATGCGCTCTTGCTTGCGGAACTTTTCCGCAAGCTCCTTGTGCATCTCAAAGGGCCAATAGTCTTCGTATATCCTTTGCAATTCGGGGTTCATTGTGGCGATCATGATGCAGGCCACTTTGGTTGCATCATCAGAATGTTTTTGGTACGAGGCAATCTCCTCGGGAGTAGCAGTTTCAGGGTCAATATCGACAAGCTCGGTCTCGAGGACATACTCTTTGTTCTCGTACCTCAGAGCCATCTTGATATTTCTAATCCAGTCATTGTAGTTTGTCCCGTTCAATTGAACCTTGGAACACAGTGAGAGGATAGAGGGAACACTGGAGTTTGAGTGGGGAGCGGATTGATCAGCAGAAGACATCTATAAAAGAATGTAAGTTTAATTAGATACATGTCGGTCCTTATAATAACCCAATACTCCCTCCGTCCTTTTTTTATTGTCCACTTTTGACTTTTAAAAGTCTTTCTTTTTCAACTTTGACTTTAAATATTTTTGTTTGTGTTATATGATACTTGATGAAAATTATACCAACGGAAATACGTTTAAAACACAATCCATCCATATATTTTGCATCAAATATTATATAACAAAACAAAAAATATTTACGGTCAAAGTTGAAAAAGAAAGACTTTTAAAAGTCAAAAGTGGACAATAAAAAAGGGACGGAGGGAGTATAAAATAAGGCTGGGATCCAACTATAACAATTTGCAACATAGAAGAGGGATGCCGTAATCTATAAGCAAATTTTATAAAGGTAGGCGAATGACGATTCAGCCAATTCCACCGCGGAAAAATAATCTTATTATAAATGGAAATCCCAGTTTCTTTTGAGATATATTGAACTGTTCAATAGCATGTTTAATCTCGGATATGCCCCACCGTTTGTGAATGGGATGCCGAGGATCACAAACCGGGTGTGAATAACCATGCAAATTAGCTTGGTACTCTCGGGGTCCATTATCATCTCAAATTTGATGTGTCGGTAAACCACACATGCTCCATCAACAATGATAACACCCGAGACACCCATTGCCACTCTTTATGAACCCCCATTGGTGTGCCGGTAAACCACACACGCTCCACCAACGTTTCATAAAGTGCAATGTGCAATTTCATGGGTTAGCATCAAATTCACATTTTTTCCCTAAAGTAACTAGATTAGGATTTTGTTTTGTAAATGGTTCTAGTACTTTGATCATTATACTTTTAATGATTTAGCGGTTCTGTCAAACCCGTTCGGCTAACGACCCTCCACTGATTAGGCGAGCGGTGGATGAGAGTGTTCACCCATTAGACTGCCATTTTATAGGCAGTCTCCTTATACCCACTTTATAGACCAGCTTCGTGAATGGGGCCTACTATTGATTTGACAAACCAAATTTATCTCATATATATAGTATTAACTTTTAATAACATATATAAGATGTATTTTAAAACCCTTTAAAATATTCAAGGTTTATCTTTTAATTTTACCAAATTTAACAATTAAATTTTAAATTAAATTAAACCTTAAAAATCGATTTAATCAATTTTAATTACCAATAAATTAAATTAATTAGATCTAAATATTTTAAACATTTTAAAATATTTTTCTGGATTTTTCCATTAATTTTCGATAATTTAAAAAAAAATTAAATCCCCTTTTGAATTATCTTTTAATTAACAATTAATTAAATTAATTCACTGAAGATAGGTTTATCCAAATTAATCAAATTAATTAAAACCTATCCTCAACCCCCTAGATTTCGAATTCAAATAAAGGGGTTTAAGGTTATCCATTTAATTAACAAATAAAGTTACCAAAAAATAGAAAACCTCCTAAAACCCTAATGTCAAATTTCGAAAACAGCAAAGGGGGGGGGGGGGGAGATTAGGGTTTCCAAAACTCTAATCCTAGAAATCGATCCTAATTATAATTAGGGTTTATAGGCTTTAAACCCTAAAACAGTTATAGCAATTCAACAAGAAAACAAAACAGGCTCTGATACCACTGAAAGGTTTTCTGCAACCATGAACTAAATAACCTAAGTTCACATGCAACCTATAAGGATCTATGTTTTCTACTATTGAACATATAACAAAAGCTAAAAGCCAATAAGGACATCTAAAGAATAAAACCAGAAAACTAACCTTTAGATTTCTTGGAAGCAAAGCAGCAAAATTATCCTGCCTCAAATGAAGTCACACCCTTAGTCGGGAGGTTTATGGATCGAAATTCCAGAGAGAAAATAATAGAATGAGCCACTGATAATGAGGTCTAGGGGTCCCTATTTATAGGGAACCAAGTGGCAAAGCTAAACCGTAGCCGCAGCCCATTTTCCGGATTATCTGTACGCGCGCCGCGGCCAAAACTTTTGCGCGCCGCGCGCCGCAATTCAACTATTGAATTTGTACGACTTTAATCCCTGACCTCCTGATTAATCTAATTAATGCCACAGAAATTAATCCAATTAATTTCTGATTAATTATTAATCAAATAATATTATTTCTAATTAATATATTATCTCCATAATATATTAACAAATAATATCTTGATTTATTAGTCATATAATAAATCAACCCTTTCTCTCTACTTAACTTTCCAACAAACCTCCAGCTATGAGGACAACCCAAATGGACTATGCTGCTATTAATTAGGTAAATACTAATTATTAGTCATGGCTTAGACACCTAATCCAACAGAAACAATATCACAGTGTCTACAGGAGACCAATTCTTCCACAGCCACCCATAAATTTGAAATGAGTGTAGACTTTACTTTTACCCACCGAAAATCAAGAAACGAAAGATCAATGTGCAGATCAAATGCGAGCATAACATCCGAACACTCAACTTAGATACAACCATACCCAACACTACCACAAACCGAAATCATATCCAACTCAACTCGCTAGATTATTATCTTACCATATGCTCGGTAACTGTAGCTTCAATTTCCTCGTTAAACGTGCCAATACATACTTTGTGAAATTTCTCGTAAATATGAGCTCCCCTGTAACCATTTCGACTCTGGGACAACCCCTTTGAATCTTGAAGACGGTATGTTTATCGACTGGGTTTGACCCCTTCTGGTTTAAGAAGCACGCTAGCTCTGTTACCCACCTGATACAAGCTCATCTTCGTAGGCGGTAGGGTGGAAACCGATGTTGCAAGGGTGGCAAAGCTTTCGAAGGTTGTGTTTTCATCGATTATGTCTCGGCTATGGAAGATAGAAAGATGTTTGAGAGAGATGAAAATGGTGTGAAATGGGTGAAAAAGGTCGAGAGAGAAAGTCACATAGGTACGATTTAGAGAGGAAAAAGGAAAAGAAAAGTCAACTTTTGATTCCTTTGTTTATCAGAAGGGTATTTGGGTAAATTAATGTAATTTTTCTATTTTAAATCAGTTTTTAATATTAAATAACATTAATCTTAATTAAAATACAATTTTGGATATGTACGTGAATTTCATTGTTTTAGATGGATATACACGTAATTTTGAGTTTTGCAATGATACAGAAGTAATTTTTAAAGTTTAGAAGGATGTGTATGAAATTCTGCCAAAAATAATAATATAGTGGTTTTATAATGATTAAATGAAAATATGTTGAGCTTTTAATATGATCCAAAACTTTAAATTAGTCATTTCAGAAAATATAGAGGTTTTGATATACTAAAAAAATATGGTGTTTTTATTTAATAATTTGATAAAAGTATGTTGGGTTTTTTTTTTGAGATTTTCCCTTTATTACTTCTATTAGGGAATTGTATGTCATTTATTTTAGGTTAAAATGCTATAATTAGCAACATACTTTCATGACTTTGCTTATTACAACACCATACTTTAACAAATAAGATTTATAGAAATGATCCTTCTGTAAAAGTCGAATGCTACATTGGATTAACTGCCACCTCAAAAGAGAAGATTACATTGGCTTAACTGCTACTTCAAAAGATTACATTGGAAAGATTACATTTCTCATTTCACATCTCCTACTTAAAAAGACTAAATACATACATCACAAAGAAAATTACCAACACAACCTTAACACTAACTTGATTCTTCTTTAGTTCTTTCACATCTTTTTTAAGGCTCAAAATTTGACTATTTCATAGCTTCAATTTCATATGGTTCTGCCCATTCCCAAAAATCACAATTTCCTTCTGATTTCTATATTACCAAAGTAAAGTCAAAATCGAAATAAGGCAGTAAACGAAAGCCAAATCCGAAAAATGACAAATACCCTTCAAACCGTGAACTTTTTCCTTGTGTTTTTTCGTCCTTGAGGTGCGGATTCCAGCCAGAAAGCCACATAGCAAGGAGTACATCCATGCCCTAAGTGGGAGAACGATGAAGATGAAGCCGTCGACATTCAGTTTGATTTTAGGGCACAAAACAATTTCATTCTCATGTTATTTGTTATAACCGATGAGTAGACAAAACATTACTGTCTCGTGAACTCCAAATCAACTGCAACCTACAATCGTCGGTCATATTATCCGTTTTTAAATGGTCACAACAAATTTAATAGATAAATATATACAAAATAAACATAATTATCTAAATATAGACAAAAATAAAAGTTGGTTACCTATTTATTTTATTATCCTATAAATTTTATATAAATATTACCACTTATAAAAGTCATTTAACACGTAGAGAACATACACTCTCACGTGCCAACAGTGATCAATCAACTTAAATAGTTATTTGTTGCATTAGCACATTCTTTTTATTATAATACCAACACGTTTACAAAAATTTACCCGATCATATACAATTTTCATTAGACGTAAATTCCTATAATTATTTTGAATTATATAGATAAATTAAATAAATCAACATACCTAACCTTTTATTATTATATATAATATAATATAACATATCAACATTTTATATGACAGAAATTTGATTTCTTAATTATATCTAACTTTAATAATTTATAATATGTAGTGGTTGAATTTAAAGTCTCTAATAATTTTTTTTATAATACAAAAGTTAAATGGCAGACAATTATTATGTCTATTTTGATATTATTATTTAACAAAGATTTATGTTTAATATACTAAACTATCCCTAGCCTTATAATGGAACCTACAAAAATATCCACTACCTTAAAAAAAGTTTACAACCCACTTTGAAACATTTTACTCTAAAGTCTTATTAAATTACTCAAAATAAATGTGTTGTTAAGTTTTATGAGTAAAAAGAATGTTACTAAATGATAAACAAGTCTCTTAATTTAATTTTTATCATATTAATAACATCTCCTTTAAAATTCACGTCTCGTGAGTTTTAGCGTACTATGAACGTAACATTCGAATTTAACAGACTATAATGACATTAATTCATATTTTTATTACTAGAACTAAATAAATACAAAAAATAAATAAACCGTCTTTATTAATTACAAACACAAAATCACTTTATATATATATATATATATATATATATATATATATATATATATATATATATATATATATACATATATATATATATATCCTATCCTAATAAATAAGTAACTCAAATCCACATGTCACCACCATATTCATTTGGCCACATGTCATTTTCTCATGATTTTGAATTTCCCTAAAAATTAAAAAGTTCATTAATGTTCTTTCTAAAAAATAAAAGTTCATTAATGTGCTTTTATGAAGGTATTTTATTATATGTACTAACATTTGTAGCGTAATTATGTTGCCATAATGCGATTACTAATTTTGTTAATCTTAATAATCTCTTTAAGATTGCTAATTTTATTTTTTGGTTATTTCGATTACGATGACAAATTAATAACTAATTTTCTGTATTTAGGATTATATTTTTTCTTAAGAAATAGAAAGATATTTTCTGGTAACTTAAATAATTTGGTGGTTACATATCACTACAAAATGTATTAATTTTAATAAACAAACAATATATTATATTATAATACTTAGTTGAAAATATCTTTCTTATTTATATTTTTCCTAGCCTAACTTATCTGCCACAATTGTTCATTTCTTTTTTTATTGCAAATATAAGAAACCCGGAAAAATTTGGAAATATAGAAGAGAACTCACAGAAATCAGAAAATTCTAAACATTAAATTGCTTTGTTTTGCTTGATGTATTGGCTTGTAATTTTCTCTCTACTTTAGTTCTTAACACTTGAACCTGATCGATTTTTTGTTCTATTTTTCAATTTCTTGACCTAAATCGTTTTGTTTTGCTTGAACCAGGTTTGTTTTGTTTTGGTTGATGTATTGGCTAGATGACTTTTAGCCCTAAATCATATTGTTTGCTTCACTAGGTTCAATATCTTCGTGTTTTAGGTTCAATTTTTTTGATAAAATTACCGATGCTTATGTTCTTCGATCCTTATTTCTTTCTTTCTTTTGCTTAGTTTATTTTTAGGTTTTGTATTAGGTTGTATCTAACTTCCTTTCACTCTGTTTACATAGTTGTTGATAATTATACAAAATGACCACGATAGTATTGTTTTTTTAAATATAAATGTTTACATATTCATAATTTATATATTTTTATATCATCCCGTGTAATACACGGGTCTTACAACTAGTATATATATATATATATATATATATATATATATATATATATATATATATATATATATATATATATATATAATAAAGATCATATAAGAAGTAAAATTATGGTAAGAAGGTAGGAAGTCTTTTATTTACTTGGTTTTTTGATAAATCGCCAAAATAAATCACTAGATGAATAAAAAATAACATGATTCATTGAAAAAATTCCTAAAAAACATATTGATAAATAATTTTTTAGTAAATTAAATTTTTATTCACGTTACGGACAATTTTATGAATAACAACAAAATCATCGTAAAAATGAATCTTCGAGTTGTTTTTTCGAGAATTTTTTTGTGAATCATGTTATTTTTGTATCATCTATTTATTCATTTTGTTGTTTCGCCGAAAAAAATATGTAAATAAAAAACTTCTTACCTTACTACCAAAAATTTACTTCTTACTGGATCCCAATTATATATATATATATATATATATATATATATATATATATATATATATATGTATATATATATATATATATATATATATATATATATATATATATATATATATGTATATATATATATATATATATATATATATATATATATATATATATATATATATATATATATATATATATATATATATATAGGATCCGGTAGGAGCCCAGAATCCGGAAGAAACCGTGAAAACTCTTCTCGTCCAATCATTCTTCTAAGGGCAATAACGTCAAACATCTTCCATCGACGTGATGCAATCACGTGCGACGCACGTTCACAGAACGAAATACGGACTCGAGGGTACGATCATATGTGACGCCTGTTCGTCCAACATGATTTAAGTGAGTTTTTTTCTCATTTTTTTTCTTTTTTGTTTTTTTATTATTTATTTATTTTTTTCTAAAAAAATTATTATTTTTTTCTTAATTTTTTTTATTTTCTATTATACTCGGTTTTTAGATTTTAATTTTTTAATTTTTTTGAATGCTACAATACTCGATTTTTTTTTTGTTTTTTTTTCATTTTTGATGTATATTTTTTAATTTTTAATATTTTTTAATCTTAATTTTAACGTTTTTTTTTCGTATTTTTAATCTAATCATTTTGGATCATTGATATTTTTAATCATAACGTTTTGGATCATAACATTTTGGATCATAGTTTTTTTGTATCTTGGATCATAAGTTTTGAATCATTTTGTCGTTGTATGTTTTTTTAACTCGTGTTGGAACATAACGACTTTTGGATCTTGAATAATAATGAATATTGCATCATGGATCATAAGTTTTGAATCATAAAAAATATTTTGGTTTTAATATTTTTGGATCATATGTATTTTTTTTCCTATTTTGATGAGTTTTTTACTTAAAATATAAAAATGAACACGAAAAAAAAAAATTCCAAATTTTTTGTCAAACTTACTAATACAATGTCTACAATGATCCATTAAATTTTTATAATTTTTGGATTTTTTTTTAATTTTTAATTTTTTATAATATTAAAAAATAAAAAAATACATTTTTTTTAAATTTTCATGAATGTGCTTTTTTGTAGAGAATTAAATTTTAAGAACTTTGGTTTTTTTAGATTTTGTTTACAAAGAAAAAAAAAGTTATGACCCAAAAACTAAGCGAGGTGAATAAAAAAAACCCAACTAACCATATAGCGACAAGTGTCGCAATCTGGTGTAGGTTCTCGTTACAATTACCATATTATCCTTATTAATTTGTATTTTCCACCCAATAGTTTTGATTTTTATACAAGTAGCCCCCCCAAAGATTTTAAGATGTGAAATTTTATTCACATTGAATTTTATCCACCCATTTTTTATGATTAAATGTCTAGATTTGTTCTTACCGTATTTTGTGTTCCTACACGATTCTTCTTATATATATATATATATATATATATATATATATATATATATATATATATATATATATATATATATATATATATATATATATATATATATATATATATATATATATATATATATATATATATGTATATATATATTACTAGTTTAAACCTATGTGTTACACGGTTTGATTAAAAAAATTAATAGAAATGGTTATACCTTATGTTCTTACCAACATCGATTTTAGGATCTTGAGATCGGTTTTAGATCGTGAAATTGTTGACTGATCCAACCATAAGAAGGTAAGAACATAAATATTATTTTTTTAATCAAACCATGTAACACATAGGTTTTAAACTAGTATATATATATATATATATATATATATATATATATATATATATATATATATATATATATATATATAAAATACTAGTTTAAAACATATGTGTTACACGGTTTGATTAAAAAAATTAATAGAAATGTTTACATCTTATGTTTTTACCTTTTTATGGAATACCAATAAAATTCATTTTCAACAAAGATCTCTAACAATCCCCAACCATAGTTAGATCCATAAACATAAGATCAAGAAATTAAAAAAAAGGAAAAAAAAGGATAAAATAACTCAAGTAACATCCACAATAGGTTTGTTTCTCTTGGCACATATCAAACTCACCACCCCAACTTTCAATGTTAACCCTTGAATCTCTCACTTCCCACCACATCACTGCAAAAAATACAAATCCAGGTCAAACTTTGACCACCACAAACATTAAAAGTTACAATAAAATACTACCTATTGTGGTTAATATTTTCCCCTTAATTCAGTTCCATTAAGAATCGATAAAGCTTGCTCTATATTATAATTCCCGAATAAATGAAAACTGAGAAGCATAAACCTGCAGTGGGAGATAACATATGGCTTAATTAGGGACTCACCTTCGTTGGTTAAGGTGATGACAAGAAAGGTGGGCTCCCGACTTGATTTTCAGGCAGAAGATGGAGCTTCAAATGAAGGTTCTTGATTTCATAGAGCCTTAAGAGTAGAGAGTGCACTATCACACACTCTCAAAAGCAAACACAACAAAGATAAATTATGAATGCACATATTATTCTTTATAGTTCAAGAGTAGAAGAACCGAGCAACACGCCTCTAATACCGTATTAAAATTTCAAATCTATAAAAAACGAAAACAATAATTCTTGAATCAATAAAAGTGACGAAAATACATATAAAGTCACTCACCAAATTAGTAAGATCAAGTATGATTGGATCAGTCAACAATTTCACGATCTAAAACCGATCTCAAGATCCCAAAATCGATATTGGTTTTTTCCTTCGATTTTTGAAGTAGCTAAAACCAATCTTGCTAACAATGGCGACACTCGTCCCTCCTCCACCTTCACCGGTGGCGACAGAAGCGATCAAGCCAGAAAAATTCGATTATATGGATCTACCGTGCCCTATTCCTTACGAAGAAATCCACCGGGAAGCCCTCAGTTAATATATCTATATTTTAGGGATTTTTTGAATTTAGATGAATTCTATTTAAATTTATAAAGGATAGGATAGATATTTTTAGGGGTTTTTTGAATTTAGATTGTGATATCCGAAAATCATAAACCTGATTTATTGGGATTTATTTTGAATTTAGATTAAATTAAACTTAGAGTTCCATGTGGCTAATAAAGGCTTTAACAAGATGCCACGTGACACTAAAGTGCTTTGTTTATTAGTATATATATATATATATATATATATATATATATATATATATATATATATATATATATATATATATATATATATATATATATATATATATATAGACACACACACACACACACACACATATATATATATATATATATATATATATATATATATATATATATATATATATATATATATATATATATTCGAGATCAAAAGACAAGTTAAATAAATTAGAGAACCTAATAACTACTTTTTTCTACAAAATATTTAAAAAATTATATCTAAAATTTTTATTATATACGATTAGATCAAGACTTTAAAAAAAATTTAAAAATCAAAATTTCTATATTTATATGCATATGCATATGTATATTCATATGCCTATGCATATAAGTTTTTTTCAAAACAAAACATTTCTAATTATCATTAAAGACGTGTTTTGTAGATTTTATGAAAAAAACCAAAAGCAATTAGGTTTTTTTGCATATGCATATGCAAAAAAAAAGATTATTTTTTTTGTTTTTTTAAATCTCTAAATCGCAAGTATTGAAAAAAATGGTATATTTTTTTTTGAAAAATATTGTGTAGAAAAAAATTCATAAAATAGGTTCTTATGTTTTCTTATTTTTAGGTTATTATTTAATCTTGTCAAATATATATATATATATATATATATATATATATATATATATATATATATATATATATATATATATATATATATATATATATATATATACATATATATATATATATATATATATATATATATATATATATATATATGATCAAATAACAAGAAAAAGTCTGGTAGGAAGGGTAAAAAGTTTTTTTTTGTATATTTTTTTGACCAACTAACAAAATGAATAATTATATGATGCAAAAAAACATTATTCTGAAAAAAAGATTCTCCAAAAACAACTCGATGATTCATTTTTTTATTGGAACAAATTTTTATACATTATGCGTACAATTTTAGTAAATCATTACCAAAATGAATTATCAAGACTTTTTTCAGAGATTTTTTTGCGAATAATGTTTTAATGCATCTTATAATAATTCATTTTGTTGGTTCGTTAACCATAATACAAATGAAACACTTCTTATCATCCTTATCAAACTTTTCCTTCTTATTTATTTGTATGTTTTTTTGACTAACCAACAAAATGAATCGTTAGATGATGCAAAAAAACATTATTCGAAAAAAGAATTCCCGAAAAAACAACTCGATGGGTCATTTTTTACAGAATGATTTATTTTGTTGGTTTGTCAAGAATAACAGAAATTAAACACTTTTTATCATTCTTACCAAACTTTTCTTTCTTATTGGATCCCTCTATCCCCTCTCTCTCTCTCTCTATATATATATATATATATATATATATATATATATATATATATATATATATATATATATATATATATATATATATATGTGTGTGTGTGTGTGTGTGTGTGTATGTATATGTATATGTATATGTGTGTGTGTATATATATATATATATATATATATATATATATATATATATATATATATATATATATATATATATATATATATATATATATATATATATAGACACACACACACACACACACTAAATAGAGACCGAGGAAGAGGAAATGGCCGACGTGATAAAAGTGGATTTTGGTGTTATAACTGTGGAGCATTTGGACCCTTCGAGAATGAATGTACAAAATGGAAAGATAGAGATAATGAAGTCAATTTGATACACGAAGAAGAATCGACTTTATTATAAACAAACGGATCAAAATCGTCAAAGATTACGGGAGTGAATGTTGGGTAATATTGATAGATTAAATTGGGTTATGGTATGGGTCTTTAGTTGAATTATTTATTGTTTGAATAATGGATATTTGAGTAAGTATATAGGAGCTGTACGTGCTATGCTTGGTCATTGGATGTGTCCTATTTTCTAGGGAGTAGTGAGTAGTTTCAAGTTTTGCATTTGATTTATTCCCTATTAGGTTTTGTAGGCTATAAAAGCCTTTTGTTTTAGGAATAGTAAAGCGGCTTTTTTTTTTTGGAACCGGCCAATAATTTATATGGAGCGTACTTGGACATGGTAAATCATGTCGGCATTTAGCCGGCAGCCTGGAACCAAACACGTTTCCCCTCATTTCCTGTTGGCTACGCCTAGGGAAAGTCCCCCACATGTGCTTTAGTCAGGAGTAGAACCCCCGACCTTCGCTCTACATGGATATATAACTCGGGTGTATCAAATCAGCTAAGCTGGAAGTCATTGGCTAGTAAATCGGCTTTTTACCTAAATAAATTGTGAGTGTTTGTGAGTGATCTTGAAGTTTTTGAACAACGGTTATTTCCACTGTGTAACGCTTTTGTTGCTTACTCCTGGCTGGCTTATGGTTTGATAAAATTGATTGTTTCCAAAAAAGAAAATCCAATTTCAACTTGTATGAAGGATACATGCTTAACAGCAAGTGCACTTACAACAAAAGTATCGTCATCAATACATATATTGACAACGATTTTCCAGGCCTGCAATCCCAGCTAAAACATTGAAACAATACACGTCTTTTCTCCGTAACTAGCACGATGGAATACCAAAAAACATCAATATCACAGGAATTTTATTTGGAACTAAATGCCTATCTTCCTGCACAGGGGCGGATCTGGGCTTTAGCCCATAGTGGCACGGGCCACTACTGAAAATTCCTCTAGAAGTAGCCCATATATACTCTGCAGCCCAAAAAAATAGCCCAAAAAAAAAACAAAGGGAATTAATTAGCAGCAGCCCAACGCAGGAAAGAAAGAGGCCCAGCAAGGAAAAAAAAAAAAGAGGCATGCGGCTCTATGCCTTATTCTCGCAAGCAGAAGGAAAAAAAAATTACGCCCGCTCTTTGGCTTTGTTCCTGTCTCGCTGAATCGAAGTCAAAAGAAAAAAAAGGCGCCTGACCTGAGCCTCATTCAAGCTGTCGGCTGAAGCAATCCGAAAACCACCTCAGTCGCTGTCTCGCTGAAGTCTTGAAAGTTGAATACGCATTATCCTATTGCTGAAAGAAAGGAAATACGCTTGAACTTGAATACACATTCTTAATTTCTTTTGCGTGGAAGAAACCGATCTTTGAATTAATTGGTTATTTGAGTTCTCATTTGATTTTCCGTAGGTCTACAGAGCTTCTAATCATGCATAAACCCAATTTTGATTGAAAATTAATTTCGAAATGGATTGAAACTAAAGTATACTTCTCAATTATTAATTGTATTGTTGACATAATAACAATCAGGTTAATGTTTTATTCATCCATGCAGGTCTTTTGTGGTGACAATGATTCGGTAAGCATTCACTACTGGTCATGTAAAATCTATAATGTCCTTCATGTTCAATTGTTTGATTCTTTTTTCTTTCCTCCTCATATGCAGGAACCAGCGAATTCTACTGTATTGACTCTTGGTTCACTTTCCTTGGTACAGACAACTGGCTGGGCAACAAACGTGGACACTTTCTATAACATTTTGGAGGTAAAATTACTTAATTTCCCTGTTTTTTTTTTGTATTATTATACTTTATGCGGGGTTTTTTTTGTGCTACCCCTGAGGAGGATTTCTGGTTCCGCCCCTGTTCCTGCACTTGCATTAACCAGATTTTGGATTGCAACAGACACATGATAGCTTTTCCGTGAAATATTTACCTTTACATGAACCAGAAAATATTTAAGATAACAGCCATAAAATTATTATTGAATTGCACTGTTGGAACTAGTTTATATATGTGATGGGAAGAACTTTATCATTAGTTAAAGTTCTTTTTAATAAATTTGATCTACTTTGATTAACTTTAAAAGAAAATATAAAAAAATATGAAAACCAAAAGAAAATATATGTGATGGGAAGAGCTTTATCATTAGTTCCTTTTAATAAATTTGATCTACTATGACTAAATTTGAAAGAAAATATTAAAAAAATGAAAACAAAAAGTCAGAATAGACCGAAAAATCACGTACGACAAAACAAAAAAAAAAAAAAAAAACGAAGTCCGATTACGTGGAAAGTAAAAAATGAAAAACCAAAACAGAATAACCTGAATTGCAATGGGTTTTTCTTCCTAAAACAATTTTTTTTTTCGTTGGGTTTAGGTTTTAATAAAAAACAGAAGCAAATCGATCCGTGCATTGATGTCACAAAGAGTCACAGGAAATTTTTTGAAAGATTAGGAGCAAGGAATAGGAATAGGGAGCAGGTTTACATTATGGGGACATTGTTGGCCCCTAAATAAATTACTTGCACAGTATTACTGGCAAGTTTCGAGTAAGTTGCTTTTGGTGTCATGTAACTTAATTACTGAAAGTCTGAAATATACAAGTCTTGAAACCAAAGGTTGTTGAAGTGTCTACTATGATGTATATATGAATAGATTACGTGAGTAGTAAATGAAGGATATAAACTACTTAAGCATTTACACTGTTATGTAGTGTGAAGTGTGGACATCAATCAAAATAAGAGCAAATGGTTCTCTCGGAGAGAGGTTTTAGAAAACTGGGATGCTTTGTGGGTGCTTAAAGAAATTCTCCGGATCAACTTTGGCCTTGATACGAATCAACTTCTTGAAATTGTTCCTCTTCCAGTACCTCTCACCCCAAACACTTGCTTCTTCATAATTAGCATTCCCAACACCCAAATCAAGATCCAGATAATTGACATACGCCTCCCTTGGGTTCTTTGACACATAAGGTGTCAATAACTTTTCCAAGCTGCGCAGCCAAGCAATCCTGCTGAGCGATATCGGGGTTGTGTCTGAAGGTTGACCCCAAAAGCCGATAGTGGTAAGCAATTGGTACAGCACCCCGGCTCTATGAGGATATGGAGTTGCTGTCTCTGAGTACTCAGCTATCTTCCCGCCAAATGGATTGATCACAAGCAGCCCTGATCCGTCATTTTCAAAAAACTTTCTCCAGATCTTTCTAAGCCCGCTCATGGGGATAGGTGTCCGGACATAGTTTGATTTACTTTTGTTGTTCAGCTTGGCTATGGCAGATCGGTTCGTGAGAATCTCGTTCGGGGTGGAACTTGGCAAGCCCCAAAACACAACGGTCGACTTGACGCTTGTCATTTCTTCACAAATCTCTCGTGTAACACCCAGTTCCGGAAATTTTTCATTCAACAATGGAAGCAATGTGTCTCTTCTTCCCTGATAAATTCCTTCGAACAAAATTCGTATGGTTTTCTTTGTGGTGTTGCCGATGTATTGCACAAACACCTGAGTTCTTATGAGCAAATTTCTATCAATAGTTGGTGCAACGTGTTGATATTTATAGAAAATTTCGGTTGCCCCTTCTTCCAGAGTTTTATTCACATAAAAGAGGGTTACTTTTCTTGGAACTGGAACCAACGCCAGCTTCCATGCAAGAACAATTCCGAAACTGGAAGCACCACCTCCTCGAATGGCCCAAAACAAATCTTCGCCCATCGACTTCCTGTCCAGAATATTTCCATCCACATTCATGATGCGAGCATCCACAATATAATCACCAGCAGTACCGTATTTCCTCAATAGGTTTCCATAGCCACCACCGCTCATGTATCCACCAAGACCTACGGTGGGGCAAACACCTCCCGGAAAATACAAGGTGTCGGTCTTCTGTGAAATACTGTAATACAGATCACCAAGTACAGCGCCTGCCTGGACCCATGCGGTCCTGTTTGCTACGTCCACGTGTACAGACCTCATGTTGGTGAGATCAAGCATAACGAATGGTACGTCAGCACTGTACGAGAGGCCCTCGAAGTCATGCCCCCCACTCCTGATTCTGAACTCGTAGCCACATTTCTTGGCGCAGTATAGGGTGGTTTGGATCAGTGATTCATCCACAGGTGTCACGATGACTGATGGTTTAGGCGTGGAGCGTTTAAGGAACCTAGTGTTTTGGACTGCGGCTTGCCAAATGGGTAGGAAAGAAGCATTGACACGGGTGAAAATGAGTCGAGAAACGGAGGTGACATTGGTTGAATCGGATAGTACGCAGCTTATAAAATCTTTAGAATCTTGTGTATCATCAAGGAAAGATGAGGTTGCCAGTGAAACTGAAAAAGAAAAAGTTAGAACCAAGAGGAAGACACAAGAGCTTAGTTGAGACTTCTTCATGTTTTGGTGAGTTTGATTATGGCAACGGCCGGCATATTTATACAGAGTAGTGAGGATGGAGTGACTCCAAATGGGGTTATAAAAAGAGCACTGATTTTAAATGGGATGGAAAAATGGTGGAAGGTGGACGGTAATTTCATTTTAATAAATTAAAGGTTTTACCAAGTCCAAGTTTCAGAAGGTATTTTTTTGTTCTTGGTAATGGAGTGTTTTCTCATTCCAAAAATCAATCGGACAATTAACTTTTCGATATTTTTGGGTTTTAGCCTTTTCCTTGCTAAATCTATTACTTTAAAATCTTTGTTAAATTTTGAATTATATATTATTTATCAAACATCTAACACACAAACTAAAAATATTTCGTACAAAATATATCATTAGAAACTACTAGCGTCTACAAGAAGTTCACTAGTGATAAATGCAATCTTTTACTTAAATATATGTCCAATATTCTTGTAAATAAGATTATATAATTAATAATTCTTCATCAAATTAAAATATTAACTTAAAAGGCTAAAAATGAATTTTATTTGTATCATTTTGTATTTTTACCTTTATCAAGTTGTGTAATCTACATTATTTCTTGAACATCTATCCTTTCTGGGTTTGGATTTTTCTTGGTTTTTGCTTAGAAGATTGATCGAAAAGAAGATGATTGCCGTTTATAACTTCAAAACTCTTCTGGAACAAGTTGGTTTAAGTGGAAGGTTTAATTATAATAACGGCGAAAACTAATACTCTTAAATGTCGCCGCTATTGGTATTAGCACATGTCGCCGCTGATATGTCGTTGCTAATACCTTGTCGTTATTGTTCAAACGTTGCTGCTAATGGGCCGCTGCTAATAATGTTGCCGATATTGCTTTCGTGTCGCTTTTGTTAGTGCCGCCACTAGTTAGCAATCGCCCCTAAGAGTTTCGCCACCATTATGTTTTTTTTAATATTTCTTTATTATAAATACATTAAGTCCTCAATAAAAAATTTAATCAATCTACAAATGGTAGAATATACTTATATGAAATACTAAATAAAGCATAAAACTACCCTGCATCAGTATCGTCACCATCCTCGTTCCCCTTGTTATCATTTTATTCCTCCAATGATCAAATCAAGTCGTTAAGTCTTGCTCTAGCCCTTGGGTTCCCCAAAAGACGGTCAAGAGGATCCGGGTAAAAAATAAATATGCACATAAATATACAAGTTAAAACAACAAACTAAAATAAACCAAAATATCAAATCAGCAAAGCATCAAACTATCAAGTTCATAAAAAATGCATTAAGTCCTTAACAAATAAGTCACAACAAAAACAAATTATCTAATTAAGTCATTACAACAACATTACATAACAAATGCATTAAGTTGTTAACAATTACGCCATTAATAATTAAGTTCTTTAGAGTTAAGTTATTAACAGTTAAGCCACTACCAAAGTATCAAAGTATCAACATAAATTAAAATAACAAATTAACAATTACCAACCTACTTAACTATCAAACTATAAACATAAACGAAACTACTAATTAGCAAAGTTTATAACAAACTATGTGCAATAATCCATCATTAAATGAGACTTTGAAATTAAATAAACTAGTTTTACTAAATAATTATTTAAGTAGTTTGTGGTGCTTGTGATGATTGACCCTCAAAGTAAGCACTAGCGAAGTCGACACTACCGACAGTCTATGCCCGACTTTTTCAAACATGGTCGTCTCATCTACTGGATTGCTCAAGGAGGCTGAGAATCGAGTTTACTCGGCAAGCCCACGCGTTAAAGCATTCTGTAATTTACAAATATGGTTACATAGATTAACATACATATAACTTAAAGTAAAAAACATCAATTCACTTTTAACTATAAACAAAAAATAGCAATGTGCTTTACTTTTTACTTCTAATTTTAATCAATAAACACTTGCATAACTTTCCTCGACAATTGATTCGTTGAATGTTCTATTTTGTTGGCATGCCCAACCCGAATTGAAAGGCTTCCAAATTACTAAAGTTATATTTAACACTAACAACTCGGTTATGCTCTAAAAATAACACTAATATATATATATATATATATATATATATATATATATATATATATATATATATATATATATATATATATATATATATATATATGTGTATATATATATATATATATATATATATATATATATATATATATATATATATATATATATAATTTTGTTGTAACTTTCTTTCTTATAGAAAGTGTTACTATAGGTGCTCGTCCCTCTATGGTTATAGACTATTTTTTTTTGGAACAATTACTTTTATTTTGTTCAGAACGACTTATATACTTTGGATCTGTGAAAAGCCTCACAACTTTTTCCCACTTTTACTGATTCATACCCTTGGGGGGGGGGGGAGGGGGGGAGGGAGGAGGAGGTGGTAGCCCTTGATCTCTTCACATTATGACACACTCCATAATGATCAAAATGATATTTTGTGGGTGTTTTGCTACCTCTATAACGCATGCATATCTGATACTCAAAGCCCGACCATGAACTTCATGCCTCAGCATCATTCGTAATGTCATCAAAATCAAAGTATGGCTACAAATAAAAAAATTAACAAGTAAAAGTCATTAAAAATAAACGTATGAAATATACTTATATAAATAATTTACCCAAAGATGCTCGTATATGACATTCTTCTCATTGTCTGAAACATTTTTCCAAACATTTATGTCTAAAGGGATCTCTCCTGATATACGCGACAACCTCGCAAATAAACAAGTCATACATGACCAACCGCATTGTTGGTGGTGGAGGTGTGTCTTTCAAAAAAAGATTGTAGATGATGCTTGCCATTGTCTTCACATGTCTCAAAGAGGCCAAGACTTTTAGACTTGCCTCTGCTTTGTGCAGGTGCAACTGCAAGTATAATTAAAAAATATCATTCATGATAATTTATAATAAAATAAAATATGGTAAATTAATAAATTTTAATAAGACTTAGCATATTGCTCATGATGACCACGACCTCCATGTAATGGAGGTGGTGGATCCCCACAGCCATCTTCACCATGGCATAGGCCCATGATATCAACCATCAAGTACACCATACTAATCCAAAAGAGGAATGTCAGAAATCTTGATAAGTTATAAGATATAACATACATAAATACAATATGAAATGCAGTATAATTTAATTACAATATATAAGCAACAAATATAAAGCTTTTTCTTTCAATGAGTCAAATATGATTAAATATAAAGTGTTCTCGTTCTTGCCCTCAGAAGATTTAGTGTCGCCCTAATACATTTCAACATCATAATCGAATTCTCTCATATAATAATCAGAAATCAGTCTAGCCCTCAGAAACTTCATTGACGATACGTGTTGGTGGACTAACTTCAATTTCTCCTTCCAGAGTAACTTCATTTTCACCTACCAATAATAGACTTCGAAACTACTGGCTCAATTCAATTATAAATCTACAACTAGATGAATAGTTCTTATGAACGATATCAACATTATCGACGAGCCAATGTTATCAACATTTTCGGCGGAGCCATTGTAAACGTTCTCGATGCGACCATCGTTCATTGGTAGATCCTAAATTTTTTTTCAATGATTAACATTTTCAAAAACCCATTGATGGGTATTATTTTGGTCCCCATGACAAGGTTTTCGGATGTAAAACACTTGCTTGGCCTGCAAATCAAATATGAGTTGATCTTCTTTGTTCCATTTATGTCGTGTGTCGATACTGGTGATATTATTTCCATTCTAAGTCCTTATCGAGTATCGACTCACTTACACTAAAATAGTACAGTCGAATAACAATATGGATAATGCAACTTAATAATTACTTCTAGTTGACCATAATATATTGTTCTTTATTCATTCCATCCACTAAAACGCAACGTTTTATGTTGCATGTCACGACTAAGTACCACAAACCTATTACCATTGATTTAGCAAGCGGTGTAAGTAGAGACATTTGCTCGCACACCCATTGAAATAATCGAAAACTCTTTTTGAAACACTGTAGATTTTTATGTTTGCACCTGATAGATCAATTATAAATTTATTTGTGTTATTCTTGATATGTTATTGAAATCAAGCATATATGTTTGTTATTTTGTATTATCCGAGGAACCATGTAGGGCATTTAGTTTTTATATCACTATGGGAATGTTCATATTCAAAATTTCTACATTGATGACAAAAGATATAGATTTTCTAAAGGAAGAAAATAAAAAGTAGAAAATAAAAGGTTAAAGATAGGAACACTTACTTCATGTATTCTCTTACTTCTTCCCAACTCTCGAGCATAAACCATTCTAGCTTTTTTTTTTGTCCCTTACCTCAAGATGTTTGAATTGCATTGTGCTAGTCTGTCTACATTTAGACTTAAACACCTACACCTTTGTTTTTTCTATGGTGACATCCTTGTTTATTTCAGGGCAATTTAATTGAGTTCGTACATCTTTAACATACATCGAACAAAATATTAAAGCTTCTTCAGCAACATAACTCTATGTTATACAACCTTGTGGCCTCGCCTTAAACTTGACATGGTTTTTGAGTTTTTTTATATACCTTTCAAATAGATACATCCATTTGTAATATATCGAGCCTCCACAAACCGTTTCATTAGGTAAATGTAAAACTAAACGAACCATATTGTCAAAAATTGCCAGAGGATAAATCAATTTAATTTGCATATAATTTTAGAAATAGCAACCTTTGTCTCCCTCGTATCCTCCACCAACAGAGTTTTGGAGAAAGTTTTTTAAAAAAATATAATGCTATACCATTAGTTTATAGTCATTTTGGCCAAAAAGTGACTAACTCCAATCGGTATCAAGCATTGCATAAGCTTGTGACAGTCATGAGATTTCAATCCAGTAATGTTAGTGTTGTTACCTAGCACTTTCGTGTTGATGTTAGATCCATACCCATCTAGAACTTTAATGTTTTTTATAAATTGAGAAAAAAGTATATGATCGGGTTCGTGAAGGAGTATTTTGCAAGGAGTTTAAAGACTTTGTTACCCCTTTCTGCAACCAATACTTCTTCATAAGAGTACCCAAAAAGCTTTTAACCCGTGTAAGCTATAAACCTATAACCCTATAATGAGCTACATCATCCAAATTTCTTCCATCAATGAGGGTGACAAGTTCCAATCTCCAAACCCTTTTAAATCCCCAAATGAATTACAGGTTTACGTTTTAATTTTACTAAATCCTCGACTTATATCTCGTTTTATACTCATGTGCGGACTAACGGACAGCCAATCTGCATCTTTTAAATAAACCTTCTAAATTTTGATCGCTATCATGAAATATTCTTTAGTTAACATCTTTAGTGATTATTTTAAACATTAGTTGACATAGTAAAATGCGACCTCGCATTCTAATTTCAAGCGATAGTCAACTGAGTTCTATGATGCGCTCAGTTTCGTTGTATTAGATACAGTGTTCTAAAAGGCGCGCAATTGGCACGCAAAGGCTTTGAGGCACGTGCTCGACGCCACGCCATGAAAATCGCCGCCTTAAGTCATATATATGTATATATGTAATTATACATATATATTTATATGCAAAATTAAAAATTATAGACAAAATTTCCGCCTTAAGTCACGCCATAAAACGCCACAGCCTCGCCATGGCTCGCAAAGGCTTGAGGCTTGACCTTTCCGCCACGCCACGCCTCACGTCTTTTAGAACCTTGATTAGATACCATTTCAACATGAAGATTGCGGTCTTGATGGCATGAGATGACTAATTGTATTTTAGTTAAGTTAGTCGAGTAAAATATTCGTGAATCAACTTATAAAATGTATGCTCCTTGTTAACAACAAGCATTATGTTAAAATTACTTGTTTGAATAATTCAATTATACCATCTGAATAAATAAAAAGCCATGGGCTATGGACTAAATGTAGAAGGGCTGCTTTCGGACCGGATCGAGTGGCATATTGCTAGTTTATTGAAATAATAAGCACCTTTGGCCATTAAAAAATGCAATAACAGTCAAAATTGCATATTTTAGATAACCCTTCTAAATTTTGATCTCGATCATGAAACAATCGCTGGTCAACTTCTTTAATTGTTAATTTAAATTTTAAATTAGTAAAATGCGCCTGGCATTCTGATTCCAAGCAATAATCAATTGATTATCTTATATTTTTTTTAACTGGTCTAACCTTGCCTTTAATTTGTCAGTGTGGTTGTAAACGAACTAATAAGAGTTTACCCATTCATTCCCGAGTATTTATCCTTTTTAATTTCTAACCAGAGGTAATATTGAAAACACCAATTACAAAAATTACGATAATCAATCTCCTTTTTAAATAACTTAAAGCAACAAAAAGCAATAGAGTTAACTGGATTGATGGGTATTATAGTTGGCACTACACAACTTTACACTACAAGAAGCTTGACATTATAAGACTTAAAAATGTTGTCGCTAAGGTGAAGAAGTCGTCGCCAAAGTCTACAAATACGAAGGTGGTAGAGCACACAGTGGTGGATCCAGGAATCTTGTCGGTTGAGGGCGTTCTTATTTTTCAAAAAATCATTGAAGGCATTATTTATAAACCTTTGTATATTTGAGATATTTCAACCAAATTAGCATTAAAAAAATTCTACTAAAAATCCATTGGGGGCCTCGGCCCAGTGCTAAATTGCCCTAAGCTGAAGGCGCCTATGTGACGACAAAGGGGTCACCGTCACAACCCTACAATGACAACATGTCTACATCGAAGGTGAGTTGGCGACGCCATGTGCGATTTTTTTCTTTTCACTACTAGAAACCAGCGTTTATCAGGTTACCGACAAATAAATCCGTCGGGATACGTACGAAAAAAGCCCTATTTTTGTGACGTATTTGTCACATGTAGTGGCATTCAATTCTGTTGGTAAGTCATTGAAAATTACCGACAGAACGTGGAATTTTTGTGGTTTGTCGGAAATACATTGGTAAAATTTATAAGACATTGGTTATTAATAGAATTTTCAAATATCTATCAGAATGTTGCCAACGGATGACCGACGAATTATGATATTTTTGTGGCTTGTCATGAACCTGTTGGTAAAATTGGACAGATTTTGTTAAGTATTTGGTTTCTCGGAAGAAGAATCATCGATGACCTAGATCAAGGCTGGTACATAGACTAAGCATATGGGCGAAGTTGTAGAGGTGAAGTTGGAGGCTTTGGGTGAAGTTACAGAGCCAAAGTTGAAAAAGCAAAGTTGCAAGGGAGAAGCCTTGGAGCGAAGTTTAGGTCCGAGGCTGCAAGGGAAAAATGTGGTTTATGGTGCTCAACATTGAATTGTATTGTTGTGCTCCATACTGAAGCTCTTTGGTGATCGATGAAGTAGCTTGGACTTTGGGGCACGACCAAATGGGCCAAATTAATTCAATGATGTCCTAGGCTCATAGCCCGTCTAGGTCAAATAATCATTATAATCTACAAACAGCACCGTCTACCGGTGCCCACTGTTTCACCGGATATGGAAGCACACCTCCAACTTCTGCCACAACCTTCTACAACCACCAATCCGTGAAGAAGTCAGCCAACCACCACCATGTCAGCCATCACACTCCACCCTTCCAACTACAAATTCGAATTCCATAAATCTCTATGGTGTATCCCTGCCTCTATGTCTTCATCGATATCAAAATCGACGTCGATTGCGCGCGCACACACACACACATGCTTGTTTGGTAAACAAAAATGGTACAATTTCAATATTTGCTTTAACAAAATTAATTAAATTCCAAGTCAACAATCATACCGGATGTGACAACAATCATACCGGATGTGATTGGTGACCAATTCCGGAAAAACACAAAATTGATTGTGGTACTATCACATTAACCCTAAATAATTAATAACCAATAATCCAAATATCCTTCTTGACATTCTTTCACTTCACTCGAAACTAGTTAACTTGATTAAAATTACATAACGCAATCATCCCCCTCTTTTTGTTCAATCTTGTTTGTCACTCTCATCTTTTAGCCAAAGATCTTTCATGTAAGCATTCTCTCTACCCTCATCCCCTTGCCCCATTTTGGTATGTTATATACTTATATCGGTATAGTTGATTAGTTGTAATGCAATTGACATAAAATATGAGAATATAATCATGTGAAAGTCAATAACTTGATCAAGTTGTGTAATCCAAAAGTACAAAACCAACTTTTGAAATAAGCTACCGAAATACAATATAACATCATCAAATCCAATTATCCAAAAAGCCAAATAAATGGTTCATCACCAACCATACAAGAAAAAGGCTAATCCATTCTCCCTTTCAAGATTCTTTCAGTCACTTCAGTTGGTGTACTGCACCAAAAACCATACCATCATATCAATATCTTAAATTAAATAAATAAAATCCAATTCATAGAAGATTTTAAAAACTTACACAAGGTACACATGTCCTCCCCAACCACTCAAACAATCACGATCTACTGATGATAAAAGAGCTTGGGAGATTGTCTCAAACAGCTCTTCATGTTCCTACATGTCATAAGTCATAACAATTATATATTAAGGTAGTTTTTTCTTTTTAGTTTTTAATTTAATGGACTTAATGGTAACAGAAGTTGATCTGGTAAGCTATATATGAGTGTTTCTTTTTTGAATTTTTGGATAAAGAAAGCCTCCCCATTGTCCCCATTAAGTCGAAAAGAAACAACACCTAAATAACATTATTAAGATATATAAAAACTAAAGAATGAGAATATAGAAATGTACCATGTCAGGCTTGAACATTGACTCACAAGCACCATAAAGAGACTCAGAAGCTGTTCCAGCCACCACAAAATCTTTTGCAAGCTCTCTATGATTCATTTTCAAAAAAATAAAAGAATTCAGACATTTAAAAAAAGAATCATTGCATACTATTCTAAAACAACATGAGAGAGAGGAGATATGCGATTTTTATATAATGTAAATGCCATGTATAATTTTAACTCTGCTCTATACAGTATTAATTTATCAATACTACATCTTTTATGTGCAGAATAAAAAATGAACATAATAGAAGCTCATTAGAAACCCAAAATAAGGTCATAGAAAAAAATATATTTTCTACATGTATTTAGAAAACAAACTGTAATTTCAGTAAAATCGTGAAATTTTTTCTAAAATGTATTTGTGTATTGCAACTTGTTCTATCATGTCCAATAACAAATGGGAACTTTGGATCCATGGTTGCGTTTCTCTCCAATTTACCATTTCATAAAAAAATATACAACTTTTGTAAAGTCTAGTTCATAAAAGTACAACTACAAATAAAAGTATAAAAAGTAGACCTACTTTGCTCCGATTGAGTCCATTGTGCAAATAAATGGCTTGTCATCATCTCCCAAGCCAGCAATCACAGGTTGGCAGAAATAAGGACCAAACCTACACACAATATTAGTAAAAATATTATTAACAAAAAAAATAAAGAAAACTTGAAAAAGAACCCCAATTAGGTGGTTTCATTTGGAACAAATGAAAAGCAATCCAAAATATGGCAAAAGTTTTTAGGCTTTATTCTAACCTTTTCTCATAGAGAATAGCAGAAACAAGACTAGCAAAAGTTTCAGGCTTCATATCTCTTTCTTCCCGAAGTTGATACAGTTTATGGCGAAACACAAGTCGCTGATGACTACAATAACACAAAACACAAATACAAACATTTCAATTACACATCACAATGAGTGAAGTATGAGTCAATTTCAGATATAGAAATAATCATTTGGACATGAAATTTTTTGAATAATGTCTCTGTATATACGTGATAAGAAGAAGAGTGGACACCAACATAAGTTTATTATGTATGGTGTCATGATGTTACTGCAAACGGGTTACTTTTCCAGTTGTTACTCTGAAACCCTAGATTAGTGACATTAATTCTTACAGTGTTTGAGCGTCACTTCCAAGACCAGAGAGACCCAAAAAGAGCTTATCGTGGATCTTGAAAATTCGCTGGAAATCAGTTGCTATAGTCTGAAGTTGGACCCCTAGCCTCCGATCACTGGCAATAGCAAAGCAATTCTTACCGACCATGGCCACCAGGGCGCTTCCATTGTACTCAAAAATCTGGAACAAGGAAACGTATTTATCTGTAAGTCAAATTCTAAGAACCTAAGATGATTAGGGTTTTACAGCATATAATCCACATAATGTCCATGATCAGTTGCTCCTGGAGTAGCCATATAAGACTTAGCTGACCGTATTACCAAAGAGTTAGCAGAACCGGTGGAAGAATTAAGATACAGTGATAGAGGTAAGAATAAAAATTCAACATCTGTTACATGTACCGAATCAAAAGACCAATTATTTCAGATATTGAAACCCTTTCTGAATTTCAGAAGAAATTGTTGTGCATATTAAAGAAGGCATCGAAGTGATTAATCGCACGATTTCTACCCAGGACAATAAGAGGTTTTTGTTCTGTAAATTACGTATTGGAACGAGTAAATGCGCTTGTAAAGAAGGGAGCTTACCGACATCGAACAGCGAGAAATCTATGGAAATAGCAAAGATGATTTGGTGAAACTGAAAGGGGATTTCGAGTAGCAGATCGGAGAGTGCTTCACCGCAGAGGCCTTATGAAAAAGGGGTTAGCTTGGAGGACCGGCTACCCTTCAAATTACAACAAAAATTACAAAAGAGACCCTTGGTTTATTGAATGAGTAAATCAAAAGAAAACAACATTATTTAATTTTAGAAATGGAAATCATTAATATTTATATCTATTATTAATTCCCGTATTTTTTTCATACTTCATGTTACGTTTTTTTGCCATTGTTTTTCTCTTTGTCACGCGGACCTTGGTGGATCCGTTTTGTTGTTTGTCGGATCCTTGTGGATCCGGATTTTATATACGTTGTTCGTTTCCAGATGCTTCTCTCACCCTCACCGCTTCATCCTTTCCTTATCACAGCACCGCCAAAGCTTCAATTGCTGGTCCGAATGATCCGTGAAGACGATGAGACGTGTATTCTTGCCGCTCGATTACTTCCTCCTTCTCCGCCACCACTTCTACCCATTCCTCCCTCCTCACATCCGCTCACACAGACACATAACCAGTCTTGGGGGTAAAGAAAGCAGCACAGTCGACGATTCCGACTACTTCTCAAGTTAGCGATGACGATATTCGATCGGCTTATGGGTCCGGATGTTCATATTTCGTTTCCGGCTTCCGTTCATCCATATACGCAAAGGTACAGGATTTCATATTCAATTAGACTTAATTTAGTAGATCAATTCCTGTGATAGACAGTCGTTTCGATGCACAACAACTTCAACGAATTAAGATCGCGGTTCTCTAGGCATGAGCTTCGATTATAGAAGCTGCAAAACAGTTGTATTTGTAATTGTCGAGTATTTTGGGGATTTATATAAAGCATTGCCATTGTGTTTGTGTTGTTTGTGCTCTCGGTTATTTTTGAAGTTTTCTTTAGATTCACAGTTAGATATTGACAATTAACTCACAAATCCTATCCGTATTTATGGCAGATGAATGTGGAAAAGCTACAATAGATGGCAGGTGATGTTCGCACCGGTGGAAAGGGGAGCGTGAGAAGGTTTGTTTCTTATATGATTACATGCTTTGTGCCCTTTTATGGATATTTTGAACCGTCGTTTTCTTCTCCTTTCATCTTAATCATTTACTTATGGCCTTAAAAAAATCCCATGTACAATCTTCAAGTAATTTACATCCATTTATTACTACAATTTAACCCCTAAGTCAACCTAACAATTGCTTCTTTATCCACTGTGTAGAAGTGGTTTCAATTTGGAACATCATTTCTGTCTTGCTTTTCGATATCCAAAAGTGCTAATACGATCATTGAGTTACAAAATCTTTAACTATATATAGTTATATGAACTTTAGATTGAAGTATGTGCAAGATTTTATAAACTAACTTCCATGGCGGTTTAATTTGATAATTGTTGTGGTCTGAAATTGCTTTTAGAAAGAAGAAGGCTGTACATAAGAGAACCACCACAGATGACAAAAGACTGCAGAGCACTTTGAAGAGAATAGGAGTAAACGCAATACCAACAATTGAGGAAGTTAACATTTTTAAAGATGAAACAGTTATCCAGTTCTTAAATCCCAAAGGTACCAAATTTAAGAATAAAATCATCTTTTTTTTCTTCAATTTCAATTACCTTGACATTTCGTTTTACTGAGGAACGTCTTACCTTTATGCAAGAAATGCTTGAGACAGCATCACTTTTAAAAGGTGCAACCGATAAATCACTAATTATTATTAACGAATTAGGCTGTGGAACATCAACTTATGATGGATTTGTTTAGTTTCACACTCTCATTTTTTCTTTTTTACATTTTTATGCATAAAATTTATAAATGATTTATTCTTATATTAATTTCAAGATTAGCATGGGCCATTTGTGAACATTTGTTAGAAGTGATTAAAGAACCTACTTTATTTGCTGCTCATTTTCATGAGTTTACTGCATTAGGTCATGAAAATGATGGTCAAACTGGTATATTAAATTATCATGTTAGTGTACAAATTGACTCATTGAGCCAAAAAATAACAATGCTTTACAAGATTAGTGTATACTTTAATAAACATTTCTATTTAAGAGCTTACAATTTTTAAAATAACAAATTTAATATCAATTTATTCAGATTGCGTCGGGAGCTTGTGATCAAATTTTTGGTATCCATGTGGCAAAATTTGCAAATTTTCCTGAGAGTGTTGTTGGTCTTGCTTGAGAAAAAGGTGCTAAGCTGGAGGATTTTCACTTTTTCGTTGGATTTGTCATGGTTGATATTACCTACTGTCAAAAGACCTCGATTTGTTAATTCAACCTAGGCATATGGTTAATAGAAGGACCAAATTATTCTTTAATATACGAGTTTAACTTTTAATAATAAAGATTCAAAGTAGGTTGCTATATTTGACGAAAATTGGAAGTACATTGCTCAGGTCTTGGTGCCACCATCTCATCCCCAACCAGGAATGAAGGTATGTTGTTATATCATGCTAAATTTGAAATTAAATGACTTAAATGCCACTATTCCATTCCCAACCTGATTGGTCAACGAAAATCACAATGATTTTGGGACCAAAATTGATATGCGACTTCATTTTAGGACCAAATTTAGAAAGTTTTTGGGACCAAAATTTATATGCAACTATAAATAAGGATGGAATTCAAAAGGTTCATCGGAACAAAATTGATATGGAACTTTGTTAAGGGACCACAATTGAAAAAAAGGTTTTACTTTTGGACAAACCACATTGAAAATAAAAAAGCACATAGATCATTCTTGTAAATTTCTCATATTTTACAACTTATATGAGTTCTCTTTCAGTCTTTCTTGAAATATGTTGTATTGATTTCTATTTTTATTTTTATGATTGGTGCAGATATGTCTTCAACTGCATTCATCGAGCCACTACCTGTGATTGACTTTGTTACATAGCTTCCAAATAGGGCTGTTTCTGCAAGGCCTTTATCTGATGCAGACCGTGTGAAGGTTATCATCTTTTCAACATTTTGTAAAAAAAACTTTTAATATTATCATTTAACACACATTGACTATTTTCTAATTTTTTCTCTCATTAGATCAAAAAAGCACTTAGAGGAGTCAAAGTTGAAGTCACTCAACGTGGAAATATGCGCAGAAAATACCGCATGTCTGGTTTAACTTCTCAAGCAACACGAGAACTAAAGTAAGAACAATAGCAACTTACTTACATTTCTTTACTTGTAATAGCAATGTGCTTTATCATATTGCTATTAATGGTAAGAAATGTAATTATGTTTTTGGGTTGAATGAATGCTTATAAAAAGTAAACTACATTGCTATTTATGTAAAACATTTTTGAATACATTATAACATTGTTTTTTTTTTGTTTTGCATCAGTTTTCAAGTTGATAATATTAAATTTGTTATTTTCTGGAGCAGTTTTTAAAACACGTGCGTATTTTTGGCAGACTATTAGTTACAATGCTTATGGTCAGGATCCTACATTGTAAGTTAATATTAAATTAAAGGCACATTAACGGTAATTGAATCTACAAACTCAACACGCAACTTTTTTAGCCGACCCGTGCATAGCACGGGTTGCCCACTAGTTAGATTATTAAAACTTATTAACAATAAGATTCTACATTTGTAACATCATCGATTATTTTGAAAACAAAAACTCAATTTTCTTAACCACTAAAGATCATTCTATCTGGTTTAAATATATGACCATTAAACTAGATCGATAAAAATAGCAATCAATCACTGATTATCCTATATAATAATTCTTTTTTGAAATCAATAGTTTACCATGTTTATATTTTGACTATATTTCGTGTTTATCAAAGCTATGTATATCATAAACAATAAAGTTTTTTCAATCTAATAGTTCATCATGTTTATATTTTGATTTTGCTTCATCGTTTATTAAAACTGGTTTAAAATATCTCAAAATCTTTTTATTGTTATTTCAAACGAAAAACTCATATCGAAGCAACGTGTCAAATACGTAAGTCTATACATAAAACTCAAATAATAATTTTGGATAAAAACAAGTTCTCTTGAGAATTTTATGTTAAAAAGTGTCAGAGTGTGATTTGGAAGACGTTCCATTATAGGAATCACTAATGTGATTATTTACACAAGTGGTATAATTAATATGTTATCCACACAGATATGTCTCATCAAAGATTTTTTTTAATACATCCATTGCACAATTCTTATAACGACAATCATTAATGTGACTATTCACACAAGTGGTATCCATTCTCATCATTTTTCATGGTTCTCATATGATCACAAGTAAAAACTCCCACTTTTTTGATAATGTTACACAATGGCATTCGTCTTGACATCTCTTCTAATAAAGCAAAGCATTTTTGCCACTTGGCAATTTTTAACAGTCTTTTTAACACGTAGCGTGCTCTAAAAATACTGCAATTCAGACTCCCGCTTAAGCTAATTTCAATCCACGCTACGAATGACAAGTCTAAAATCGGAAGTTCCATCGGTTTCCCTAAATTAAGGAGAGGACGGTTACTTATTTGAAAATTCGAATTATACCCACCTAAAATTTCGTCAATCAGTATCCTCAATTCATAGGGTTTTTTTTGGTATGATTTCACCTTCCGCTTCGTCTTTCGTTTGCGGTTTTTAATCAGCGAATTTAGCATCTACGCCATTCATGTTGTTCGATATGTGGGTTTTGAAGTTTGGAAGTGAAGGTATTTGATCTGCTTCTTCTTCGATTCTCTCAATCAATCGGTTGATTATTGAAAGAAGGTAATTTAGATTGCTTCTTTTTCCACCCTCTTAATCGACTATGGTTGTGTGTGCGTGTGGTACATCTCTGTCGTTTTCTTTACAACTCTCTTTCTGGTTTCTGTTTACAGACACGCCTACCATGTTTCCTCACCATCAATACAACCACCACAATTATCGGTATTTCCCTAACTCTCTATCTCTCTCTCGCTCGCTACCTCTCTTTAGAATCGTTGCAGTTCTGTGGACTCTGTATATTGAGTTGTACCCTCTAAGTCCTCAAAGTTAATAATGGAGTTGTACCCTCTAAGTCCTCAAACTTCTTAAATTTTTTAGAAAACTCTCAAGTTCCATTTGAAGGTGAAGTTGAACCAGAACAAAAAAATGGCTAACATGTACTGTTGATTTGAAGTTTTGAACCGCTAAATGAGGAATCAGTAAACTACTGTGCCACCAGGTTAAATTTGATGTTGTTAGTAAACCTAAAAGCAAAACCAGTAAGAGGAATGAAAGGAAGAAGAAGAAGAAGCGCTTGCAGGTTTATCATCTAACTCATGTATATTACGATTATTGCAAATGTCCATATCATAAAATTTTCTCATTTATTGGGTTTCTAATCTTGAAGCAGGCATCCATTGATAATGGCAAAAGTGAAGCTCATCTACCGAGATCAAGCATTGGAACCTCTTGAGTCCACTGTATCCCAAATAAATGATAACAATACTATTTCCATTTCTACCCTTCCTTTAATTTCAACAGGCATAGAAGATCATGTTCCTGATATTGACAAAAAAAAATGTGCCCTAAAAAAGAAGGTAATTTTCATAAGCTTTCTAAAATTTATGCATTTATAACTTGGTCTTTTTTATATTGTTTAATTGTCAAAGGAAGCCTTTTCCAACCAGGCAGTGCCTACGAGTGGGTGGTCACCAAGGATCAATGAAAATCGACGATGAGATTGGTGGTGGTGTAGCAGTCGGACGACTTCGTTTCTTATATTCTTGCGGGGTGGACTCATGTATTATGTTTTCAATCTCGCACCTAACCAGACTCCAGTATTGATTGAATAATTTGGTTATGTTAGGTTTATCTTTAGCAATTTTGTAGTGGTTTTCTAATACGGATGTCATTATGATGCTAAAACCAGATGACTAGATGACTAATGATAAATTCTAATAATTTTTTGTTAAGGGATGAAATCAATAATTCATACCAGACTGTATTTATCGATAATTTTTTTAACTTGTGTTATTTTCCAGTGGATGTGCATGTATCTGGTGAAAAAGCTTTCCTATTTGATTGGCGACGATTGTTTCCAACTAAATCATGTGATTGTGGCTCTATGGAACATTATGGGATTATGGCCTTTAGTTTATTGTATGTTGCTGATTCCATCTGGCAGAAGGTACCACTCGATCATAAACTTTAGCTTGGATAATTTTATTCATGAATTTATTGTTCATGAATGTGAAATGTTTAAAAGATTCAATGATACAAACACTTGAAATCTATCTGATTTTGTAACTCAAAAGCGAGTGTTCTTGTGTTTCCATTTGGCATACATTCATTCTTCTTTGGTGCATATGGTCTTTTCCTCCCTTTAGCTTCACTGAATATTAATCCTTTGTGTGATTGCTTAAATTTCAAGATATGCTTATCGTTTGACCTTCACTGAAGAACTCATTGGTGTTAAGGATAAGCTTATTGGCTTTTGCTATGGTATGAGTGGTTTTCATGTGTTCAATTGGTCTATAACAAATTAGCAACTTCACAAAAACTGGTTTCATTGATATCAAAAGTGGTTGAACAACCTTCTGAGGTGCCCAATGTTGAAAAATAGGAGAGGACTTATGCCTATTTACCCAAAGACACAACTTTTAATTTGTATGCTTTCCTTATGGTATAAATTTCTTTCTTTATTTCCTCATTTTAGAAACAGAAATTGCTAATATTGTTTTTTTCTATATAATTAGGGCTGAGTGTGCATGTAATCCTGTTAGATACTTTGTTATCTCATCAACACAAAGATCCAGGAGTCGATGGTTTGAGACATTATTAAATAGTTATATGAATTTAAGCTCATAATTGTAATTTTTTAAAGTTTTTTACACAATCGTGATGTTAATTGATTTTCCTTTTTTACAGGCACTAAATGCTCAATTAAGGGCGTTTGGTTTGAGTGATGCCATGAGTTGATGTTTTTGTCCTTATTGTATTTGAGTATCTTAATCTACCATTTGATTCATCTCGGAGATATGAAAAGGCAATACCTTAAAGGTGATACTTTTTGTTTTTTTTCTTTCAAAGCATTGTACTTTTAGACAGTCTACCTGATATAACATTGTAGTTTTTATTTTTTATTTTTTAATATCAATTCATTATTATATATAACAATTCTTTGCAAATTCATAATTAAACATAATTTTTATTTATATAATTTATTTTAGTTTATCAACCGTGTAGTACACGGGTTTATAACCTAGTTACCCTATATTACAATTTACATTTGATGAATAGTATTGCTTCCACTCAGCTTACGCCACCTATTCCCCCAACCCTCTCTCCTTCGCCACTTACACGTCTACGGCCACACATCTTTATTTTCATTTAACCGTCAATTTATCTTTTATTCTATCCCCTCTCAACTTTTGCAAAATCCCACGTATTTTAAAAAATCCGTAAAAAACTCGATCATATTCATTGAACCAATTCAACTATTAATCACCACACATCCGGTGTTTTTTGTATAAACTGCTATAACAATTATTAAAATAATCAATTTAATTAGATTTGACTAAAATATTATTTTAAATCTTAAATCATTATATATATAAGAAACTATTATACCACTGCAACTACCGTCATTAGCGACTTACACAATTTTGCTTCCATTGAACACTAAAGTGTTATTTTTAATAGGATCTTTGTTTTTTATTTTGCTTACTTTCGTCCATCTCACTATGTTGTCTAGAACTTTTTTTAGACTAAATTATAACAGTAGTCCTTAGATTATTGGTTAGTCTTTATATTATGTCCAATCTTTTATTTCTTAGGGTGGGGGGAGTAGATCCCTCCCATCCCACTGAACCCACGCGCCACGTCAGCTTTTCTCTCTCCTCTCACTTCTATTTTCCCCATCTTTCACCAATCTTTCACCCATGGAACCAGTACCCACTGAACCCACTGAACCCACAATGCCACATCATATATTTGATATTTAAATTCATTTATTAATTTAATAAATGATTTTTAATATTTAATTTAATATTATAAATAATTATAATATGCAATTAATAAAATAAAAATCACAAATAACATTAAATTAAAAAACCACACCATTACAAAAATTAAAAAGAAAAGTAATACGTAGAAATAAAATCCTAAATACGGAATAATAAAACCTAAATAACGGAAATGAAATACTAAAAACGTTAAAACACCTAGTGATCCAAAGTAACTATGTATGTATGCTCGATGTGGTCTACAAGATCCGCAAGAAGTTTTTGGTGAATTCCTTGATTGCGTATTTCGAGAATCATGTCAGGGCTAACTTCTTGTTCGTTTGGGGAATCTGGAACATGTACCGGACATATAGCCCTACCTTCATCCTGGATGATCATGTTGTGTAAAAATAGGCAAGCGTACATGATATCTTTACATCGATCGACCTCGACGGACCGTGCAGGCTGTCTGATAATAGCCCATTTTGCTTTTAGAACGCCAAAGGCTCGTTCAACGTCATTTCTTGCCGCTTCTTGGGCCGCCTTGAAACGCTTCTTTTTGGGGGTAATAGGGTGTGAAAATGATTTCACAAATGTTGCCCAGTTAGGGTATATCCCATCAGCAAGATAGTACACATGCTTGTATTCTTCCCCCTCCAAAACAAATGAACATGATGGTGCTGTACCAAGAATGGTATCATTGAATAGCGGTGATTGGTACAACACATTTAGATCGTTGTTGCCCCCGGCAACACCAAAATATGAATGCCATATCCACAAATCATATGATGCTACTGCTTCAAGTATAATTGTAGGATACCTGTTATCACCTCTCATGTATTGGCCTCGTAGATACGTTGGACAACTCCACCAATCCCAATGTGTACAGTCAATGCTACCCAACATACCAGGAAAGCCATGTTTGGCTTCGTGTGCAGCATACAACAGTTGAATGTCACTGGTTGTTGGTCTACGCATGTATTCTGCACCATATAACTGAACAACACCAGAGCAATAGTTGTAGAGGCTTTCACGGGAAGTTCGTTCTGACATATTCAAGTATTCATCAAGTGAATCGGGGGTGCTACCGCCCCCCAATTGGCGGATCGCTGATGTGCATTTCTGCAATCCAGTGAACCCTTTAACTCCACTGGCATTATAAGTTGTCTGGAAAATTGGATAATTCATTTCCAAGTCTTGAGCAATCCGCACAAACAATCGTCTACTCATTCGGAACCTATTTCTGAAATTAACATCCCCAAACTTTGAATTGGGGACAAAGTAATCTGCCATAAGCTGCTGCTCAGCAGTTTCTCGATCTCTGTGGAGAAAAGTTCTATGACGAGGAACGCTAGAACTTGCAGTATTTTGGAACATGAAATGTGCAGCTTCAGCAATAACCGCGATCGTATTCACATCGGTATCGTCATCAGACGATGACGATACCAACGGCATAGGTTCATCCAGTAGTTTACTGTGAACATACGGACCGGAAGAACTGGAAGAATCGGAAGAACTCATTTCAATTTAAAATAAATTTGAAATGAGGGTTTTTTTTTTTTTTTTGGAAAGGGGAAAATAGAGTTAATGTTGAGAGGAAGAAAGAAGGGTAAATGTGTGAGTTTTGAAGGAGTGAAGATGTGGTATTTATAGAGTTGAGGAAGGATAATATTTGGAAGATTAAATTTTTTTTTTTTTTTTAAATAATAGTGGGATCATCGGCTTCACCAACCCAAGCCTCACCCCTCCACACCCGAACCCGCTCAACCCGAAGGAGAAGGGGCAGCGGTACCGGAGGTACCGGCGGTACCGCACCCTATTTTTCCTATCCCGCTGCGAGCCCGAACCACTACTCCGTGCACCCTTATAAAGATCATTTAATATAGTTCTTTACATGTTTTTTAACACCTTTTATTTTCAACAACGTTTTGTTTAAAGTTTTAATTACAAACTGTTACAGCGAAACGCGAGGTGTCACCACCTAGTTATTTACAAAACTGTCGCCCTTCTATTTCCTATAATCACAATGCGTTCTCATCATTTTTTTCACAACTAAAAGATTCCATTCTTTTCGAAACCCTTGTCAACGCTCAAACAGTCAAATGTTGATTACTTTAGCTTATAAAATCGGAAGAGTCATAATGAGGTTTTTTAAAAAAGTGGAAAACATATAAACACCCCAATACAAGCATGATTTGCATCATCGATTAATACATATAAGATACAACAAAGTTTTATGTAAAAACATACAAATATGAACTCTATACATTTAAAGGTAATGAATAAACTAAAGAAACTTCACATAAACAAAGAGAAAGAATGCCACAATACACATAATCTCACATATACTTTGTAATTTGACAAAGGTTGACACCAAAATTTAAAACAAGACACCTAAATTCAAGTTTATTCCATCTTTCCATAAACAATTTCCAAAACAAAATATTAAGTTCCCATTACTAATATTTGATTCTTTACATTAAAATGTCTAGAGGTCCCTGGTTCTTTGTCTCAATTCATTCAGCTCTTTCTCAATTTCAAGATCTGGAAATGGATACGCTGCTTTTGAGTTCGCACCTGTTGTTCTCCCTGGTGGAAGCTCTCCTTTCTGTTTCAACCAATGGTTAGTACCCCCAAAAACAAAATCCCAGAAATACCCTTATGCTAAAATGGCATTTTTGATGTACATTCATTGGATCTTGGAGAAAAGGAACGGAAATGTTGCTTATTTTACCTCAAATGTCAATTTGAAAAATGAAGAATGTAGATGACATGTATATTTATCTAGTTTTGTGATATGAACATGAGGGGCAATATTGTAATAATGTCATTCATGTTTAGAAGGAAAGAAGAGAATATACCTTTGTGGTTCCAGATATTTCCCTTTTCAAGCTTGCAAGATCATCATCAACAGATGAGGTTTCCAGCATTGCAAACTGCAAGTAACATGAACATGAGGGGTAATAATGTCATTCATGTTTAGTTACTTTTAATGGAATTTCCTACATTTAATCAGAAGAAAATTGGCAACAATAAGAGTTTACCTTTCCTTCAAGATCATCAGTTGTTAGCTGATTAAGTGCTTCTGCTTGTGACTCCATGGTCAAAACTAACACAAGATAAAACATCAAAAAAGTCAAAATTGCTTCTTTTTTTTGCAATCATTCTTCTCTATCTAATATTGGGTATTCTAGTCAATCATCAAAATTAGAATTTGAACATTAAATTATCAATACTTATATATTGTGGAAATCTTAGTATAAACTTTGCAGAAGGGCATTCTCGTCTTTTGTTCTAAGATATAGAGAGGGGCAAAAAGGGAACCTTTTTCCTCCATCTTCTCAAATGCTGAAAGAGCACTACTTGTATTCACATTCCCCAACATTTCGCTTACTTTTGTCGCGGTCCTAAAAAAAATTTCTCAACATCATAAGAAAAAGAATTAAAAAAAATAAAAAATGATAACATAAGAAATGGGAACAAACTTTGCAGATTGTGCACGTGCTTTCAAAGTATCTTTCTTTGACTTGGCCTCTTGTATCTTGCTTTCTAGAAGCTGTGAAGACAACATGGTTCACTCAAACAACAATCTAATGAAATATAAATACATTTTGAAATATGATAATAATCTTGGAAATAATATATAAATAAGAAAATACCCACCCGTGTGTTATTCACAAGATTTTCCACAACACCTTTCTGCTGATCAAGTTGAGTCCTCAAAGCAGCTGCATTGTCCTGTAAAACAATAAACATATATTTTTATGCGCGTTTTTTATAAAAATATCCAAAGAATTATAAAAAAAAATTGCCTCCAAGAAATAGAAGGATGTTTTACCGCATAAGATTTACGCCTCTTTAAAGCTTCACGTGCAAGATCCTCATCTCCTTTACCAAGAGCAAGTTGTGCTCTTTTGTACCTACAGAATTTAATTATAATAAATACAAAAAAGTTATCTTTTGTTTAAAAAGGTTGTAAACAAAAATTTTACAGTTACTCATGGCTCACCAGTCTTCAGAAGCTTGCTCAGCAGCTTTATATTTGTTCTCCAACCGTTTTTGAGATGCCAAAACCTTCAAAATAAAGAAAAGAAATCAAAATCAAATTTTTGAAATGATTTTAGTTTCATATCCAAAAGTAAAAAAAAAAAGATTATGAATGTGTACTTGGGCTGTAGCTTGACGCATCTTTATTAAATCATCATTCATTTCAATAACGGCTTGCTCTAAGATCTTTTCAGGGTCTTCAAATGTGCTAACGAGTGCATTTGCATATGACTATGCTTGTATGAGATCAAAAAGAAAGATTAGGGCATTTAGTGCGCATTATGTACAGAATTAGGGATAAACTTATTAAAAACTATGAGATATAATTTGTAAATAACCTTGACAACTCGTGCAAAACGGTCAAAAAGATTCATCCGGATGCCACCATGGCTGTAACATCGTGTATTACGCGGGTGAGCTAGCCGTAATCCTCTAACATTTAGGGCTCCAACTGCAATACAAATGAGAAAGTGTAAAATAATCAAAATCACACAAATCGTGACAATTAGGGGTTTATGGTTGACACGCCAGAAGGATAATTATGGTACAAAGGAATGGAAGTTGAAAGGGGTATGTGTGTGTTTATCAGTAAGTTACCTCCAGAACCAAGGAACGATGTTCTGTAAGTTGGAATCCTGCAAAATCCAGTTCTGGTGGAAGAATCCTGTAATGAAGCTGATGTTGTTGAAGCGATACTTAACCCTCCAACAGGTGCTCTTAATGCCATGGTGTTCTGTGATGAATTCAAACCAAACCCACCTCAAATTTACAGTATAATATGTAATTTATGGCAATCAAAAACCCCAAATTGCAAACAGGTCGAAAGATTTTTATATACAAAGAGAATCACGACTGGATTTCGCTGCTGCTAAGCTTGGGGTTTCGTACTTGTGGTGGTGATTGTATTCCGACCTTCGTTGGTGCGATGAGGGAAAACGTGATGAAACCGAAGTGGCCCATCTGGTCAGCGTACCCATAAGTAACCCATGTTGTAGATTAATGGCCCAAGTTACTCGTGTTGAAAGAAATTAGAATTTGTTTATTTGAAGATAATTTTTAAGTTCTTTTTACAAAATAATTAATTACCTAAGATCAATTTTATTTATTATTTTAAATAATCAAATTTATTTATAGGAGGAATGGCTCTTCTATCAAGTCATAGATTCATTGAAAGAAAAAAACTCATGACGAAAACTAATGATGGTTATAATAGTTAAGATTTATCTTAGAACCATCATGAGTCATCATCAAACATATTTGACGATGTTTTCAACGCTTGGACGGCTCATTATGTTTTCATCAAGATTCACAACCATTTAACAATAATTCACGATTGATTCCGCACCAACTATAACAAATCAAAAGTCACTTGACCATGGTTCACAAATAATCAATGATGGTATTCAAAATGTTTAACGATGGTTCACAAAGGATTGCACACTAGTAAGTTAGAAGTCACTTTATGATGATAACAATGAATAACAATTAATTCACAATAAACAACGCATTGTTTATGATGATACATGAAAGTGCACTTAACTATGGTTCATGGTGATAATTCAACCACCAAAACCTACCTACCTATCATGTAGTAAGATGTCTGTGCCAGTCTCAGTCGTATATAGTACAACCTGTTCTCTCATGTCAATTGTTGTGTAGCAGATGGGCCTACGCAATCCTTGGCAAAAAGAGGTTTCTTGATCTACAAGTATATATCAATATCAAGCACCATAATCAATCACCTTCAAAAACTAAAATTGAATTTTACGATATTTAAATTTATTTTCAAGATTTTCAATCAGCATCTCCAAGTCCATCACTTCCATCTCCTCTTTTTGATATCGGTGCATAATTAGAACCCGGTTTCTTCCTCTGTGAAGCAATTTCAGCATTTTTCCTTAAAACTGCACCCGGTGACGGATAAGGTCGCTGTTGAAACAAAGGACCCTGAAATCCAAAACAAAATTATTAATTTATCATTATTTTCAATTAAAAAAAGTCATAAAACCTCAAGGGCAAAAACGGAACAAACAATACCGTTGCAGTAGTATCCGCAGCCCGTGGCTGTACTCCTTTCAAACCAACCACCCTAAAAACAATCAAAAAAGAAGATAAATATTATTATCAGTATAATTATCATTATCATTATTATAATAATAATAGTTATTATTATTATTATTATTATTTATACCAGCCACCACGAGGGGCATCCGAATATGCACTTGGATCCATGGGATCCACCTCATCATCCTCAGCAAAACCACGTTTTTTTCCTTCTTTTTTATTTCCTTTTCCTGAAGGTGGTTTTGACCTACAAATACAAGAAATTAAATATACAATTAACAATTAAATCACAAAATACAATAAGCTATAATTTGACAAAAGGTATGATATAATAATACCTTGACTTAGCTGCATCATTGGCGGCTTGATATTGACTTGCTGCAATCATAGACAGGTATTGACATTCCGGAAGTTTCAGAACCCTAAATAATAAAAAAAAAAATAAAAAAAAAAGGTTTAATTATTATAGAATGAATGGAAAAAAGAAAACTTTGCAGTCAATACGAGACAAGTACCGTGTGCAATGACAACAATACCCCCATGACTGAACAAGCCCTACCCCCCACCCACCGCATCCAGAACATTTCTTTATATCTACTGACTCCACGTTGACTTGTTGACTCAAAGCTGCTTTTTGTGGGTGTTCCCACTGTGATACGTTGGTTTTTGAGTTGTAGTAATATTTACAACCTGTTTAGATTAAATAAAATGAAGAATAGTAATTTATAATATTTATTAAAAAATTAAATGAAAGAAGAAGATTTATAATTTATTACATACATGATAACGATACATACCACTTGTTTCATCAAGTACCTCTTGCCAGTCTTCTAGAAGAAATGAAGGTGATGGTGTTTGTGAGTTTAAGGAAGTTCCAACAGGTTTTTCCCATTGACTTTTTCCGGATTTTTCATTATAATAAAACACACAACCACTTGTGGGGTCCCTAGATTCGATCTACATAACACACATAAAAAAACAAAACTTTTATTGCAAGAAATGGTAATGTACTTTTTATTTATTTGTCTATAATAGCATCCTACTTTCTTTCTTTCTGTTACAGCATTGTACTTTCAGTTGTTTCTTATTAAGGCATTGTAATTTGAAGAAATGAAAGTAGGATGCTATAACAAACAAATCAATGAAAGTACATTGCTATTTCTTGGATTAAATTCCACAAAAAACAACAACAAGTTAAACTCACCCATCCTGGTGGTAATGTTGAAGGTGCCATGAGTTCAGGTGATTGATTCTTTAACTTCTGTAGTATAAGGTAGGAAGAAGATAATAAGTAATTTTAGACAATAAGGATAAATCATTAAAAGTTATAAAAATAAGGAAATGTAAAAAAGAAAAAGTAGATAAGAGACTGAATTACATTAGCGGACTCGTCTGTTAAAATTCCCCTAGCTTTCAGCTTTTGTTTCAGATACTCAGGCAAATCATTGGTGTTATTATTAGATGTCTGTTTATTTTGTTCAGAAATGCTTTGCTTTGAATCTTGCTTTTCATTGCCATTGCTTCCTGTGGCTAAAAAATATAAAAAATTGTAAAGATAAATATATAAAATTGGTAAAAGATACATATTCTCTTAATTCCATCATGGGCTTACCATAATAAGCACCTCCACCAGGTACACCATACCCATTCCCAATTTCCACATTACCTACAACCAATAAAGACATTTGGTTAGAAAATTTATAAAAAAGAAAACAAATAAAGCAAACTCTTAAAGACTAACACCATCAATTCACAAAATATATCTTAATAATATAAATGTGATAGCTTCTAAGACCATCTCCAACCCTAACACCATCTCCTTTTCTAACTGATTTAAATTTTCAAAAAAAAACTTCTATTTATATGCTTTTTACGAATTTGCCTTACATTTACTTTAAAAGACATATTATTATACAGATATAAGTTATAACAATAACCAAACAAATAATTTGTGCATAATTGGTTCACATTAACTGCTATGGTATTGAGCTTTTATTAAATATGTAATCATGTTTTAAAATTACTAAAAAATATTATAACTTTATGTTTGAGTTTATACATATCTAGTTTAGTTAGTTGTTTCAAGTTTGAGTTTATATATATTTTGAGTTAATTTAGTTGTATTTCACAGAAATACAACTAAATTAACTCAAACTATATATAAACTCAAACTTAAAGGCCTATTGTACAGAAATAACACATAAAACCTTAACGCCAAATTCAGCGTTAATGAATAATATAACACCAAATTTGGTGTAATATTATCATAGAACCTTACTGGTATATTGTACAAAAAAAAAAAAAAAAAAAAAAAAAAAAAAAGAACTATTAAACTAACCTTCTGAAGTGGCAGGCTTGCCACGCTTTGATGCCATCTGAGAACGATGATCTTCTGTTATCTTTAGTAGATGTTCCTATGTAAAGAAGTTTGAATAACAAGTTTAGAGAATCATTTGCATAAAATCATTAAAATGCTAACAAAAAATCTTCTATTTGTAAACACCTTTATAGCATTCGGATCATGTCGTCCTGCAAAAATGTCTGAGTTCTCTTCATGTGATCCACCTGCAGCCCTTGCTTCTCTAATTCACAAACAACAAATCACATCATGATTCTTTCCATATGGTTATGACAATCAAGAGAACACATCATACCTTTGATCAAGTATAACTTTCTGCACCACAATGTCCTGAAAACACAATTTTTTCTGAATCAGCAAAGAAAACCATAGAATGATGATGTAAAAAGAAGGGAGGAAAGTAAAAGGGTGTATTTGACCATACTTGTTCACGTAGAACCGCATCCTGAGCTGCAGTTTCAATATCAGTGGAATTTCCTAGTTGTTTTCCATTTGAAGCTCCACTTATCTGAGAAGTTTCAGAGCCAACAATGGCATTGAAGGGAGTGGGAGACTGAGAAGACATTGGAGGTCCATACATTGCTTGTTGAGGTGAACTATACTGTGGGTGGAAGTTTCCAGAAGGAGTGTGGGCCATATTAGAAGGGTGAATAGGGTAGAGATTATTCTCAGGATAGTAACCATGCTGGTGAACATTAACAAAATTTTGGAACGATGGAGGAGGATGCTGAGCAGATTGATTTGAAGAGACGAACTGTGGTGAAGAATTCGGTAATGACTGCACGCCAGGTGGGAGAGGTTGATCGTAATTGTTAGCCATGAACTTCAAATGTTATACCGACTGGTAGTATACGACAATCCTGTAGTATGATAGAGTGCTTAAGCAGATGGAGACAACAACGAAGCAGAATTCACCTGCATAACTTTTTCAAAAAGAAAAAGTTTATCACTTACTTGCAGAAAACAAGGACTGCGTAAATAGTAAATACACTATAACAGAAACATTCGTAGAATCAGAATACAAGCGACTCTGATTCAAAATTCAAGTAAAATGTACGATTGATCCCAATAGCTGATTCATTCAAGGCTACTATCTAACACACCAACAGCAACCACAGTCCAACAAGAGTAAGTAAACCCTAGGAGAGAAATAGATATGCGGCGATTTTCAAATTAGTACGTAACGAAGTTCGAACTAAGAAGAGTTCGAAACAATTACGACTAAAATTAATTGAAAGAGTTGATACGCACACAAACCTGGTTGTCGATTGCCAGAAGCAAGAGAAATTCCGGTTGGAATTCTTGGGTAATTTTGCGGCAGGATTTGTTCTCGGAAATCGCCGACGAGACAATTTGTTCTTTTTTTTGTGAATTGCAGTACTGGTCCCTGTAAAATACCCAAATTGTGAGATAAGGCTGATTCTAAAGAATTCATGTCGTTTGGGCCCTAAAACTAAAACTATGTCGCCACTTCGTAGTTGCATGAAACTTTACGCAAAATAATAAGGGTGAATATCATCTTTTGGCCATAGACCATCACAAATTTACTCTTTTAAGTTATCATAGTTTTAATCTTGTTCAATATACCATAAAACCTCAAAGACCAATGTACGTACATCATTGAGACTTGTCATTATTAGTTTAACGAGTTTACAGGGCCGGTCTGTTGATTTTAAATGCCCTGTGTGAAGAACAAAAAATGGACCCCTAAATGTAATTTTTTTAACCAAACTAATTAGGTTTAAACAATATTTATTTGGGCGGATAGAAAACAGAGGTACGAATTGCCTTTGCCATGCAAAAACACAGCTGCGAATTGCCTTCATAAAAAATCGAACTGAAAATTTAGCATTCTTGGAACCCCCAAGATTCAAACACGTGACATTGAGTTTCAAATTCCAACGCTTCTACCACTTGATCCACTACCATTTCGTGCAGTAAATACGAAAACCTAATCAATATATAATGTATACAGTGTATAAATATAAATTTCTGGGCCCTCGACAACACGGGCCCTATGTGGTCGCACACCCGGCACTTGCTCAGGGGCGGCCCTGCGAGTTTATTGTCCTAAATGGCATCCTCCAAGCCGTTTCAAAGAATTTGTACAATTTTATTTTTAAAACATAGCACTCGATGCCTTAAAAGCGACAATTGGATACCTTCAATATTGTTTCACAATCAAAGTCGGTCATTAACACACCTAGTCCTGCAAAACACCACAATGAAACACTGTAAGCAAAATGTTTGGTGAATAACTCTACTGTAGCAATGTATAATCCAACAATAAATTTTACACAATCTAATCACAAGTTAGTTTTCACCAGGGGCGGACGCAGGATTTATCAATAGTCGTGTCACCGAATTTTTTTCTGAGCTAATATAATAAGAAAAAAAATTCCGACCACACATAACAACATAAAAACGTTTAAAAGTACGTTGCATTATATATTAATATAACATATTTGTTTGTTGCAAATACAATCTAAAGTTCACATCGACGAATACACATTTTTGTAAAACGCTCCATTTTGTAAGCCGCTTCTAAAATGTCTAGATCTTGTCTTTGATCCTTTGATAATATTTCAAAAACCTAAAATTTTAAATCCTTCTTACAATCTTACTTGTTTCATCTTAGGGTTTTAGAGGATTGAAGACACACAATTGTCGAAGTCGTGATTTGCTCCTGCCTCCTGCCTTGTTCGGCCTTGCTGCTAGTTCCTCTTGCTGAAATCGACAAGTCGTGATCGTGAGACTTGAAGGCATGGTCGACAAGTCTTGCTGCAATTAATTGTCGTGAACACTTGTCCATTAATTTTAATTAGCTTAAATGCCCATTTTTAATTAGCCCAAATGTAATTTTAATTAGCCCAAATTTCCAGCAATTGGATTTGTCGTGATCGGCCAGCAATTGTCCATTAATTTTAATTAGCTCAAATGCCTATTTTTTAATTAGCCAAAATGTAATTTTAATTAGCTCAAATGTCCAGCAATTAGATTTGTCGTGATCGGCTAGCAATTGTCCATTAATTTTTATTAGGCCAGTTAGACTTAGTGGGTCGGTGGCACTTTATTATTTAAGCGGTGACACATTTTTTTTCGCATCGTGGCACCCTATTAGAAAATAAACAAAAAAATTCCTCTACGTACACGAATTTTAGAAGGTGCCCCCCCCTTGTGCACTATAATGAAACCGCTACTTGTTTTCACCACTTTTTTGTTACCTGAACACCAAACACCAAAATATATGTACGATAACACCAACATCACCATTAATAATAACACCACACATATAAGGGTTAACACCAACACTATAAAGGTTAACACCAACACTACTGGTACCACACCAAAAGAACTATACACACTACAATGAGGGATCTTGGGTTTTCTACCAACCTAGAGATATAACACATGTCTCCTGACACACCAATTTATCACAAATCTTTAATCAGCATATAGTTGCAAAGTATCTATTATGCAACTATTAGAACACCATGTAATTTCACCACATATAAACATAGTTATCTATGAGTACACCACTTATATTTAGTGTTATTTACTCTTAAAGTTTCTCCTATATCAACATACATAATATTCACCAAGATATTAAATCTAGCATACCATACAGTATGTATATACATATACAAATCATAGAAAACAACAAAACACCAACTAAGGTTAAGTAAAGTTACTCACCATAAGTCCAAGATCAAAATTAAGTTAAACTTGATTTTATAAGTTTCCTTACTCCTTGTCTACAGGGAAACAAAGTTTAAACATTTCTTAGTCATAACACAACACCATTTCAGCTTACACAGCAAAATTATATTGGTTTTCCATCACAGACTAGATAGAGGCGCTATCTTTAATAGATATGGCCGCTATCTATGAACAATGATAATTTTTATCTCAAAACTCCATTTTCAGCTCCCAAACACCTAGAAACTATGAACTACCACATACCATTCGATTATATGCACCAAACCCTACATTTACCAACTTCCATACCAACCAATAATTAACAGTTTAGCTAGAATTACATATGAATTTGCACATAGAAAGAGTTTTTAACTTTAATCTTTCAATTTGGTGTAAAATCCCTTTGATTTTCACCCCCAATTGATGAAATCGACATTTCTTCTGTTTTTGAGTGAACTAAACACCAAATGACTGACAAAATGGTCTTAAGTGGATTGCTGTCAGACGATAATAGCTCCTCTATCTTCTAGGGATAGCGTCTCTATCTCAATAGCGCTTCTATCTTTAAAAGATATCGTCTTCATCTGAATAGCGCCTCTATCTTTCAAAGATAGTGTCTCTATCTCAATTTATCTCTAATTTCACAATATCAACGTACCTTAGATAGCGTCACTATCTACTTCATAGATAGCGCTGCTAAAAACCCTTGTTAAGAGAAGCCTCACTTATTTTTCGTATATTTCAACCATTTGATCTATAATTTCAAACTTAGCATCTAAACTTCATATTAAGTCATAAAATGAACATTTAAACTAAAACATACCATCCTAACATCACCAAAACTCAAGATTTGATCCATCCTTCACTTTGCACACTTTTGGTATTTTACCAAAACACCAATACTTACTTAAAACTTCCTAAACACGCACAACATGTTATTATAAGTCAAAAGCATACAAACCTGGCTTTTGGGTGTTACAACATTAATATTTCACATCATGATTGCAAAAATTTATGATAATTCTCTAATTAGTGACCATGTTTTGGTCTCTGATAATAAATGATTAGTGACTATTTTTTTGGTAACTAACAACAAATGATTAGTGACTACTTTTTCTTGGTCTCTACCAATAACTAATTAGTGACCATATATTTGGTCACTAAACGTATAAAATGGTGACGATTTTCAATTATTAGTGACCATTTAGTGACACACTAAGTCATCACAGATATAATGACTACTATATTTTGGTCACTATTTAATGACCACTTACAAATTTTGGTCTCTAACTAATTTAGTGACGGAGCTATAGTGACAAAAAGTGGTAACCAGAATCTTGGTCAGTAATTATTTTAGAGACAATTTTTCTATTGTTAGTGATCAAATCATTTTGGTCACTAATTAAGCTTTTTCTTGTAGTGATTTTGACCAACTAGCCGGTATCACTCGAAACTAACCGTTTTCTAAGATGAAGATGAAAACTCCGGTTATTTTCAGGTTAAAAAACCCGTGAAAAACTGGTCAAAAACAATCCGAAAACCGTATACCAACTGCCAATTCAATTAAACCGAAAACGGTTACATGAAAACCGCTTATTGGAAAAGTCAGTCCCGGTTTTATTTCGGCTTTTAAAAATCCGGTTCTCTTTGTGCATCTCTAGCCTAGACTCAGTCAAGGCCCATAACATTTATGAGAGCCCGGTTATAAAAATTGGGTTTGGGCCTGACAATGGGTATAACTTCTCAAAGGCAGAATCAAACCCGGTTTTTGAGCAATTCTAGGCCAACGTCATGGAACTGCATGGGTTTTTTCTCACTGTTCTGAATCATGTGCGCTTATCAAAACCCATCAAAATTTCCTAGCATTATACACCCTCTTGATCACCCCAATATGTGTCCTTGAAGCCTTGAAGTGATATTACAACTCCTCAGCCTCACATCACATGCATACACGGTTGATGACTACATGGAGGCCTTAAGGACTAGGCTGTAAAGGGGACAAAGTGGGACTGTGGGAACTCAGAATTTAATGGTGATTGATTTGGACAAAAGTTTTGGACATTTGCCATGAAGACAAGATGTCGTATTTTTTTGGAGGAAAGTAATACCCACGCAAGAGATTTTACCATAGCGCCATTTTAAGTACACAAAGTCTATGTACGTACATCCAAGTAACTTGAGTATTTTCTAAAGTAAGAAACTCCATAAATAGCGATAGAGATCCTAGGTTAAATTAGGCATTTGGGAGAGACTTTCGACTGGCTTCTGAAATTTGGCCACCATTACATTTGCTATTAGATAATTTTGTTAAGTAAACTGGTCTAGCTAGTATCTTACTATCTATTAACTTTAACCTAGCTAAAAACCAAAACATTATATTCGGTCAAACAGAACTACATCAAAATACTCATACATCCTTGTTAGGAAGTCATCATAAACTATGGACATATAAAGGGTTAGACTGTTTAGTTTTGGAATCTGATGTTTCATGACCAACTATATGTAAATACCTAGCTTCATATATATTGTACTTCATAAGTATAACTTTTCGATCCTTCAAACACACTAGAAATTAACACACACTTTATGTAGAATATTGCATGCGTATATATAAGCTACTTAAGTCTTTTTACCACCATAATTATTATGCACACACACATATAAATAAGTTAATAAGGTTCTTTCCCCATGTAACGCAATCATGAATCTGCAAGAAAGAGCCAAAAAATCTTAATGAGTTTCAGAATTATGACTTGATAGATCTACATATATATATACAAAGCATTTATAGCAACATCATAAACTTTCCTTAGAAAGAACTAGGAGAACTACATTTAACTGTGAAGTTTTTACATGTTTTCGTTGATGTATAATTCACATGGTGATATCCATATAGAGTCAGACTTAGGACTTGTATATTATTTTAGTCATTGGCTTTAGATCCTTTGTCTTTATTTTTCTTTTTCTTACAACTAATTTCCAGCATTGATCTAAAAATCCACACGGGACCATCTCATTAAATGCAAAAGCGATTTGAAAATTAAAAACAACAAACATTTGATAAGAATATTTGTACCATAGATATTATGTTGTGCACTAGTCGATTCTTGAAGGTTGGGTTGAGTGGGCTGAAGGCGATACTGGTACGGATGCAGTTGAAGCTCAGGGAGATTTGCAGCGAGTTGTAGAACACTGTTTGGCTGCTCTTCTGATCCATAAAACGGAAATTGTTCAAATAATTGATGTTCTTGCCCAACAAGCTTTAGCTCTGTCATTGCTGCTGCTTGTTGCTGGTTAATCTCCTCTTGTTGTTTACCCATTAACTATTTCAAAATCAAGTAAGTAATGCCCAAATAATGCAAACTAGTTATGTTTATACCATCTAACACTTACCCAGTGATACATTTCATCATTTTCCCTCTCCAACACTTTTTCCTGCATAAATTAACAAATATAAATGTCTTGGAAATTTCTATATATAAATTATACATATACACCCTTAGCATGATGTGTAGTGGTGAAGACTACCGTTCTTTGAAGATTGTCCACCTGCTGTTGCAAGAGTTGGAACTGCAAAAGTGTTAAACTGGTGAAGAATATTCTGAAGATAATATAAATACGTTGTCTGTGAATCGTTTGAGACATTTAACTAAATGTATTCCAAACGACTGATATATAATGGAGTTCTTTAATTTAAAGATTATTAAAGATCCCATTCTTATTTAAAACCTGAAACTAAGTCGTGCATGACAGCTTGGCTGCAATACCTTTCTAGCTCTGACCTTCTGAACCGAGTATTCTAACTTTTGTTCAAGTTGATTAAGCTCCTCAAGCTGTACTGAGCTCAGGTCATCACCTTTGTATCGCTGAAGACTTAGTTGAAGGTTCAATGTCTCGTTCTTCATCCTTGTCAACTCACTATGCAAATGCTCCTTCAATTTCCGATTACAACGTTATTCAAGTAATGTTAAAATCAATAATAATTGGGTTGCATGTGGTCAAAAAATGAATCTAATCCAATATCTTACCCTGTTATTGTGCTCAGGGATACGAGAACCAGTTGCTTTCAGATATTTTTCTATGATTTGGGACATGCTGCAAAATTTCACATGTTAAGAACATGGCAATAATTTTGGATAAATCTATCTATATATCAATTACATAATCCAAGTTTAAAGAGTTTTGACAAATTCAGGAAACCCTAATAAAGAAAACTGAAAAACATGAGTAGAATTTGAAAACAAGGAATTAAATTGGGTAAATAAAATAAAATACGTACCCACTGGCGCATGATGTATCTGTGTATGTGTGTGTGTGTGTGTGTGAGAGAGAGAGAGAGTTACAGCAGTCATTTCAAACATTCTACTCCTAAGATCCATCCATACACTGGTTTTATGAGTGGATCTGATCTACAACTTTTATGTTAAGTTATACATGCAAGTCTCTTTAGAGATATTCATTGGCTTATTAGTTATTATACAAAGAGATATGGGGGAAGAAAACAAACTCAAAATGAAGTGTTGAACAAATTTAAAATAAACAAGACCATTAAATTATAGTTTTAGTTTGGTATTCAGAAAGTAACTAAGAACAAATGAATAAAGTTATCGACCTGAGGGGATGAGTTGTGTACTCAAAAAGTTTTCCTTTGTTAGAAAAGACGATGAGGCCAATCTGGGCATCACACAACACAGATAGCTCATGCGTCTTCTTTAGAAGCCCAGTTCGTCTCTTTGAAAACGTCACTTGCCTGCTTGTATTGTTCTCAATTCTCTTCACTTCGATCTTTCCTCGTCCCATTACTGTATGATAACTCATAAAACAAAACTTAACCAATTTTAAACCTCTCCAAAGATGGGCCAAAAAACCCTAGCAATAAACGATTAAAAACAAGGAATATGTATAGATATATGGGTGTGTGTTATCTTGATTAGGAGTGATTTTTTTTTAAACGAAGCAAACTAGAAGAAATTAAGAGACTCTGATCATATGGAGTGCCATAATTGGAAAGTTAGATACCAGTGAACGAAACCCTCAAATATGACAAACATATATACATACCCAATAAGTTGAGTGTTGTAGGAGGATGAAAGAGGAATATGTGGAAGGTTTTTCTTTTGAGGTCTAAAGAAGTTAAATTTACATATATACTACTTAATTATTTTGCGCTTTTTTCTTACTTGGATTAGGGTTCGGACAAAGATAATAATACTTCTAACCATTTTCTGAATATGCATTTATGTAACAACCAGTAATGCTCTTAAAAAAATTTTATTAAAATATTTTGGACCATAAACATCCATGTATAGCTAGTTTGTAAATTACAATAAGAGTCCTTGTGGTTTGGGGCAACTTGCAATAAGAGTCATACTTTTGGATTTTCACTATATGGGTCCTCAATGTTTGATTTTTCTTTCAATAAGAGTCCTAAGGCCACTAAAAAGACTAAATTACCCTTTATATTTTCTTTTTAATTTTTCTTTAATTATTTTATTTATTTTAATTATAAGGCATACATGGGGGAGAAAGCTAATTGGGTTAATAGAGCGCTTGATGAATCCATTTCGATTAAAACTCCACCTACGATTCACGAAGCTATGCGATACTCTCTTCTCGCAGGAGGGAAGCGTGTGAGGCCTATTCTCTGCATCGCCGCTTGCGAGCTCGTCGGAGGAGACGAATCGACCTCCATGCCTGCCGCCTGCGTTGTCGAGATGATACACACCATGTCGTTGATCCACGACGACCTCCCTTGCATGGATAACGACGATTTCCGCCATGGAAAGCCGACAAACCACAAGGTTTATGGCGAAGATGTGGCGGTCCTCGCCGGCGACTCTCTCCTCGCCTTCGCTTTCCAACACATCGCAAGCGCGACCGTCGGCACGTCGCCTGCACGCGTCCTGGCCGCCGTCGGCGAACTGGCAAAGTCGATTGGGACGGAAGGGTTGGTCGCTGGTCAAGTGGTGGATATAGCTTCAACAGGGCAAAAAGACGTCGGACTGGACCAGCTCCAGTTTATCCACATCCACAAGACGGCAGAGCTGTTGGAGGCATCCGTCGTATTAGGAGCAATATTAGGTGGCGGAAGCGACGTCCAAGGTGGAAAACTGAGAAATTCGTGAGGTGCATTGTATTATTGTTCCAGGTGGTCGACGACATATTAGACGTCACCAAGTCGACGGAGGAATTGGGGAAAACCGCCGGAAAAGATTTTTCTTTTTGTTTTTTAATAATTAAAATAATTAAAGAAAAATGAAAAAGAAAATATAAAGGGTAATTTAGTCTTTTTAGTGGCCTTGAGACTCTTATTGAAAGAAAAATCAAACATTGAGGACCCATATAGTGAAAATCCAAAAATAGGACTCTTATTGCAAGTTGCCCCAAACCACAGGGACTCTTATTGTAATTTACTCTAATAACAATGCATAATAATAGTATTCTTTCTAACCGCGGACCACCTAATTAGGTTGCATGACTGCATGAGAGATCGAAGACAACTCTATTTAGAATTATTAAATCACAAGTTAATAGCGATTCTCACTTGATCGCAACCAACCGCAATCAAAGTATTTTATTTTCTCTAACTCAAAATTATATGAAAAACATATTTTGTTATTCTTCTAATTTGATGTAACATGTCAAATTTTTATAAGATTTAAATACATAATTATATCTTTTCTAAATCGCGCTCAAACAAATACTGTTGAAAATAATTAGTTTAATAGCTAAATGGCAGAGAATAGGAAGATACTTCCATTTAACTGTGTTATAGCACCGCATTCAACTTCTTTATATTAATATTGGTAGATATAATTAAGACATATATAACTAATTATAACGTTTTACTTTCAGTTTTCTATTATTATGATATTGTAGTTTTGAGAACTTATAGTATTATAGAAGTGATGCATTTATTTAGATGATCTTGGTACATTTGATTGATTTTTCAAATGATATATATGTTGTATTAAGAGAATTTTCGTTAAATGCTATAATATATAAATGAATGAAAATGCATTACTATTATTTGCACATAAACCAGATGTTTATTCCTATTTTTTTTATTTGATAACTATCTAGTTGAACTTAAAATTTTAATCATTACAATCAAACAGAAAAATAGTATCATGTTTACATAAATAAAGTAAATTAAAAAGGTTATATTAATATGAAGAGAGAGGAAGAGGGGGGAAGGGTAAAAAATGGTATGGGCAGTGTGCAGGAATTTGGCTTTCATATACATTTTTGGTCCTCCATTAATGCTTCTGTGATTCCTACCAGTCTTGCATCACACAAGAAAAATATTGCTTTAATACGTAGATATATACTTTGATATGCATATATCCGTTATGTGATATCGAGCGTACACACTTATATATATATATATATATATATATATATATATATATATATATATATATATATATATATATATATATATATATATATATATATATAGGGAGGGGATCAACATAGAACCCTTTTTTACGTATAGAACCATAGAACCTCATCTTAAACCATTGGATCTAGCAATCAACGGATATGATTATTTGATTTAAAAAAAATTATTTTTATTTCTAGAAAAAAAGGTGGAGGGGTAAATTAGTCATATCAAAATTGAATCCTTATTGCAGGAAATCAAATTCAACTTAAACAACATTCCATAATTATCATACTTCTAGATCTGATCTCATTCCATTCATATCTTCGTATCTCCAGGAAATCAAATTCACGATTTCTTCTTCATCGTGACCAACAAATCAACGCCTCCTCTGCCTTTGATCGGAGATCTCCCCTACTGCCATCCAATCGAGATCTCATCACCGGCGATTAGAATCTGGAGCTGCAGTCGAGATTGAGATCGAGACAGAGGGATCAAGAGCTCATCATCGGCGACTGGAATCGAGAGCTCATCATGACCACCACCTGCTACAGTCGAGAATTAGAATAAGATATAGATCGATACAGAAGAATCAAGGAAGAGAAAGAGAGAGAGATCGAGACATATGGAACGATGCAGAGGGACAGAGAGACAGCGAAAAGATGAAGTTTCATCTCTGTTCAATAATGAACATTTGAGGTTCAATAATGAAGATGTATGAACATTGAGAACGAGATAGAGATCGAGACAGAAGGATCAAGGAAGAGAGAGAGAGAGAGAGAGAGAGAGAGAGAATTTCTGCTTCCATATATGGCTTATTATCAGGTATGTAATTGATTTCAGTTAACAGTTAATTTGAATTGCAAATTTCGCTTAATAATATTGAACTCTGATTTGAATATGTTTGAGTGAATGTGTTTGAGTCGAATTTCTGATTGTTTTTAATCAATCACATTCAATCGATTGATTTCCTGCTTCATTGGTAATTGTGTGTTCATATATGTTCAGTAGTGAACATATGTTCATTAGTGAACATACTTTCAATTAACTAAGTGTTTTCCTGCTGCATTGGTCTTCGTGTTCTTATATATGTTCATTAGTGAACATATGTTCATTACTGAACATATGTTCATTAATGAACATGTAAAGGATGAAGTCAACCTCAAGAATCTCACAAACATATTTTCCTTGTTGTTTTCAATTATTCAGTTGTTCAATTAATTACAAACAGGTTGAAGAAGAAAAAGAGAGATAGATCGAGATCGATAACGAAAGAGAGAAATAGAGAAATACAGAGATCGAGATCGAGAATGAGTAATGAACATTTGAGGCGATTCCAGAAATCAATTTCATTCATGTTCACTACTGAACAGTCAAGATCGAGAATGAAAGAGAGAAAGAGAGAGATCAAGACACAAGGATCAAGGAAGAGAAAGAGAGAGAGATCGAGATAGATGGATCGATGAATACATGTTTGTAAATGAACATTTGTTCAATAATGAACATTTGTTCATTAATGAACATATGTTCATAACTGAACATGTGTTCATCCATAAATATTATTCCTTTTTGTTCCTGTTCATCCATATGTTCAATTTCGTATGTTCACTGATGAATGTTCATTTCTAAACATGTTCATCAATGAACGTGTGTGTATGTTCAGAAAATGAATATATACTTGTAATTTAGGAAAGTTCAATAATTTTGGACTTTGATTTGTATAGATTAGGTAAGTTTTTGATATTTTTGGTTACATATTAATTCGCATTGATGAATGTTCATTTCTGAACATGTTTGTAACTTAGGAAACTTCAACAATTTTGGGATTTGATTTGTATATATTAGGTAAGTTGTTAATAATTTCTAGGATTTTGAACACAACGTTCATTGATGAACATATGTATATGTTCATCAATGAACGTATACGTATGTTCATCAATGAACATATAAGTGCAATTTACCATCATACCCTTATCACCCTAATTTGATCTAACGGTCAATGAGATGGTTCTATGGTTCTATGCATAAAAATGGTTCTATGTTGAACCCACCCCTATATATATATATATATATATATATATATATATATATATATATATATATATATATATATATATATATATATATATATATATATATATATATATATATATATATATATATATATATATATATATATAGAATCAGGATTGGGTGAGGACTCTTCTTAAAGTGAGGAATTGCGAGGACACCTTAAAAAAATTGAAAAAAAATATAAAAAATATATAAATAATAAAATGGATCATAGTACTATATCGGAGAAAAAAAAGATTCAAAAAAAAACTTTTCGATCATTATTTTTTTTATAATGAAACAATGATCCAAAATAAAAACAGAAAAATTGCATCATTACGTTTTGCAATGATGCAAATTTTTTTTTCAAATTTTTTTTGATAATGATATAGTACTATTCTCGATTTTATGATTTGTATTTTTTTTATATTTTTTTCAATTTTTTTAAGGTGTCCTCGCAAGTCCTCACCGAAAAAAGAGTCCTCACAGGAACCGGACCCTATATATATATATATATATATATATATATATATATATATATATATATATATATATATATATATATATATATATATATATATATATATATATATATAAATATATATATATATATATATATATATATATATATATATATATATATATAGAGAGAGAGAGAGAGAGAGAGAGAGAGAAAGGTTAAAATTAAAACAATTAAATGGTTGAGAACGCGAGAACGATTCTGGACCAATGAAATCATAAGGGTATATTAATAATTATATAATTATATTAACAATTAACAATAATAAAATAATAAATGCTACCTATAATTTAGGGATTTGATTGGTAATTACGTTAAAAAATGAAATCATATTTTATTAATAAATGATAAATTTATTTTATCAATTTTATTTCAAAAATTTTCTTATATTCGATTCAATTCACTAATGAATAAAAAATTATTAATCATCCATGAATATAGTAACGATGACAAAATTAAGTTTATAAATGGATATGCAAACTACTTTGATACATTTATACAAATTATATTCATAAGTGATTAAAGCATTTAAAATAAGAAAAAAACTACAAAGAAAAATCAAATAACACATTAATATACAACATTATATTTAACATATTTCAGAAAAAAAAATGAAAATTTATACATGATTATTTTCAACAATGATTAAATTATTTCACACACGGATATATATATATATATATATATATATATATATATATATATATATATATATATATATATATATATATATGTATATATATATATATATATATATATATATATATATATATATATATATGGTCGAGTTATATAGAGAACCTAAAAACGTGAGAAAAAATTATACTCAATTTTTTTGTTATATCAGATTAAGTGATTTACAAAAACAAAAAATCAACTTTTTTTATATTTATATGCATATGCATATAAATATTCAAATGTATATGCATATATAAGTGTTTTTCAAAACAAAACACTTTTAATTAATGTATATATAGCGTCTAAGAAATTTAAATAAAACAATTCGAAAAGAATCACTTTTTTTCATATGTATATAAAAAATGATTTTTTTTAAATGTCTTAGTCGCATAATATAAAAAATTGGGTATATATTTTTTTTGAAGAACATTGTGTAGAAAAACATTCATAAATGGGGTTTTAAGTTCTCTCACATTTTTAGGTTCTCATTTGAACTTAACCTTATATATATATATATATATATATATATATATATATATATATATATATATATATATATATATATATATATATATATATATATATATATATATATATATATATATATATATATATATATATGTTTAGGTTCATGTGAGACGGTGGAGATTTTTGAGACGAGGAGACGTAATCCTAGTCATTCATTTTTGTTGTAAACAAAAAAAAAAACTTTCTTCGACTCGAGTTTTATGCATTTGTCTGAAGAATCTGCGATCTCGTCCTTGTAAGACACCTTCATTGAATGTCACATCCCGACTCCCGACAACCCTACAATTTTGGTTATCCCAAAAGTGGTACCCCATGTCATCCAACCCGTACCCTATAAAGAATCATTTCTTCGCCTTCGCCTTTAGCTTATACTTCTCACTGTCTTTAACCTTGACATTTGTGACACAACCGAAGACTCTCAAATGATCGAGGGATATCTTCTGACCTCACCATTCCTTTTCTGGAATATTGAACCCTATGTGAACCAAAGGTCCTCTGTTGATTAGGCAGGCTGCTATGTTAATGGAATTTTCCGAGAACATTTGTGGTAACCCTATATGTAACCTCATGCTCTTCGCCATTTCATTTAATCTTCTATTCATCCATTCAACCACTCTATTTTACTGAGTTGTATTTGGGACCGTCTTCAACATCCGAATCTCATGCTCGGCACAATAATGAACGAACTACGGACTGTTGTACTCGCCCCCATTATCTGACTTAAGTCATTTTACCTTGAGGTTGGTATCAACCCTACAACAGTGTTCCATTTCTTGAAGGTGTTGAAGACCTCAAATTTATTATTCAGAAAGTAAACCCACACCTTTCTTGTGGAATCATCAATGAAAGTAATGTTTTACCTGGAACCTCCTGCACATGAAACAGAATTTGGGCCAAACACGTCTCATTGAACAAGCTCCATCTTTTGTTGTTTCGGAGCTTGCCCCACCATAGCGAAATTGACATTTTTCTGCTTGCCAAAGACACAGGGTTCTAAAAACTCTGAAGTGACATTCTACATCTCAGGAAATTTCCCCTTGGATGCCAACAACTTCATCCCCTACTCACTCATGTGACCAAGCCTTTGGTGCCATAAAGTAGAAGTCTTCGTTTCTTGAACCGCAACATTTGCCTCGCCCGCAGTGGTTTCAACCATGTACAAGGTTCCTCGCTTTTGGCCCCTGGCAACAACCATGTTCCCATTCATCACCTTCCATTGGTGATTGTCAAACTCGATCTAGTGTCCCTCATCATCAAACTGTCCTACGGATATCGACATCTGCTTGATGTACGAAATAAACTTGACATCCTTCAAAATCCACTTCGTACCTAAGCTCGTCTGCAAGATAATATCCCCACTACGGTGATATCCAGGCTTTGGTCATCCGCTAGCCTGACCTTGCCATTGTAATACCTACAGTTTTGCATTACGGATCTGCAATGGCTCGTATGGAACGAGGAACCTGAGTCGATTATTCAGGACTCCACCGAACTCTCTACGCAACAGACAAGTGCAACACCACAGTCTTCGGCCACATTCATTTCCTTCCTTGCATGGTCTGTGGAGGGCTTTGGGCAATGATTTCTAAAGTGACCATTTTCTTTGCAGTTCCAGCAGACAATATACTTTCCGTCCTTGGAACTTCCTCTCCTCCTAGATTTACTTCTTCCTTTGCTACCACCACCACATCGGTTAGTCATTCTTCCTCGTTCTTTTGTGCTTAGCAAGCTGCTAGATAACTCTCCTCCATTCCTTTTTCAGATATCATGTCCAAGGATCAAATCGCAAATACCTTTGAACGTGAGTTCTGCATACCAGATGCACTGCTAACTGCAGTCACCCTACCAGACCAGCTCTCTAGAAGCGAAGATAATAACAATAACGTCTAAATTTTGTCTTCAAAGACAATATCACCGATATCAGTCTCAATATGAATGAGTTGAACTTGTTAACGTGTTCTGTAATAGGCCCACATTCTATCATCTTCGTGTTGACAAACTGCCTGATCAAGAACACCTTTTTCGCAGTTAAAGGCTTCTCTTACATGTTAGACAACACCTTGACCAAACCGAATGTTGTCTTCTCATTGAAAATATTGTAAGCAACGTTCTTTGCTAATGGCAACATGACAACTCCAAGGATTCGCCGGTCTAACAGATCCCACTCCCCTACTTCATAACTTCATTCGATCAGGGGTAGGTGTAGCTTATTTTGGTACATGTAATATTTTATCTACACTCTCCAAAAGCCAAAATCCCGACCTTCAAACTTATCGATCTTAATCTTCCATTCTTCATCCACAGCTCTGATACCAGTTTGTTAGGATTAAGCACTTCGACAAGTGATACACAACATGATTTAATCACTGTTAATGGAAACAACAAGAAGAAACCACACAACCAAACAATAACAAAAGGATTTAAGTGGTCCACTCGATCTAGACTGATCGAGCTATGTTTACTGTAGAAACTAGAGAGAATTTATTACTTGAGATTAACACTAAACAATGTTATATAATTTACAATATTTTCAACACTCTCTTATCAATTTGGCTCACACTCTTCCAACTGAGATCGGCTTTTATACCGGGCAAGGAGATATTGTGAGATGATAACAAATATTCTAGCTTCTTGCTTTTTGCGATAGGCCAGCTGATGGGACAAGTCATGGAGCATGCTGGGCTGACCAACTCTCTAACAACAACATACATGGGAACTTGTGCCAAGGGGACACTTTGGCTCTGAAGTAGCTTCTCCCTTTTATCAACATCTTGACTCTCCATATCCAACCCATGTGGAGACTCTATTGCAATGTCCGGACCACAGCGAGGCTTCCCCTCAGTCCTATTGACTGCGATTTTGTCTGAATTACTGATCTCTTAAAGTAGCTTGAGAAAATGGGCAATTCCTTAGACTCATGATACCTGCTTTACATTTGTCGATCTCGTTCCGTTCGCCCAACTAGAGCGAAGAATATTCCTTGGATGAGGATACTGATTCTTCCGGAGCGCAATCCTTCCAACCATACTGGCTGTCTCGCTTTCGTTACTTGTTGCTCCAAACCGTTGATATCCTTACGCTACATTGTCTTCCTCGGTTCAGATTAGACTCCATATCCTTAACAATCTCCCACTTGGAGACTAATCAAAACTTGATTGTTCTGTCTACCAAGTCGTAACAATGAGCCTTCCTCCCTAGTTCCTCGTCTTCGTATACTTCTACGAAAGACCAGTTGAAGTCATACACAACTTCATATTCTCTATTGGGACCACCTTGGTGAACACTTTATAACTTGTTTGTATGTATGAAAGGGTTCTATCATATGGTAGCATCATGCATTGCATAACATAGTGATTGATATGATTGGATCGAAAGAATTAAGTGCTTATGATGTGCTTATACATACATAAAATATGGAATTACATATATATGGATGGAAATATAGACACTCGGTATCTCAATAATAAGGGATACCGTATACTTATTAGAGTCGTACTTCCAATTTTGAAGTAGATGCCTTAATAGAATGAGATTGTAGTAGGTTGATTTGTTTTTCCTACTATGGTATAGAGATGGGGGTATCATTATTACGATTAGCCCTTTGTGTAAAAATGAATCGGTATGTAACAAATAACTGGTATTAAATCTATACAATGAATGAATCAATATGGAACTGACAAGGGATATGAACCCCCTAAACATTGTATTTGTTATTGATCTTGCATAACACTTGGTACCATAAATGCATGAAAATGATTTTAAACAAATATTTTGACAAATGATTTGAAATGTATATGTATTTATAACAAAACCTATACATCTCATGATACATTTTTGTCTTAGATATTGCTTTTGTTACATGTATAACGATTGCTTAGCATTTCATTGAGGATAGTAGAAGTATAAAACTCACAAGAACCTTTTTGGATATACATAATTCCGGAAGATATATATCTTCCTAGATGATATAGTTATGCCATTATATTAAAAAAAGGATATATATCGGGTTTAGTAACATAATGTGTGGTGTTATAGCAGTTTAGTTAACCAAAGTTTGTCTTAGGTTGATCATTTACAAGCTTTGTTTATGGGTTTTTTTTTGGAATTTTTCATGAAGGCTATGTCGAAATTTTGATACAAATGTTAGAAATTATTTAGTAATTAGATGTAGTTGCCTCTGATCATTCTCGATTGCAAGCAGAATGTGCATTCTCCTATCTTCTTGATGTCCCAGTTGGGATGTTATGCATACATAGCAATTAGTGGCCAATTTAAAGCTTCGATGACGATATATTTATGGGATAGATATAGTATGGTTACTGATCACAAAAGTATACAAAAATTGTTTAGTCAAAAGGACTTGAACATGAGACAAAAAGATGGATGCAAATCCTAAAGAATTACAATTTTGAAACCTTATACCGTTTGGGCAAGGCGTATATTATGTCTAACGCCTTAGGTCACAAAGATATTAGGCAATGCGACATGTGTGATCGATCTGGATATGTATTGTATCTTCTGTTTTTGATGTGTTAAAGAGGCCTAGTTCGCAACTGCTTTAAAGGAAGTTGGCTAAAACGAATGTCGTGGTCTTGCCTCTTAGTGCATACAATTGGTTTTGCTTCCCCATGTTTCTAGATCGTCATTGTTGTCCACTCATCAAATTGTTGATTCCTCATTTTTTCTCTAGATGACAGGATGAATATGTTTTACTTATCACGTGCATAAAACTCAAAGTACATTTCTATCATATGTATATAATTGAAAGAACATTGATATTTTGTTTATAGAATTGTAAATATTTTGATATTATATCTTTATATAAAACTAAAATCTCATTGCTGTTATGTATAATTTGAAATTTGTTTTTTCCATGGCACATGAAAACAAAACTTGAACCAATATTGGCTGAGGTATTAAGCAGTAAAAAACTGAGATTATTTAGATGAAGTCAAACAATTCGTTTGGCTTGTTCAACACTTTTTTTTATCTGATTCAGGTTTGCAGATTCCTAAAAGATTATTTAGATGAAGTCGAACAATTCGTTTGTGACTCGAGGGTCTGCTTGTCAACTTTGACATGATATATTAGAAGAATAATAGGCTCACGATGCTCGATTTTAGAGGAAGAAGACCATGACGCTTCTTAAAAAAGGTTAATACGAAGAGAAGTTATAAAAATATACAGAAAAAATGTTAGAAAATGCAATCCAACATCCAAGACAAATATCATATAACATTTTCGCAATATTAGTGGTAGGGACTAAAGAATTATGTATGTTTAAAGAAAATTATTTTTCAAGTTTTCAAAAGTTTTTGTTTTTTTTAAGAGAATAGTAAATTTCATATTTTTTCCTTTTTTACATTTTACAATCAAACGAACATATAGCTATTTAATTTATAAATTTTATTAAACAGAAAGTTGAAAAAAGAACGGTGAAAATGCTCAATCCTTATAACCGGTTACGAAAGTACAGGCCACACATTGATTTTCTAGCCCAGACTAGTCCTAGACAGTAACGGTTATGAAAGCCCGGTTATAAAAATTTGGTTTGGGCCTTAGAATGGATATAACTTCTTAAAGGTCCAATCAAGCCCCGTTTTTAGCAACAATAGACCAACATCATGAGATGAAACTGCATGGATTTTGTTACTTTAAGCCATGTGAGGCTGATGGGTACTGGGTAGAGGTACACAAAACCCCGTTTTTTTTTAAAAACTGGTTAAAAAAAAAACGGTTTTGATGCAATTGGTTTTGGTCGTTTTTTTAAATGGAATTAAGTTCTAGACTAGTTTTTTTTTTGGTTTTTAAAATGGTTCGATTCGGTTAACCCATTAAAAAACCGGGGTAAAAAATCGGTTTAGCTTGGGGTAAAAAACCTATTAAAATCTGGTTATTAGAAAACTGGGTACTAAAAAAGCAGTTAATAAAAAACCGGTTTCGGTTTATTAAAAAACCGGTTCTTCGTGTGCACCTCTACTGATGAGTTTGATTTTTTGAATATCAATTCAATTGTAAGGATACATATTGGGATCAAGAAGATGTATAACTAGACAAAAGTTTTAGACAATTTGCCTTGAAAACAAGATATCGCTTTTTTGGATGAAAGTAATACCCTCGCAAGAGATTTACCCTAGCGTCATTTTAAGTATACAAAGTCTATGTACGTACATCCATAGTGACTTTAGTGTTCTCTAAACTAAGAAACACCATAAATAGATAGGTATCCTAGGTTAAATTAGGCATTTTGAGAGAGACTATCGGCCGGCTTCTGAAATTCGGCCACCTTTACATTTGCCATTAGATAATAATTTTGTTAAGTAAACTGGTCTAGTATTTATGAAACTTTAACCTAAAAACCAAAACATTATATTCGATCAAATAGGACTGCATAAAAATACTCATACATCTTTTTTAGGAGCTCATCATAAACTATGGACATACATGTTGGATTAGGTATCTAAGCTCATAACTATAATTGGTATATATTTGAATTGGTAGTAGTACCGTCCTTTTTGGTTGCCCTTAGGAGGGGCGGTTCTTAATGGTGTCCTGGGTGACACCGGACATTTGCTAAATTTCGTACACGTAGTGTAAACATAGTGTAAAATTTTTTATTTTTTATTTGTTTTCTAATAGGGTGCAACCTGCAGAAAAAAATGCCACTAATTAACAAGGTGCATATCCGGTGCCACAACTATTGGTAAATCCTGCGTCCGCCCCTGGCCCTCAGTATTCCAAATGGTATTAAGGTTAATAGAGAGAGAGAGACATAAATAAATAGTTTATTAATTTATTATGTGATGATAAATTAATTAGAAACTAGTTTGGAATTAATTAGAATTAATTGGAATTAATTGGAATTAATTTGAGATTAATTAATTAAAAGTGTAGGGGCTGAATAGTAATTGTTCAATAGTTGAGCAATGGATAATGTAGGGATATATGTTGGATGATTTTTTATAAGGGTTTATCCTTATACTTATAAAATTGCCAAATATAAATATATATAAAAGTTATATATGACAGCTAAAAGGTATTTGAATTTAAATATAAAATGTTTATCCAGTTTGAATTCAAACAAGACTTATCTCTAAGGTTTATCCTTAATCACCATTGAGACTATAAAAACCCTCCTCTGGCACCTCATATGATGTGCCAACTCTCAACAGACATTCTCTGGAATTTTTCTCTTCTCTCTCAAGCAGAATCTATAATCATTCTCTAAGGTTTTATAGCGAGCTTTTCTAAAATACATATTAATCTAATTGTTTGGACTTTTGGATGTGAGCCATTAGAGGCATGACAATTGTGGTGCTTGCTTCCAAGAGATCTACAAGTGAAAAAAAAATCTTGTTATTTACTATTATAACAATAAGGTATGTAATCCAAAACCCTTTCTTTAGTATTTTCGAAAAATTGCCTAGGGTTCTAGGGTTTCTTATTTGATGTTCCTAGTTATAGGTTCAATAGTGAAAACATAGATCCTTTAGGTTGCATGTGAACTTAAGAGTTTTAAGTTTTGCTTTACCTAAATCCTATCAATTCCAAGGTTACATCGTTTAGTTTTGGAATATGATGTTTCATGACAATTATATGTAAATACCCTAGCTTCATATATTTTAAATTCATTAAAGTATAACTTTTAGATCTTTCAAACACACTAGAAATTAACAAACACCATATGTAGAATATTGCATGCATATATATAAGCTAATTAAGTATTTTTTTTACCTCCATATTTATTATGTACACACATATAAATAATGTTCTTTTCCCATGTAGCACTATCAGTCTGTGAGAAAGAGCCAAAAATCTTATGAGTTTAATGATGACTTGATAAATGTGTATATACAAAGCATTTATAAAACAACAAAAACTTTCCTTAGAAAGAACTAGGAGAACTACATTTAAGGGTGAAGGTTTTACATGTTTTTGTTGATGTACAATTCACATGGTGATATCAACATCTAGATTCACACTTTTGACTACTAGCATGTATTATAATTGTATGTATTATTTATGTTATTGGCCTATGTGATGTATTTATATGACCTTGTATAGTTTGACACTTGTTTTGTTGTACACGATGTATATATATTCTGTTCAGTTAACAAAATTTGGGATTATGAGAAATACACTTGTTACATGGCATCAGAGTTGTAACAAGATTTGCCCAAGTCACTCACTCTCACACACATACACACACATATACACATTGATGTATATGTATTCTATGCATGGAATCCTACATGAAAATGCTTCAAAATCTTATCAATGTATACACTTAACTGAGATCAATAACCCTCATTGATATATCTTGATAGATCTTTATTCTAAGTATAAAAGTCATGTTATCCAAATTCTTTATTAAAAAATATCTTCCCAACAAGGACTTTATATCCAACAAGGTGGATATGTCATTTCTAGTAATATGTCATCCATATACAAAATCAAGAAGACGACAATGCTCTCGCTAAACCTATAGTAGACTTAGGGATAATCCAGGCTTTGAAAAAACCAAGCTCCTTTATTCTCTATTCAAAATGAAAATTCCAGCTCCTAGATGCTTGCTCCAATCTATATATGGATCTCTAAATCTTACATGCTCGATTATGATATTTTAAGTTAACAAAGCCTGCTGGTTCCACCATATAAACGTCTTTGCTAATGGGTCTATTCATTAAGACAATATTAGCATATGTTTGTCATATTTCATAGTGATATGTTTCGCCAAACCCTGGAGGAGCCTCCAGGGTGGCGCCATTTTGGTCCCTGGTTTTACCTAGCCAGTTATTCAACTATTGAATAAATGCCAAACCAGTCCCTGCACCTTTTAATTAATTAATTTAATCTCTAAATTAAATCCAATTAATTCTAGATTAAAACTCAATTAATTAATATAGTTTCTAATTAATATATTAACACTTAAATATATTAATAAACCATATATTTATTTTCTATTCATTTATTATACAATTAATAAATCAACTATTCTCTCTACTGAACTATACATCTATCCTCCATCTATGAGGGCAACCCAAATGGACTTTGCTTTTATTCATAAGATAAATACAATTATAAGTCATGGCTTAGACACCTAATCCAACAGTCTCCCACTTGGATAAGTCTATGACTTTAATTGTTCGAACTCTGACCCAGTCAGTTCTGTCCAAAGATAAGTGATCTGATGATCCTCCATCCAACAGGATATTTTCAGGCTCAAGACATGGACTAACATCAATCTTGGTCTGACACTCTGTTTCTCGATTTCTGATTTGCATATGACTTTAGAGACTACTAATTGAACACATCAATTAAGTCCCGGTTGGGCAACACTTTCAGTCAACTTCTAAATCATCGAGAGGCCTACAGATATCTGTTTCCCATCGGGTCATGGGACAGATAAGTTTCGACTCATATGTCCATAACTTTTGCAGGTCCAAATACATACAACAATGCGTTTTATAGCACCGAGTTACTGGCGCGATTTCGTATTGTCAATAAGCACTTGTATCGCAAATAACAGATCATATCTCTCCACTTAAAGATCACCGGATATTATCGTCTTATCATTGCTCGTGATATAATCCATGAAGCAATCTGTTAAGCGCGGGTTTATCCAATACTCAAATCTCTATTTTCTAAGTACTCATGAACGTTGCAGCAGTCTTACTGCAATGTCTAACTCTTTAGACAGTCTGCAACCAATTCATGACAGTCTTAGTTCATACTTACTTCCTAACAGTATGATCGACTGTGGAGTTTTAAATAATCTAATTATTAAGGATGTTAAACATGCAAATATAGAAACACAGAAATAAACAATTGACAAAGGTAGTAACAATACTCCTTTATAAATCTCTATTATAAAATCTCTATTATAAAATCACCGAGTCAATTACATTTATACTGTTACAAGTTTCTAATCTATCTAATTACTAAAACTAATATCATCCTTTAATCCAATGCTCCGAGCATGCTGATTGTGCTTGATCCTATTCAGAGCCTTAGTCAAAGGATCTGCAGGATTGTCCTCGGATGATACTCGCTTAACCAGTAAGTGCCCTTCTTCTACTTGATGTCGAATGTAGTGGTACTTTCTTTCGATATGCCTGGACTTTCCATGGTCTCGCGGTTCCTTTGCCAAGGCGACCGCTCCTTCATTATCGCAGAAAAGTTCCACCGGCTCCTGAATGCTCAGGACAACTCCAAGGTCCCCGATGAAGTTCTTCAGCCAAGCCGCTTCCTTATACGCTTCACTTACGGCGATGTACTCTGATTCGCATGTGGAATCAGCCACCGTTTCCTGCTTGGAACTTTTCCAAGTGACCGCTCCACCGTTTAAAAGAAATACCCAGCCCGACTGGGACCATCCACTGTCCCTATCTGTCTGGAAACTGGCATCTGTATATCCACTCACTTTCAACTCATCACTGCCACCAAGGACTAATACCATATTCTTTGTCCTTCGCAGATACTTGAGTATGTTCTTGACTGCAATCCAATGTGCTTTTCCAGGATTACCCTGGAACCGACTAACCATGCTCAGTGCATAGGATACGTCGGGACGAGTACATGTCATAGCATACATGATCGACCCTACTGCCGAAGCATAAGGTACCCGACTCATTTCAGCTATTTCCTCATCGGTACTTGGACTTTGAGTCTTACTCAATTTAACACCACTTAGGATTGGTAGCTCTCCCCTTTTGGAATTTTCCATGTTAAACCTCTTTAACACGTTTTCCAAATATGTACACTGGCTTAGACCTATTAATTTTCTCTTTCTATCTCTAAGTATTCTTATCCCGAGAATATAAGCAGCTTCCCCTAGGTCTTTCATGGCGAAACACTTCCTGAGCCAAGCCTTAACATTCTGCAAGGTCAGAATGTCGTTTCCCATGAGCAGTATGTCATCAACATACAGCACCAGGAAAGTGACTATACTCCCACTAGCCTTGACATATACACATGACTCATCTTCACTCCTAGAGAAGCCAAACTCTTTGACTTTCTCATGGAAGCAAAGATTCCAACTGCGAGATGCTTGCTTCAACCCGTAGATTGATCTTTCAAGCTTACATACTTTATCAGGGTGCTTTGTGTCTACAAAACCTTCTGGCTGACTCATGTAAACATCTTCAGTCAATTTCCCGTTAAGGAAAGCGGTTTTGACATCCATCTACCAGATTTCATAATCATGAAATGCAGCTATGGCAAGCATTATCCTGATTGACTTAATCTTGGCTACTGGTGAGAAGGTTTCATCATAGTCAACCCCGGGTTTGAGTGAATCCCTTTGCAACCAGCCGAGCTTTATAAGTATGCACTTTTCCATCCATGTCGGTCTTCTTTTTGAAGATCCACTTGCATCCGACTGTCTTTCGACCCGGTACATTGTCAACCAAGTTCCAAACTTGATTGTCATACATGGACTTTATCTCGCTGTCCATTGCCTCTTTCCATTTTACAGACTCGGGGCCTGCCACTGCTTCACGGTAGTTAGCTGGCTCATCCAAATTTGTCAATGTACGATCACTGACTAACGTGTCTCCGTCCGAAGTAATATGGAAACCATAGAACTCGGGCGAAATGGTAACTCTACCTGAACGCCTAAGGGGCAACGAAATGTCGGTGGGTCTAATAGGAACTTCTTCCTCATGTTGGTTGCTAGTTTCTTCCAAGGTTGTTTCATCGGGCGTCTCCTGAATTTCTTCGAGATCGATCGTACTCCCACTATCCTCTTTGGATATGAGTTCTCTCTCTCAAAAGAACCCCCGTCTTGCTACAAAGACCACGTCCTCGCTCGGTCTGTAGAACAAGTATCCAAAAGACTGTTTCGGGTATCCGATGAAGTAACACCTCTCACTTCTTTCTGCGAGCTTATCTGAAGTATCTCGTCTCACGAATAATTCACAGCCTCAGACTTTGATGTGTGCCAACGAGGGAACTTTCCCCGTCCACATCTCATGCGGTGTTTTCGCAACCTTCTTGGTTGGGACAAGATTTAGGATATGGTCGACAGTCTCTAAGGCATACCCCCAGAAATGGATCGGAAGTGAGGCTCGACTCATCTTGGAACGAACCATGTCCAACAAGGTTTGGTTTTGTCTCTCTGCAACACCATTCAGCTGAGGTGTTCTTGGAGGCGACAACTGTGAAACAATTCCACATTCCTTGAGGTAATCGAGAAACTCGATACTAAGATACTCACCGCCTCTGTCGGATCTAAGCATCTTTATCTTTCTGCCCAATTGATTTTCCGCTTCATTCTTAAACTCTTTGAACTTTTCAAAGGTGTCCGACTTATTATTGATTAAGTAGACATACCCATATCTACTAAAATCTTCGGTAAAGGTCACATAGAACCGCATGCCATCTTTAGTGGTTGTTCTGAAGGGACCACATACATCTGTGTGTATGATATCCAACAGACCTTCACCTCTTTCAAAGGAACCTTTGAATGGTGATTTTGTCATCTTGCCAAGTAAGCAAGATTCGCATACATCATCCGACTTGAGGTCGAATGATTCCAACACTCCATCCTTTTGGAGTTGGGCGATGCGTTTCTTGTTTATATGGCCAAGGCGACAATGCCACAAACATGCCTTTTCTATACCGCTTGAAGCATCAATAGCTAAAACATTTTTACCATAATTATCAACACACATAATAAATTCATACACTCCATCACAAGGCATAGCATTAAATATAAAAACATCATTTTTGAAAACTGAAATTGAACCATTTAATTTATTAAATTCGTAATAAAAGCCTTGTTTGAACAACGCATGGAATGAAATTATGTTCTTTGCCATATCAGGCGCATAGCAACAATTATGTAATTCTAATATAACTCCACTACTTAGCATCAGTCCATAAACACCGATCTTGGTAACAGGTGACGTTCGCCTATTCCCCATGACCAGGTTCAGTCTGCCATGCTCTAGCTCCCTACTTTCCTCTAGGCCCTGCAAATCAGAACAGATATGAAAACCACATCCTGTATCAAGGACCCATGAACGAGAAAAAGATGAGTTATTAGATATAGAATACGTACCTGCCTGTGACGGTTTCACTTTACCGTCCTTGACGTCCTGCAGATACGTTGGGCAGCTCCTCTTCCAATGACCCTTCTGCTTGCAGTAAAAGTAGTCGGCCTCTTTGGGGTTCCGAACATGTGGAATTCCGGAAGACTTACCTTTCGGGGCACCGCTAGATAACCCGACATGAGTCTTTTCCCTCCAGTTCTGCTTAGGAGGGCCTTTCCGTTTCTTTCTCTTTCCGGAGCCAATAGCCAGGACAGGCGGGTTGATAGGGAGCACAGCCTTTCCCTTCATCCCGTCCTCAGCCGTATGAAGCATGCGGTGTAACTCAGCTATGTTTGCCTGGTTGTTGTTCAAATGATATGCCAGTGTGAACTGGTCATAAGAACTGGGCAAGGAATTCAGCACTATGTCAACTGCTAAATCCTCATGGACAGGCATTTCCAGCTTTCTAAGCATTTCCACATAACCATGCATCCTCTGCACATGTGCACAGATAGACTCGCCCTCCTTGGGCTTGCTGTTAGTGAAAGCTTTTACAACCTCACGCCTTTCGATGCGCTCTTGTTTGCGGAACCTTTCCGCGAGCTCTTTGTGCATCTCGTAAGGCCAATAGTCCTCATAGATACGCTGCAGTTCAGGGTTTATAGTAGCGATCATGATGCAAGCCACTTTGGTTGCATCATCAGAGTGTTTAGTGTATGCAGCGATTTCCTCGGGAGTAGCGGTTTCAGTGTCCACATCAACAAGCTCGGTTTCTAGAACATACTCTTTATGTTCAAACCTTAGAGCCATTTTGATATTGCGGATCCAGTCATTATAGTTAGTGCCGTCCAACGTCACTTTTGAGCATAATGATAGAATCGAGGTGACATTACCGGGATTTGAGTGGGGAACGGATTGGTCAGAAGACATCTGAACAAGAAGAAGGTAGTTTTAATTAGATAGAATTATAATAATAATCCTCATATTCACCCAAGAATAAATACAAGGCTAGGATCCTACAATAACAATCTACAATACCGAAAAGGGATGCCGTAATCAATATTGCAAATTTTATAAGGTAGGCGAATGACGATTCAGCCAATTCCACCGCGAAAACATAATCATATTATAATGGAATTCCTAGTTTCTTTGAGATTTACCGAACTGTTCGATAGCATGTTTTAATCTCGGGAACGCCCCGCTGTTTGTGACTGGGATACCGAGGATCACAAACCGGGTGTGAATAACCATGCAAATTGCTTGGTACTCTTGAAGTCAATTGTCATCTCTAATTAACGTACCGGTAAACCACACACGCTCCGTTAATAATGACAAAATCAAGAAACCCATTGCGACTCTTTGCGGACCCCAGTTGGCGTGCCGGTAAACCACACACGCTCCACCAACGTTCCACAAAGTGCAATGTGTAATTTCATGGATTAGCACCAATTCACATTTTTAACCTAAAGTAACTAGATTGTGATTTGTTTAGGGTTCTAGTACTTTCAATTATAGCATTATACTTTTAAGAGGCTCAGCAGTTCTATCATACCTGTTCGGCTAACGACACTCGACTGACCAAGAGAGCGGTGGGTAAGAGTAGATACCCATTAGACTAACATTTTATAGTCAGTCGCCTTATACCCTCTTTATATGACAGTTTTGTGAATGAGGCTTACTAGCGGTAGACTAACCAATTTTCTTATACATATTAAATTAACTTTTAATTTTAAATACATATAAGATATATTTTAATCTCATTAAAATATTTTAGAATTAATTAAATTCTAATTTTCGCAAATTATACTAATTTTTTGAAAATTTTAATTAATTCTTTAAACTGATTTAATTGGTCTTTTAATTAATCAATTAATTAAACTAATTAAATCTAGGTTACAAATTACCAAATTAATCAAATTAATTTATCTGTATTTGTCCCTATGATTCTCAAAAATATCAAGCCAAGGAATTAGGGTTCAAGTTATTTTAGTTGATCTAGTTACCAAAAATAACAACACATAATTATGGCAAACAAATCAAGCAATCAGGGGGGACCAATAGGGCATGGCGGCTAGGGTTAGGAAACCCTAGCCAACCTGTCAATAATCAAGCCTCCCAAGGAGGTATTTTCGCAAAATACCTTGAGGCAAGAACATATATCATGCAGTTCAAATCAATTCACAAGAAAACAAGCTAGCTCTGATACCACTGAAGGGTTTTTATGCAATCAATGAACACAAAATATTCCTAAGGTTCACATGCAACCCTAATAAGATCTATGTTTTCTTCTATGAAGATTAGAACTAGAAATCTAAAGGATACAATTCAATTCTAAAGATGAATTAGAAAAAACCAACATTTGATCTTATGATCCTTTCAAGCAGCAGCAAAAGTATCCTGCCTCAAATGCAAGTCACACCCAAGTGATGGAAGAATCAGTCCAGCAGAGTAACACAGAGAGAAGCATGGCGTGAATGAATGAGGTGCCAGGGGGTTCCTTTTATAGCCTCCTAGGGTTAGACCTGAAACCCTAATGAGCCTCCAACTGGACAAGACTTTTGACCACTTGGACCAGGCTTACCAAAACCCTAATTAGCGTTTCGCCAAACCCTGGAGGAGCCTCCAGGGTGGCGCCATTTTGGTCCCTGGTTTTACCTGGCCAGTTATTCAACTATTGAATAAATGTCAAACCAGTCCCTGCACCTTTTAATTAATTAATTTAATCTCTAAATTAAATCCAATTAATTCTAGATTAAAACTCAATTAATTAATATAGTTTCTAATTAATATATTAACACTTAAATATATTAATAAACCATATATTTATTTTCTATTGATTTATTATACAATTAATAAATCAACTATTCTCTCTACTGAACTATACATCTATCCTCCATCTATGAGGGCAACCCAAATGGACTTTGTTTTTATTCATAATATAAATACAATTATAAGTCATGACTTAGACACCTAATCCAACAGGATTGGGAAGCAGTTTAACAAGGACAAGTAGTTTGTTCTCGTGTTTGAGAATAATTCTCAATTCATGGTACCAAACACCAAATTTCTCATCATTTAACTTCATGTAGAACAAGGAAAATAAAGTAAAAGTTTGTTAATGGGCAGAGGCGGACGCATGATTTACCAATAGTCGTGCCACCGGAGATGCACCCTGTTAAATAGTGACACTTTTTTTTCTGCAGGGTCGTACCGTATTAGAAAAAAAATAAAAAATAAAAAATTTTGCACTATATTTACACAACGTGTACAAAATTTAACAGATGCCCAGGCCACCTCAGGACACCATTAAAAACCGCCCCTGTTAATGGGTGATATCGACAAAAGGAAAAAGGGAAAGTTTGATTTTGGTATTTTGATATTTAATCGTTTAGAAATTAATCACCCTCTTATTTTTATCAAACATAATTATATAAATGGTAAGATCCACATGAAGGTCTTATTGTCATGCTTTGTTGAGTAAGTTTCAGTAATATGTGATGATTACACAATTGCGAGTAAGTTTCAGTAATATGTGATGATTACACAATTGCAATCTCATCAAATTCTTAGATCTCTCTAGTACTTTGACCAACAATCGTACGCCATATTTATGTCTCATCCTCGTTCCTTCCTCATGCCTTTCCAAGATAACCGTTAAAGCGTCAAAGTTCAAACATGTGGAAATCTTGCTTAAAACCGTCCATGTCAAAGATTTTCACATTGGGGTGACTTATGTATTAGAATTTTCTTGACGTAAAGTGTATCTACAAACAGGCTTTAAATTCAAGGCATTTATTGAAAATTTTTGTTTGACCTTTTATTAAGAAAACTAGTGTTACAAAATACACTACATACATACAATGTATTTATAAACAATATCCTCTTAATTAAAAAACTTCTAAAATTTAGTGTGTTTTTAATAAACTCATTAACTAAAACAGTTTCCTCTAAACAAAGGCAAGCAGCAACCACACATTTTAATTAAAGGTAGCAATAAATATATATTCACAAACTAAGTTGAAAATATGCCTTTGTTTAGTTTATCTTATTGATTATTTGTTATATCTATCTTTATAAAATTAAGTTCGGCCAGCTATACCCTACTTTCTCCTTCAACCACCCTTATCAAGGCTCGTCACTCTCATTTCCATCTTATCGCTGGAATGATTAGTAGATATGATAATCGAATTATAACTTGCCCCTCTGCTTGATTTACCACGTTGTCGATGCCTTCTTCTCAACTTTTGGATATTATGACGGTAGATGATATATAGCAAGCTTGAGATATATGGTTAGACTTTTCACCCACCGTCATCATCTTTTTCTCAATTTCTTGATATTGCCACCAACACATTCTACAAACAACTTGATTTTCATTCTTCTCTTTACTTCCAATTTCTTAAAAAGTCACAATTGGACTTGAAAATTTATATGGGCTAGGAAATTAGGTAAAACATGCTACTTGATATATGTGTGAAAACCATGTAAATTTCACACCCAATTCATCTGTATTGTAAAATTGCAAAGTACCTTACTGTAAATTCCATACTTTTTTGAATATCTATGTATATATATGGGTGGTTTCCGTATGTATGCTATAATTGAGAAAGAAAATAGAAGATTCCATTAATCGTGATAAGAAAATAGAAGATTTCATTTTTCTCTTTACTTCGAATAGCACTGTCCGTACGGTCTCACAATAAGTGTTGTCTGCAATATAACATATACATATATATATATATATATATATATATATATATATATATATATATATATATATATATATATATATATATATATATATATATATATATATATATACTGGGCCGATCCAAAGGTTTTTCATGCCCTGAATGAGTATATTTAATAGCGCCCGTGCTTATACGTTACATCTACAAGGACCCAATATACCACTTTTCTATGAACTTATTATTAAGTATTAATTTGTTTACGAGCGAGCTTACAAAAAAAATGCAAAAAGAACGTCATACATCATGGTTGAATAGAACAATAGAAGTTTCTTATTTGTCAAATATTGCTTTGTTTTCGGTTCTGCAATCTTTATGAAATGTTGATCATCAACTTGTTTGACCTTAGAAGTCAAATCGTGGTTTTACTTCTTTCAAACAGAAAGAGAAATGTACATTATTTTCTAAACATATGCCAATACTTTAAAATTTAAATTGAGCCAATAAGCAAACCAAAAAATCTACAAAACTTGCAAAATTTTACTAAAACTAGAATATTCGATAAGTTGCAAAATTCTCCCTAAAAATAGCCACTTGGCCTACACATGTATCACAATTATGAAGAAAAAAGATTGCAAGTCATTACCAACCAAAACCAATTTTAAGTTACGATATTAAGAATGAGAAGCATCAAAATGGTCTAACTAAAGCTCAAACCACACAGCCATAATGACAAAGAATCGATTACATAACATAAACCATAGGGAACTCAAAACAAGAACCAAATTATATATATATATATATATATATATATATATATATATATATATATATATATATATATATATATATATATATATATATATATATATATATATATATATGAACTTCAGTAGGACCGTGAATCATTAATCAGAAGAATTGGAAGTGAATCGCTAATTAGAAGAATTCGAAAAACTGAAAAGAAAATATGACTTTGAATAGGCTGTAAAATAAAGGGTTAATAACGTAAAAACCACTGTAGTTTGCCTAAAAATCCGGTTTAACCATTATATTCTTTTTTGTTCTATAAAAACCACTCATACTTTCAAAAAATTCTATATTGATCACTGTTCATTTTATTTTATAATTTTTAAAGATTATTTTCATCGAAATATTATATGAAAAGTTTCATATCGACATTTGAAGCAAATATTAGAACTTCATTGCAGTGAAAATGATACATAAAATTGTTTACATGTGAGTTTGGTCTTCGTAAGTGCAACTTTTCGGTCACGTTGTGAATGCATAGGGTATTAAAATGAATCAACTAAATTTTGAATGTGACGGGGGTAAGAAGTGTTACGAATTGGCAACATAAAATCTTGACTTTTATTTGTTATAGTGGTCGCAATGTATCTTTTTAAAAATATGAGTGGTTTTTAAGAATTTTTTTGAAAGTATGAGTGATTTTTTTAGAACAAAAAAAAATATAGTGCTTAAACCGAATTTTGACCAAACTACAGTGTTTTTTATGTTATTAGCCCTAAAATAAATTAGAAAATATAATAATTAGAGTAAATTACAGTTTTGGTACTCGTGGTTTATCAAATCTTTCACATTAGGACCAAGTATTGGAAAATCACGTTGGTGGTCCTTAAGGTTTGTGAAACGTTACAAAGTGGTCCTTGGATCAGGTAAAAAGACTAAAAAAATGTCCTTTTTAATTTTTATTTTCTTTTTTTTGAATTACTTAATTATTTTATTAATAAAAAAAAGAAAATACCCCCACCCCCACCTTACCCCCACCCCATACCCCCTCACACACACACACATACACACACACACACCTGAATAGAAACTTACAGAAACTTCTCCGGTGAATTTATCTTAGTGCAGTTGTTATTGACAATGCCCCAACCTCAATTTTGACTCTAATTTTCCACTCAAATAAAATTGGAGCCTCTGCTATTTACATCATCACTGCCGTTTTTTTAACAAAGATATCTAAAGTTGCATGTTCGTTCGTGATAGGTGCAGGTGCAGGTGCAGGTGCAGGTGCAGGTGCAGGTGCAGGTGCAGGTGCAGGTGCAGGTGCAGGTTTTGGGTTATTTGTCCCCCCATTCTTCAGTCGTATTTCTAACTCTTTCAATCTCTTCTCTTTATTTTGCCATTGCATCTCTATCTTCTCTGTCTAAGGTGTCTAGAAACGGAAGTAAGCGGATGAAATCAGCCGCACCTGGATCTGAAACGATTGATGGGCCACCATAATTGTCGAAGTTGATGGTGCTTGTCGATTGTCAAGGGAATGGGATACAATTAGTTCACACGTTGGTACACCCCGTTAACATCGTGTATTGAAGAAATTGGGTTTGGAATCGATTGCAAATTGGCCGGAACAATTGTACGAGGCTCCAGAGCGGATCGACGATAACTGTCCACCGGAGGCTGCAAGACAGCGACATTCACCGTTTTGAATCGATCGCAAATTTGCAGGTATTGGAGCAGCCGGTAAGAGGCATGTCAAACGTGTTTGGATCTTGAGTCTACGAGTGCCTCCGTTACGATCTGATGTTGTTGGAGGCGAGTCGAGAAATGACGCCGGATAAAACGCGATTGCTATGCTAGTGATGGAATCGACGGCGGCGTTGATAAATTCCAACACAATAAATGCTTCTCGTACAACTTTTGGCTTTAATTTTCTTTTTTTCTTATTAACTCAATAAATAATAAATTTAAAGAAAAAGGAAAAAGAAATTAAAAATGATATTTTAGTCTTTTCACCTGTTCTAGGGACCGATGTGTAGCGTTTCACAAACCTTAAGGACCACCAACATGATTTTCCAATACTTGGTCCTAATATGAAAGATTTGGTAAACCACAGGGACCAAAACTGTAATTTACTCTAATAATTAATTCCAGAATTCTGGTCCTCAATTCGGTAATAAGATTCAAACGGTAAGTCGGTAACCCAAGTCTTCAATTCGTGAGCATCAGTCGCCATTCAGAATTCAGAAATCGGAAATTCGTAAATTGGAATTACTAGTCAAAACTGGTGTATGGTGACTCCGTGGAACAGTGGCAGTGGTCCAGTGGAGTTCGATTGCAAGAGTAAGAGAGAAAGTGAGAAAGATTACAGATAAAGAGAGAAAGTGAGATGGATCGATTGATTTTTGTTGTTCAAAGTAATTAACCGGAAGTCGGAAAATTGATTACCGAAAACTGATAAGAAGAGTAAGAAAATTGATTAGGCATACCGGCTAACTTTAGTGACCCATCGATCTCTACAATTTTGATAAAAATTTTCAACTTCCAAGATGTCGATTAGTTCCGATTATTCCCGCTCCAACGTTTGATTTCAACCTTTGCGACTTCTCCGGAATCGCGTATTCACGTTGGTACAGGGTATTAAGCATGGGCCGGCTATTGGCATAGGGTTTTAATATTGAGCTTAAATATTTGAAAAACCGGATTAATATATAATGAACTGAATAATACGTTGCCCCCTTCTTAGTGCTGCCCTGGGTTTAAGCCCAAGCGGCCCATGGGCCGGCCCTATATATATATATATATATATATATATATATATATATATATATATATATATATATATATATATATATATATATATATATATATATATATATATATATATATATATATATATATGGTTATGTTCAATACAAAACCAAAATTAAATAAGGTACCAATCATTTGGTTGAAATGCAAAATATCAAGGACTAGAGAAAGGATTGTATTTTTTTTTTCTAATTGGACATGAATGTAGATGATAGAGATGAGTATGGGTCGGTTTGGGTCGGTTTTAGTCCTAAAACCGAACCCAAACCAATAGCATCGGTTTTTAAAAAACTAAACCCAAATCGGAACCCAAACCGTTCGGTTCGGTGTATCAGTTTTTGGTTTATAACCGGTTCGGTTCGGGTTTAAACCCATTCAAACGGAAACCTTCGTGGTATACTTGAAAGGGGATGAGTTATCCCTTATATAAGGGATTAGCTTGGTCATACTTTCATTTCCTGGGCGATGTGGGACGAGAACAACAAATTGGAAAAGGAGGGACGAATGTAAACTGTGGAAAAACATACCTGCTTCAAAAACGTGGTGGGACGAGGCTCGAACGTGGGACCTCGAAGTCAAGGCGCAACCACTTAACCGGTGGACCAAGCTGTTACTTACGTTTTTATTTCGCAAATTTATTATATATCTACATAATACGTACAGAAAAACATATATTTTTATACATTCGGTTCGGTTCGCTTTTGCTCGGTTTTTGACATTGTCAAAACCGAAACCAAACCGAAATTTTCGGTTTTTAAAAAACTCAAACCCAAACCGTCGGTTTCTCTATCGGTTTCGGTTTTTCGGTTTCAGTTTTGTCGGTTTTTTGGTTTCCTGGTTCGGTTTTGCTCACCCCTAGTAGATGAGTATAAGAAATAACCCATTTGGTTTTTTATGTTTCTTTAATTTTTAACCTTGTTCTCTTTTAAAAAAATTAAATATACCAACATTCATAATTATTCAGCCTCTATAAATAGCCATCCAGATTGATAATTTCTTTTTTCTTTTTTTTTTATATTTCTAATTCGCCCAGATTTACACTATGATCTGAACCGAACTGCATTGTTTTAGATATATTTATTCATATATAAATGACAATTCTATCTTAATTTTTTCAATAAATTTTTACCAATCACATGTGAATATTAAGTAATTCGTATGTGAATCTTAGTTAATTCAATTGTATATGATATCAAAGGTTGAAATAGTAAAAATATAAGTGAATTTACTTGAACTCACATATGTATCTATAAATGTATTTATATTTATATGAGTTGTTATTGAATGTTAACAATTATTGAAAAAATTGAGTTCAATGACCATTCACATGTAAATTATATTTCATAAAAATTTAGTGCATATTCATATTCACATTGAGTTTGAACTACTTATAATTTTAGACATATTAATTCAAATATAAATGGTAATTATATCCGATTTTTTCAACAATTTTGATCATTCATTTGTAAATCACAATTAGTTCATTTGTGTGTGACTAAACGATTGAAATCTTCTACATGTGATTGTAGACATATTAATTCACATATAAATGGTAATTGTTTCCAAAAAATTTTCAACAAATTTTCATCATTCACATGTAATTTTAAGTAAATTAATTTGTGAATCCGAGTTGATCAATTATGTATTATCAAAATGTTGAAATTGTAAAGAATATAAGTGAATTTACTTGAATTCAATATGAATTTAGTCATATTCACATGTAAATGTAAAAGTTTATTTAAATTCACATGATTTGTTATTTAACGATCAATGATTATTAAAAAAAATAATTTCAATGATCATTCAAATGTGAGTTATCTTAAATAAAAAAATTGTATAGTTCAAATTCACTTTGATTCAGTGTTGTGAAACTACACAAAAATATTAATGATTTTTTTTTGTATATTGATATGGATTTCTATTGAAAGAATAAAAAAGTGTGAATTTTCATGTATTAGGTTTTTTATTTCGATAAAAAATAAGCTGTAAAAATAAAAAACAAAAAGAACAAAGTGAGTTTTTTTGTTATGATCAGCTACATACACGTCCAATTAAGAAATATACAAGCTTATTTCCGACGGTCGATAATTTGCATTCTAATTATCACGATTGGTTGTTTTTGGTTATTTGTTTTATTTTTGTTGTCTACTGAACTTCCCCCTCTCTCTCTCTCTCTCTCTCTCTATATATATATATATATATATATATATATATATATATATATATATATATATATATATATATATATATATATATATATATATATATATATATATATATATATATATATATAGAACACCTCATTCCTAATTACTTACACTTTCAAATACTTTCAAAACTCCACAAATGGATTTTGTCCAATTTTGTTTATTTTATTCGTCTTATCCGTGATGTAATGATGGTTGATGCAATCGGCCATACAAGTCGTTGGAATGATTCAAGAAACTACTGCTATAATGGCAGATAAATGCGTAAAGTTTATGAGAAAAGCTACATTAAACAAAGATCGTGAAGCTGCACACGATCTTCTTGTACGAGATTATTTACGTATCAATTTTGACGAAAGTTCTAGATTAGCAAGCAACTTTTCTACGTATACTTCGTAATTTGAAAGAAGATATCCCATTTTTTCAATTAAATTAGGATTCAATGTGTAAAAGGGTTTTTAGACTAGAATAAAGATACACCGCCGCAGTTCGTCAAATCGGCTATGACATTGCATTTGACGCATTGGATGAATACTTCAAAATGTCTAAGCAAACCGATATGCAAGGGGTATTATCCAAGTTTACGCCAAACGATATTTACGTAAAAATATTGTCATGGACAGTCAAACATTATACGCGACACATAAAAACAAACATGACTTTTCTGGAATGCTTGGAACGTGGATCGTATGCATCGGGAATGTGCCACATGTCCTAATGCATGACATGACCAATTTACACGAGACGATTATTGGCACCGTCTATAATCCTTTAGGCTCTGGCGTCCCAGGATTTATGGATGTGACATGCATTTATTAGTGTTGCGGCTGCAAATAACGACCTCGACGTTCTTGAGTAGTCACATATATTTAATAACATGTATAGAGGTGTTACATGTATCTTTGTGTCCATTTCAGGTGAACAAGTCGCAATACAAACATTGATATTTTCTAGCTGATCGAATATATCGTTTTATTCAATATTTGTCAAATCATCCACAACAACAATGGGAGTGATGTTACTAGTTTTTAATTTTATTATGTAACTTTTAATTTATTTTGATTAAGTTAATGTAGTTTTAAAATTATTAGGTTCTAATTTATTGATTTTAATGAAATATTTTATTTTGAAATAAGTTTGTTTATTTTATTTCAATTTTTTTTTAATTTAAAAAGGGGAAGTGATGAGTGACCATTTCCGGGGGTAATGGATGAAATAAGAGAGATACTGATTTGATGCTAATGTGATGCTAAAAAATGAAAGGTGAAAGGATGAATGATGAGTACCGAGAGGCACAGAAACCCATACCACATAGCCTAAAGGAGTGGGGTGTGGGGTGTGGGATGCGGGTATCGGCGTGCCCCATTTACATTAATCTCTTTATAAAAATCAAAAGCAATAAAACAAAAAATTAAAATAAATCCGACAATTTATGTAATTTACTCTTTAATTTATGATATCAGCTCGTTAATTAATATTAACGAGTGGGTCCCCGTGCTCCGCACGGGTTCCTTTTCTTCTATTGGGTCCGGATGCGCTGGTTTTGAAGTTATGGGCAGAATAAAAGTAGGTTGCTATTTATTGCATTTAGCCAAAAAAGAATTACATTGTCCCAAAAAGCTAATCGGAGGAAAACATACAACCAAAAGTAGGAAGCGAAAAAAGATACCCCATTCAGAGAATCTAAGCAACTTTTGGTACTACTCTTCACTGCCCACTTGAAGACGAATCAAAAACCCCCAAATCTATTTCTTCAATCCGATTCAAACAAACCCCACAAAACTTCACACATCACTTTTAACCGTAATCCGATTCAAACAAACCCCACAAAACTTCACAGATCACTTTTAACCGTTAACCGGTAAGTGTTAAGTGGTAACAGTAACCAATAATATAATAGAAACAAAGAAGAAAGAGAAATGGGTGGTTGAAGGAAAACCAGAAGAGATTATTACTAATTGCAAAAGTCCTGCATTTATGCCTACGCCTGCATGAAAAACAGAGTTGTTGATGATTAACCATCGCTACTGCTGCTGTTAAAAAATGATGGTAAATGTTTTTCCCAGAGATATAGAGTTATTATAAAATTCAAATCTCGGTTGTACATTGTGCATTAAAGGATGTACCTTCCGACTGAATCTGATATAGACAGGGACCAACCCAGGTCCGAGTATTATACTCCTATACGTAATATATATATATATATATATATATATATATATATATATATATATATATATATATATATATATCTCGAGGCCGAATAACTCTACCAGGTTTTGTGAATTTACCTTTCCACCCCCTCTCCCTTGCAGCTACCATATCATCCCTCTCTTTTGATCCACCATCATCTACACAGCAAGAAAAGGCAACCATGTCCTATAAAAATTATTTTTGTTATACCTCAGTTTAATAATATATAAACCAGACTCAGTTACGAAAACTGGTGGTTTTTACCGGCTTTAGTATAAAAATGGAACTTTCTGCAATTTTGATCCTTATTGGAAGGTTCCATATCAATTTTGGTCCATGTGTTGTTAAGTATATTTTGTCAAGTTGTAAAAGTTACCGTTTTGCCCTTCTTTAACCTTTATATACCACAGGGACCAAAAAAGAAGCGCAAAACGGATATTGTTACGTATTTAACAAAACGGATGTCAAAGTTAATGACACAAGATAAAATTTGATATGAATCCTTGTAGTAAGGACCAAACTTGTAAAGGTTTCATTTTTGGGCCAAACCAGGTAAAAATTACAAACCACAGGAATAAAAAAAGGAAGGCAAAATGGTAACTTTTACAATTTTAACATATAAGGCTGTTGAAGGTAACGACACAGTGACAAAAATCAATATGAAACGTTGCAATGAAAGCAGAAAATGCAAAAGATCTCATTTTTGGACTAAACCTGGTAAAATTCACATACCAAGAGAACCATAAGAGAAGGCCAAAACGGTAATTTTCTAAAGTTTACAAAAAGAGTTGTTAAAGTCGAGGAGACAGGGGCCAAAATCAATATAAGACGTTGTAATAAGAAACAAAAAACCGAAAGTTTTTTTTGTTCGGACTAAACCGATAAAAATCACATACCACAAGGATAAAAAAAGAAAAGCAAGATGACCAACTTTATAAATGTAACAAAAGGTCTGTTAGAGTTAATGACAGAGGAACCAAAACTGTTATGAAAAGTTGCAATAAAGATCGACAACGCAAAAGGTTTTATTTTTTGGAATAACACCTGAAAAAATCACGTAACACAAGGACCATTTAAAATTTACTCTACAAACTACGAACTGATAAAAAAACTATAAGTGTACAGACCTCCTCAAAGCGCAGATGAACAGATATATACTTGCCAACATTGTTTGCACTGCGTGCTTTCATTCTTGAAACCAAAGTTTCACCCATTGTCAGAAAAGGGCTTGAAAACCTTAAAGCTTCATAATCTGCTAAAGAGCGAAGCCTTTGAACATCAAGAGGTGCATCAAATGATAATCGATTTGCATACGGTGAAATCCTATAAATAATATGGTAATTAGAAGTAAATAGACTTACTTTTCGTCTAGAATCCTAACTCCCGAAAGCTGGCGATGATGAAAAAGTGCAATATTGTCAACAATTATTTGCTTTTTTAGGTATTTATAGCCATTGCCCTAATCCTAGGAGATAGTATTTACAATCTAGTAAAAATTATCGCCATTTCCATTAAAGCAATATGGAAGAATTCCATTAAACCACAAAATCTCCCTACAACAAAAGAGAATCTAGATAAGATTGAATTTCATTTGCATGTGTATACGATCAACAAATGGTTAATTTTCAAAAAAACATACACAATCAAATACCCAAAAAAATCACCATTATAACCGGTTGGATTGAAACTACAGTCTTAATATAGATTCTTTGAAATTGGTGTGAAAAAAGTATAGAAAACTTGTCTAGAATCCCTCAAATCTTTGCAGATTCAAAAACAACAAAAACGCAATTGGAAGAAAAAAAGAGAGACTGCGTATTCCTAAAAGACAATATCCATGGCGACGATGCATATAATTTTTCCGCCATTAAAATGGTACCTGATTCTATGGTCGTACATCATCACTCCCGCCCTAGCTTTCTGCAACTCATACGGGACCGGTCTCACAGACTGGAGTCTCGCTTCAACATACGGCAAAATTGGCCTATTCATAATCGCATCAATGACCAGCAGTCCCATTAACAAAAATTCCTAAAATAAAGCCATTTTCACTTTTGCCAAATTACACATTAAAAGGGGAAATAAAGAAACAAAATCCCATCCAAACAACATTTAACCAAAGTAAATGAACTATAACCAAAAACCAAAAACACCATAACCACATACCACCACATGTAATACTCACTCCTTTACTTGTAAGATCTGCGGTTGACGCACCGGCTCCTCCTACCAGCGCCGTTGTTCCTTGTTCACTCTTCCCGTCGTAACTGCAATTTCAAATTCGATCACATCCAAACTTTGAATTAAAATTAAGATCTATCTATTCTTATGGATTACAATAGCTGTTTTTGGGCATTCTTGCGGATTACAAAGCTTCATTTTTCAAATTTCGTTCCAAGAAGTTAAGGGATTTGATTCGTGATTCAGAATTAGTAAGAAGATTTATACCTGGATTGGAATTTGCGATTGCTATGACCTGAAAATCATATTAATTTCATTAATTTTAAGTTAAGTTGAAGAAGTAGAAGAAAATCAAGGGTTTCGCAAGCCCAAAGAAGATTTATACCTTGATTGGAATCTGCGGGATGGGAGCAGGGGCCACCTTGCTGAATAGGCGTACAATCGGCTCCACCGGTTCCGCAAGCCCAAGCGGACGAAGGCGTCATCGCCGGATTAGCAGCAAATCCAAAAAAAAAAAGAAGAGAAAAAGCACCTTACTAAGCAACCAAAACCTGCAACGCAAAAGAGAGGAGGTGAGTGAATGGATGCAAAGTATTTATTAAGATCCACAAAGGCATGCAATTCATAAAACCATAAGGACAAAGATTATTTCAAACCCAAATCAATTCGTTGCTTGAAAAGAATCAGAGACGTATAGAGAGAAGCAAAAAAAAAACCACAAACGATGCAAACTCTGATAGTCGCAACTACGAAAATCGACGCAACAAAATAGGAAATAATACCTGCGAGATAAACAATAACCGTACCCCGATCGGAGATAAGTTAAAACCGCTGACATGGAAAGCGAGAGGAAACCAGGAGAAGAAGTTGGATGTCATCTATGGAATACGGTAATTCGACTGAGGGGATACGAAAGGATTGCAAACGTCGAAATAAGCGGCAGCCAACACGTGTCCTATCCATGAAATGAAGCAGTGAACCCAACCCATTTAAACAACAAACCAAAAATAGGCGTGACAGGCGAAAAAAAATCGGATGTAACATACGGGAAAATGACGCTTTTTAATTAATAGAGTAATAAGTTAGCATAGCCATAGACTTGTGCTGAGACAACCCTAACATAACAATCATTAAAGTTACCCGAGAACTTAAAAACTAACTTTATTTCTTATAATACACATGCTGGAATCACAATAATTAGCCACACATAAAAATGGGATCACTATAAATGGATCAGCAAGCGATTACCTAAATTCTTTAAAAAAGTAACCAAATATCAAATTTATTTGAAAACTTGAGTTACCTCCTGTATGAGGATCAACAATGAACTTTCTCATGCAGTCAACAAAGTTGGTCCCGTTAAAAGGATCTCCACCAATGCCTAAATATGTGGATTGGCCTAACGTCAACAAAATGAAAAAAAAACATTCAAAAAGTTGAATAGAATGTATTTCAAATTCAACATAAGCAATTATACTTAAACCAAGCATAAAATAAAAACTCAAGCAAACCTAATCGGTGTAGGCTGTGTTTGAGATAAAACTTGTTGATGATTATTCTCTTGCTTTTCTCGAGTCAAAGTCCATTCCTGCAGAAACAAAAACAATATAAAGAAAAAAATCCAAATAAAATATTTAGTTCATTATGATCGGCTACACATATCATTGATGAAAGAATACAAAACTTTAGAGAAAGATACAGCCTGCACTTAATTATGATCGATTCCTTTGGAGAGAAACTGATGATGATTGGAGGATTCAGCAAGTACAACACCACCATTGTTGCAGCTGCTTTGAACATACCAGGGCAGGTTGGACCAATTAGGCGAGTTTATGATTTTTTGAAAAGGTCAGCCTTTACCCGAACCTGTATGCATATAATTATAAAAGGAAGCCAAGGATTTAAGAAGTGAGTTTAACTTTAGATATACGTTGTTTTGGCTCTCCTATGGAAACAAAAATCAACCCAGGACTGTAAGCCATAAAGTACTGGAGCTGTGCTCTGGAAACATTGAAATCCAAGCATCTACTGCAAAAACGAAGGAGAGTAGTGTGTAACATATTGCCATTATTAGTAAAAAATCATGCAACTACGTACAATCTAATACAAATAATCCTTGCTGGTTAACTATCAAATTAAACAAAATAACAACACATATGAACTTCATTTTTATCAGTAAACAAAGCCAAAAACGTTTGAAAAAAAATCACAAACTGAAGTAAGTGCGGAAACCAGATTTGTTTCTCTTCCACATCTAAACAGGTATGCATCTACGCATGTCAATGAAAGGAACTGTAAGCAGTACAAAATTGGACTAAATAAGCTCCGATTCCAAACCAGAATCTCGCAGAAATGAGCTTCTAAAACCTAAAATTCAGCTCTAGCGATCGAATTGCCTTTAGTAGCCTCAACCTAGCAATCTGCCTGGGGAAATATCAACTAAACAACCAAAATCAAAGTAAAGAAGAACTTACCGTGTTTCAATTATTGGGAAAACAACCAGAAATCGATGGATTCGAGAGAGCGGATTGGGACATCGAGGAGCAATATTAGTAAAGTATGTATTTTAATTTTTGTTATCCAAAATAGATCGCCGGTGTTGCGGTGCTTTGGCTATCTGGTCATCGATGTTAGTCTCCCGCCTCCAAAGAAAACTCTAAATACGCTGAAAAAACAAACAAACATGCAGCACCGATCAAGGAGGAAAACGTACCAAAGAAACCTACCAACAGCATGGGATGAAAGGGTTTTACCTGCAATTGAACTGAAGATGCAACCAATCAGAAGAAAGAAGTTACAATCGGTAAACAATCGAATTCACTAAATACCCCCCAGCGATTGATTGAGGTTCGGATTGGAAGAGGTAGAAGATCGATTGTACAAAGGAAAAAGCGACACGCAGGGTTTGTCAAAGAGGCGTGGCAGGTGGCGGCGGTTTGGATCGACTGCGTCGGCAGGGAGGACGACCGGAAGAACTCGACTGATGAAGGCGGAGGGCAGGGCTTTCTTCGGTAGTCGCTGAGAGAAAAAGGGAGAGACGGGAGAAGCTGGAAGAAACTCGCAGAGTGGTGTGGTGAAGCGGTGACGGACGGCAATTCGACGGAGTTGTTGTGCAAGCAGTGAAGAGGAATGAGAGGCAAGCGGTGGAGACTGGAGAGGATAAAGAAGGATCCACGAACCCGAGAAACCGACCCATACCCGAAATAGGACCCGCGTGTCACAAGACAAAAAAAAACGTACACCGTCAAAACCAAAATGACGGTTTTTAATATATAGATTAATTGTGTGCAGGAGGGTTGCCTTGACATGGATATACAGTACGTATTATATTAATTCTGTAGGCATCACATGGAGATATATATGCCCATTTATGATTGCGTTACACCTAATATTTGAGGGCATTATCTGGTTGTCCATGTTATTTACAGCTCCACAGAGTTCATGAATCAGCTGGCAATTGTTAGACATACACTGCTTCAAGACCGTACCCGTATCTCGTCAAAAGTCAAAACGTAATAAGTATAATATAATCAGTTACATGGTACACTTTTAAACAAGTCGCACAAATAAGATTTGAATCGTGAAATCAAAAAGAATTACAATAAAAACTATGTAGGAAGAATACAGTACTATCAAGTTAGTAGACAACTAGTATCTTGCCACTTCTTTGAGGAAAATTCCCTGCGCTAGACAGCTCTGACAGCTTGAAACCGTGGTTCTTTAGGAAGAAACTTCAGTTCGGTGTATATGGACATGTAGTCACCAAACACGAACCGGGGGTACTGAAATTGGTTAACGTCTTCTTTTTCAAGTAGTTCCGTTGCAGGTTCAATGGTTGCGTTATATGATGGATTATAGAACGAGGCTATTGATCTCCTAGTCCGGTCGGGCATAGTCTGAACACGGTGCCAAACACTCTTGTATTTCCCATTGCTCAACACTTCTAGTTGGTCACCAGTATTGATTACAATCGAATTGGGTAGGGGTTGAACATCAATCCATTTACCATCTTTGAGAATCTCAAGACCTTCCACCTCTTCATCCTGGAAAAGAAGGATAATCCCTCCAGCGTCAGTGTGAGCCCTCAGACCATTCACCATCTCCGGATGAGGGCAAGGTGGATAATGGCTGACCTTGGTCCCAAAAAACGCTGTTTCTCCTTCTCCGGCATTGAACGCCTTCTTAATGTATCCCTTGGGTAGGCCCAAGTTTTCGTCCATTACTTCCATCAGCTTCTCCGCCAGTTTCTTTAGTTCCGCTCGGTATTCCGTCATGGTTTCCCTGTGATTCATTTCATTCACAGGTTAGCTTCTTAGATACAATACTTGAAATAGTATTTCTTTTTAGTGTTTTTAAATACTTGGAAAGTAGAATTGATTGGAGCGTACGTACTTGAATCCTGGGGTCCTTGCTGGCCATTCGTTATCATCTGAGAGCAGGAAAACATCTTCCCAGTCGATGTTTTCCAGCTTGTCTCCATTCTTCTTCTCGACTAACTCCTTTAACCGTTTTCTGGGAGTTGAGTTGTTGAAAAAGTTTTCTTCTCTCTCTAACTTGTAGCAGTCAGAGCTTACCTTTTTGACCCTCTCAAGAAGCTCCACCGGAATACCATGATTCACCAACTGTAACGCACATCAGAATGAAAGAAACAATGCAGCAGATATATCAGTAGGTGTTACTTCGATTTATGATTAATACGTACATGTTAATGCTTGGTGGGTACCTGAAAAAATCCCCATTCTTCACATCCATTTGCTATCTGAGCCATTGTCTTGATTCTTCCTTCGCCGTTCAGCATTGAGAAGTCAATCACGGGGATCGGCATTCTTTGTAAACAAGTTAAAGACGTACACTTAGTATAGTACTTTGAGTTTGATAATGTTGAGATTTTATGATAATCAAAGGTTGGTAATAGTAGGCTTTTTATAGGCTGTGTTCCTCTAATCATATATGAAAAATGTCAACTCCAAATTGGTATATTATAATGCTTTGTTATGGTTTAGCAGGCATAAAGGGAAAGGGATGAGTTGTTTGCAAAGCAAGGTCAATGGTGGTGGTTAGTGAGAGAATTATTAGACATGTTGCTTATAACCCACATCACAAGCATGCTCTGGAGGTAGCAGTTGATGATATATTAAAAATACGGGTTAATTGCACTTTTGCTCAAAACCAACAGCTTTAGACCCATCTTGTACACAATCTTTTTTCAGGTTACGGATCAAGAGTCGATGCACTTGTAAAAAATGAACACTTTGATTGCTTATAGGTGAGATGTCAATTACTGCAGAGCCTTTCCATAGGTACAAATTGTGTGTTATGGAATTGCAGGGGCTGTTTAGTCATTACAATACCCGCTTTCTTGTTTATGGTCTAAGTATTTACCGTCTAATGACGTTGAGTAGTCCAACCATCTTGCAGAAGCTTTTGACTTTGTTTTCTATGAACACATGACATGGTTATGTGGTGTGGATATTAAAGTAGTAAACAGATACGCAGGCACACTTTCAGGGAGAAGATAAGCTTAATAAACCCTTTGTGAAACCACACTAGTCTCTCTCTCTCTCTCTCTCTCTCTCTCTCTCTCTCTCTCTCTCTCTCTCTCTCTCTCTCTCTCTCTCTCTCTCTCTCTCTCTCTCTCTCTCATTTTATTATTTTTTATTATTTTTTAACAGTTGTTTTTTTATCAAAATAAAATTACTAAACACATAAAAAATTATAATTATCTTTTATTTGCTATAAAATATTAATATTGATGTGTTTTAAAAAATCTTTTTTTACATTATACAATTCATAGTTTAATAAATACAAATTTTTAATAAATTGTGAATATTATAAAACGTGTTAAAAAAATAAGTAAATTTATTAACTTTAATGTATTTAAAGATAATAAACAAGCGTGAAAAAAAACGAAAAAAAAAAACATGATTGTTAAAGTGTGAATATCGGTACTTAACATTTTAATGGTTCTTATTTGAACAATTTCCTATATATATATATATATATATATATATATATATATATATATATATATATATATATATATATATATATATATATATATATATATATATATATATATATATATATATATATATATATATATAGGGTTGGGTTCTTGTGATAACCTAAAAACCATGAGATCTTGAGAACTCTTTCTGATTGGTCTATTCACAAAAGGGCATGATTGTCATTTTACAATTCACATTTAATTTTGACTTTTTTTAATTTAGGCAACAAATCTAACAACTCCGAAAATCAAGGCTATTAAATTTGAATTTTCAAATTAAAAAAAAACAAAATTTTGTTTTTGTAAAATTTTTATAAGATTTTCGTTTTTATTTTTAAATTATTTTTTGACGGAATTAAAAAAAATAAAAATTCTGAATTTTTTAAAAAAAACAAATTTTCAAAATTAAAAAAACATATTATTTGCATGTGTATATATGCATACTCGCAGATGCATATATGCATATTTTCACAATTCATATATACATATTCGTATTTTTAATATTTAAATGTAAAAAATAAACAACGTATTTTATTATAAACAATAATATACAATTGTTTTGAACAATACGCACATAAAATTTAAAAAGGATAACATTATACAACCGTTTTGAATGATACATACAAATTTATTAGAAATAATGAACGTTACATACAAAAAATATAAAAAAATACAACGAAAATTCATGATATCTTCATTTCTCAAATTTTCAATTTTCATTTCTTCAATTTTGCTCGATAAATTCTCCAAAATCTGCAATAACATTAATAAAAATTAATATATATGTATATTAAAAAACAATAAAATAAATACATACATGCATATACGCATATGAACAAATGCACACATCTATTTATGTATATATGCTAATATGCGTACATGTGTATATGAACAAAATGATATACATATGCATATGTGCACATACGTTTAATACACATATGCATATACGTTTTTGCATATATACTCACATTTGAACAGACATATGCACATATGTACACATATACACATACGCCCGTATATGCACATATATGTATGCATCTGCACATATACACATGCATATACATATATGCACATATGTTTTTACGCATCTATTCTCCTATGTCCATATCCACATATGTGCATGGGTACTTGTGTACAAATATGTATATAGGCACACACGTATATGTATATATACACACACACACACGTATATGCACTTATGCACATACGTATATGCATATATGCACATACGTGCATGAAATTCCAATAAAAAACAAATGGGACTAATTGTAAAACAAATAAACAAAATCATGAAAATGGTTTCATGCTCAATCACCCCTAAATAAAAAATATAAAATTTTCAAAACCAATAAAAAAAACTCATGTTAATAGTACCAAAAAGTAGTCTAATTTACCGGTTTTACTCCATGTTCCAGATTGCACCTTACGAATATTCTCCAAAACCATTTTGCAAACGGGTAAAGATGATGAATAAATAAAGAATAAAAAGCTAAGATAATCTTAGATGATTGCCTGAGCAAAAAGAAATCATTACTTTAATTTATGTATGAACGCACATAAAAATCATAAATAAATAAAATGTTATGTAGCTTTTTCACATTGAATGGAGAAGAAAAGTTTTTATTATTTCTAGATGCTCACGGTAATGGAAAGAAAAATTGAGAAACCGACAATCTACTTGTTTTTGTGCAATTTGTTCTTTGGCAGACAAATTTATTTAGGGTTTCGGGCTCACCTCTCTATGTTTCGCTGAAGTAAGCTGCAATTCCACCAAAGTCATTGACGCCACCCTCGTCAACAGCACGTCTAAACCAAAAGAAAAGAAAAAAATCATCACAGCTCCGATTTAAATTAAACAGAACGATCTAAACCAAAACAAGAGGAAAAAATGATAATCGAGACCTTTGATGATAAGGGATTTGCTGCCGTTGGGTTTCGAGAGAATAAATCAATGGCATCGGCGGCGATGATGAAGGAGGCAAGTGAGGTAGACGGCGACGATAGTGGATGGCGACGGCAGCGAAGGAGGCGGATGCATACAATACCAACGGCGCCGAGCGAAGAGGACGATGCGCTGGCCGACGGCAGAGAGGAAGGAAGAAGAACTTCCGGCCGATCGGTGTGAAGAACAACTCGACAGACCACAATTTTCAAATGTGGGAGGCGTGATTAGGGTTATGTGAGCGAACAAAGAAAGACAATAGGAGAATACGGGAACCACTCGAGTGATACGTGAGAGAGAAAGAGAAAGAGATAATATTCCATTTTAATTTGCTGATTTTTAGAGATTAAATTTTAATGATATTTTTTAATTCCTATAATGTCCCTATAAGGTTCTTATTCATACCAAATATACCAATGTATTTGTTATTAGTTACGAGAATGCCACATTTCATCTTAGCCTTTCATTTTTTTGATCTTGTGGTCCAGAATTGGTTCTCAAGATCTCAGGGTTTTTTGGGTTCTCAAAAGAACCTAACTCTCTCTCTCTCTCTCTCTCTCTCTCTATATATATATATATATATATATATATATATATATATATATATATATATATATATATATATATATATATATATATATATATATACATACATATATATATATATATATGTATGTATATATATACATATATATATATATATATATATATATATATATATATATATATATATATATATATATATATTCACCTACTTCAAATTTACATCACACAAAACTTAAACCACACCACATTTAAAAATCCAAATGGATCCAAGATTCAAGGTGTTATTCGATTCGTCATCTTTGTTGGAAGCCGAGACATGGTTGCTTGAGTCTACTTTGCAAGTCGCGACATAGGTCCGCAAAACTGCCGAGATAATCACTAACACTACACAAAGTTTCGAAAATGCACGTACGATCACGAGACATGCTACAATAAACAGAGTTCGTGAAGCTACGCACGATCTCCTTATCCACGATTATTTAGCGGAATACTCATTGTATTCGGCGTACCAATTTCGGCGACGGTATCGAATGAGCAATCGAATTTTCTTGTGTATAGTTTGTGTTTTAAGCGAAGTCAATCCAGTTTTGCAAGTGCAACATGATGGTAGGGGTAAAAGGGGTTTCACGGCGGAAAAAAATGTTCCGCTGCAGTTCGCCATGCAACTGGCACGACATTTGATTTATGGGACAACTATTCAAGATGTCGGAGCAGACTGTTCGGGAAAGTGTTTACGTGTTTACAAACACTATCATCCATGTTTACGACAAGCATTATTTGCGTAAACCAACGTTCAACGACATTCAAACGTTCTACGCCGCACACGAAAGCAAACATGATTTTCCCGGAATGCTTGGGAGCATTGATTATATGCATTGGGAGTGGGCTGCTTGTCCTAGTGCATGGCGTGAAAAATTTACACAAGGCGATCATCAGCACCCTTCCATCATCCTCGAGGCAGTGACGTCCCACGATTTATGGATTTGGCATGCGTTTTTTGGTGTCGCGAGTTCAAACAACGACCTGAACATTCTCAACCAATCGCCTATATTAAATGACATTTATAGAGGCGTTACCCCTTTTTGTCCATTTCAGGTCAACGCACTACACAGGTATTTGTTGGAAATCAAGGTTCATGTAATTAGTTTCAAAAAACATGAGTTTGCAACGGAAGCATAAAATCATGAACACAAATTCCATTTTCAAGAGGATCATGCTACATGCATGTAGAGATAAGATGAAGAACAAACATAGATTAAGTTCAAGATCATAACCTTTGTTCTTGGGTTTGGTTTGGATGATTTTGATAGCTAGGAATCAAATTAGAATCCCTCTATAGTTGATCCACCACAAGCTTGAACACCCTTGAATGCTAGTTCCACAACTTGCAAGTTAGAACTCCTTTTCTTGTGAAACCAAAAACCAATTTTGCTAAGCACTTAAGGAGAGTTTCTTTGGCTGATTTTAAGCATAAAAGAATGGTAAAAACCCCTCAAGATGGCCGGCCATATATCCACCAAAAGGAGAAAGAAACAATGGTCATGTGCTTAAAGAAAGAGCACTCATATCATCCATGGTCACACCTAGAAGACATGAAGAATATTGCTTTACTTTTAAGTCATCCAACCATGCCTTGTCCCCTCTATAATGGCTGAATTTGTGCAAGCCAAAAAGAAATTATATTTGGGTTTTTATTATTTATAAAGCTTATACAATAAAAGCTTATAAATAATACATCTTCATTTTCTTTAATGGGATAACATTTAACCCATGAGTTTGTATAAATAAACCATTAGAACATGTAATCTTAAATGTATAAATATATACATACTTACATATATATATATGTATATATGTATTATTACAATATCTATTTTATTTAATTTACCAATTAAATTAAATAAAAGGCTTACTTATAAATCAATTAAATCGTTTAACAATTTAAACAATTTAATTGATACACTTAATTAATTCATCACATATGAATTATTAATCAACATTTAATTTTTGTAGTTATTATTATTTACCTCAAATAATAATAACCTATAAGATTAAATTGCAAGTTTAGTATCATTTGATGTTAAATCAAATTTAACGTTCTAAATGATCAATTGGTGTCAAACTTGTTGTTGGTGTGACCCTATAGGATCATGTATTATTAGTAATATCATTTTACGATCATCCTTGGGCATATAGAACTAACAATCTCCCACTTGCACAAGGTTGCATCATAGAATGATATCGACAGTGGTAAACGTCTATCAACATTTCACTGCCCCCAATAACACATGACATTGTGCCATTCAACAACATTCAATTCTTCAGAAAACACGAGGCTCTAATTGATGTATAAGGTTATCTATCAATTATCCCTTTGTCACAGACATCATGTTGAACATGAGACATGGATCTTAATCATTCTCATTTTATGTTCAACTTTCAAACAGGCGCCTTAGATGTCTAACTCTCAACACATAAGAGGAACAAATCCCGTCTTGACTACATACGCCCCTCATATAGTTAGTACTATGCATGAGTATGGCCTTTATGGTTGTCTGTATTTCAAGAACAACAGTAAACCATATCAAAGCATAGTACACTCTACACTTGAGTCCCAAATATGTATCTCAGGTCAAAGGATACAATGATAATACCTTTATTCAAGAATCACTTATGATGATGATCCATGGAGTGATCTTGAAACGGGTCAAGTCCAATACTTGTTCACTGACAAGTACTTATGAATTTGGTTGCAACCTTTTGCTACTTTTACCCATAAAAGTCAACCAATCCAATTCATATTAGTCTTACTTCATAATTGCTCCCACAACTATGATCGACTATGGACGTTTAGAATAACTAAATTATTCAAGGATTAAACATGCTAATAAAACACAATAATTATGAATGAAACATCACGTCATAAATATTACATAATTCTTGTCGTTTACATAAGTTCATATTCATAAAACATTAAACACAAATCAAATTCATTCATTAGAAAAACGGAGTCCTATACCCTTAGCATGACTTTCATGCTTAGTTTGGGGTAAAGGTTTCGTGAATGGGTCTGCCAAATTTTGATCTGTATGAACCTTGTGAATACTTATTTCACCATTCTTAACTTCATGTCTAATGTAGTTATACCTTCGGTGAATGTGTTTGGTTTTTTGATGCAATCTAGGTTCCTTTGCTTGAGCTATAGCACCTAGATTGTCACAGAAGATTTCTATAGGGTCCCGAATGGAAGGAACAACCCCTAGATCTTCTATGAACTTTCTCATCCAGACAGCTTCTTGAGCAGCTTCTGAAGCAGCAACATATTCTGATTCTGTAGTGGATTGTGCAATCACTTCTTGTTTGGAACTCTTCCAAGACACGAATCCTCCATTTAAAATAAAGACATACCCAGATTGAGATTTCGAATCATCCGTATCTGTTTGGAAGCTTGCGTCAGTGTAACCCTTTACCTTTAAGCTTTCTTCCAAACCGCCGTAAACTAAGAACATATCTTTAGTTCTTCTCAAGTACTTAAGAATGTTCTTTACAGCAGTCCAGTGGGCTTCACCTGGGTTCTGTTGATACCTACTAGTCATACTTAAGGCACATGAGACGTCGGGCCTAGTGCATAACATGGCATACCTGATGGACCCAATTGCCGAAGCATATGGGACATGTTTCATCCTTTCAAGTTCAGTCCTAGAGTTTGGGCACTGAGACTTGCTTAGGATGGTGCCATGAGGCATTGGCAAGAATCCTCTTTTGGAGTCTTGCATCTTGAACCTTTTCAAGATTTTATCAATATATACACTTTGGCTAAGACCAATAAGTCTCTTAGATCTATCTCTATAGATCTTTATGCCTAATACATAAGCAGCTTCCCTTAGATCCTTCATTGAGAAACAACTCTCAAGGAACGCTTTGACACCTTTTAAGGTTGGGATGTCATTTCCAAATAAAAGTATGTCATCTACATACAATACTAGGATTATGACAATGCTCCCACTAGCTTTCTTGTAAACACAGGAGTCATCCTCATTTTTGATGAATCCAAAACTCGTAATCTTTTCATCAAAACGGATGTTCCATGTTCGAGACGCTTGCTTTAATCCATAGATAGATCTTTTAAGCTTGCACACTTTGTTTGGATGCTTGGGATCGACAAAACCTTCAGGTTGATCCATATAGACATCTTCCAATAAGTATCCATTAAGGAAAGCGGTCTTGACATCCATTTGCCATATCTCATAATCATAGTATGCGGCTATGGCAAAAAGTATCCTAATCGACTTGATCATTGCCACTGGAGAAAAGGTCTCATCATAGTCAATACCATGAGTCTGTGAGTATCCTTTAGCGACAAGTCTAGCCTTAAAAGTGTGAACATTTCCATCCACGTCGATTTTCTTCTTGAAAACCCATTTGTTCCCAACAGTCTTACAATTGGTGGGAAGATTAACCAAGTTCCAAACTTGATTATCGTGCATGGATTGCATCTCAGTGTTCATGGCCTCAAGCCATTTATCAGATTCAGGATCTGATATTGCACTCTGATAGTTGACGGGTTCATCAGAATCTATCGTATAACATTCCTCTTCCATCAAAAGGTAACCATACCTTTCTGGTTCAATTCGAACCCTACCAGATTTGTGAACACCTTGTGTTACAATTTGTTCCTGATCAACCGTTTGTTCAGGTTCAACAATTTCTTGTTGAATGCTAGATTCAACTTCTTGTGTATCAGGTTGTGGTTTCTGAAGTTCCTCAAGTTCCACAAACCTCCCACTAGCCTCTTCCGTCAGAAACTTGTTTTCTAGGAATTCAGCTTTTCGAGAAATAAATATCTTATTCTCGATGGGATTGTAGAAATAGTATCCAAGACAATCTTTCGGATACCCTACAAAGATACATTTAGTTGAACGGGGTTCTAATTTGTTTGAAGCTTCTTGTCTAACATAAGCTTCACAACCCCATACCTTTAGATAGGATAAAGATGGAACCCTTCCATGCCATATCTCATAAGGCGTTTTATCTACCTTCTTAGTAGGTGCCATGTTTAGGAGACGAGCAGCTGTTTGTATAACATAACCCCAAAATGATAAAGGTAGAGTACTTTTACTCATCATGGATCGAACCATATCCAATAGTGTTCGGTTCCGCCTCTCAGACACACCATTATGTTGTGGTGTTCCAGGTGGAGTAAGTTGTGAAACAATTCCACAAGTCTTAAGATGATCCATAAAGTTTGTACTTAAGTACTCACCTCCTCTATCAGAACGAAGAACTTTAATTGTTTTGTTGAGTTGATTTTCCACTTCACTTTGAAACGTTTTGAACATTTCAAACGCCTCATGTTTATGTTTAATTAAATAAACATATCCAAAACGACTAAAGTCGTCAGTGAAGGTGATGAAATATCTTTCACCATATCTAGTCATTGGCTTGAAAGGACCACATACATCCGTATGTATGATTCCTAACAAGTCCTTTGCTCTCTCATTGGTTCCAGAGAAAGGAGCTTTAGTCATCTTGCCATGTAAACAAGATTCACATATAACAAATGAGTCATTCTCATTTGCCTTCAAAAGACCACTCTTTTGAAGTTGGGATATGCGGTTCTTGTTTATATGCCCAAGGCGACAATGCCATAGATAGGTTTGACTCAAATCAAATTTGGGTTTCTTGGTGAAAGTGTGGTATAAAGAGCCATTGTTAGTCTTTTCATCAAGGTTTACTTCATAAATTCCATTTAAAGGCCTAGCCTCAAAATAGAATAGATTATTTTTGTAAACACAAATATCATCATTATTAAAGGAAAGATCAAATCCACATTGTCTTAATTTAGCAACCAAAATAATATTCCTAGTCAAGTTAGGAACATAGTAAACATTCAACAATGTCACACACAAGCCATTAGGTAGTAATAAATTAAAACTTCCAATTGAATCCACCGCAACCCTTGCATTGTTTCCAACCCGAAGTACTACCTCATTTGCCTTCAGTCGCCTACTCCTTTTGAACCCCTGCAACATATTACATATGTGAGTTCCACAACCAGTATCAAATACCCATGTGTTAGGAGATAAATTATAAAGTTCTAGATCTATCACATAGATACCTGAAGTGCCTTCACCGACCTTCTTCTTCTTCAACTCCGCAAGATACATAGGGCAATTTCTCTTCCAATGCCCAGCTTTGCCACATTCAAAGCATGTGTCTTCTTTGGCAACCTTTGCCTTCTTCTTGGGCGGATGGGAAGGTTGGACAACTTTCTTGCCCTTACCTTTGAAAGCTTTTGCTTTCCCCTTGCCCTTGGAGTTGGTGGGGTGTTCTGGTCTAGTTCTCTTTGTGCCACCTTCCTTGATCATGAGAACTTGAGTGGTTTTCTTAGGCAGATTCTTTTCCGCGGTAATTAGCATCCCATGTAATTCCGGGATAGTCTTGTTTAAACCATTCATGTTAAAATTCATGACAAAAGGATCAAAGGACTTTGTCAAGGAGTTAAGGATCATATCCGTTGCTAGCTCTTCGGGCATCACAACTCCAAGACGTGCCAAATGATCAATGTGACTCTTCATTTTGAGCACATAAGAGCTTACCGACTGCCCATCCTCCATCTTGCAAGCATGGAAAGCCCGAACAGTTTCGAACCTTTCCGTTCTTGCAAGTTGTTGGAACATTTCCTTTAGTTGATGAATCATGTCATAGGCTGAATGATTCTCCAAATCCTTCTGAAGGTCGGGAATCATGGTTGCCAACATGAGGCATGATGCATCGATGGAATCATCCATCTTTTTAAGCCATGCATCGTGTGCGGGCTTAGGAATGGCAGGGGGCTCTTCTGGAAGTGGTTCATTGAGAACATATTCTTTCTTTTCTTGTTTGAGAACAATTCTCACACTACGGTGCCAATCCAAGAAGTTGGTATGGTTAAGTTTTTCTCCTTCAAGGAGAGACCGTAGTGAGGTTTTGTTAGGAGCCGAGTGTGTGTTGTTTGGTGCCATCTACAAAATTTTAACAAGGTTCTATTTAGTAAATTATGATATTAAATCCTTAATAATTAATACCCTTTCTTGTTTCATAAACTTTAATTAATTAAGGTCTAGAATCCAAGTTGCATCACGAATAAGTGGTTAGGTATCCTTTATCCCGCCTATTCGAATCAACAAGGTAGGTAACGGTTTACCAATTATATCCAAATATAATTTCTAGAGTTATGGGATCCCATTATAATATTTATAAGTTTGGCATGTTTGATCCCATCTATGCCTTGGATTTCTAATGCTTAAATGACCTTTATCACAAGAGATTTCCAAACGAATCATCCTACTTAAACGGACGTGTAGTTTTGACAACTATTAATGGTTAGGTGTCCTTTATCCCATCAATATTGCAAAACTACTTCTTGTATCACAAGAAGATTCCAAGTGGTTAGGTATCCTTTATCCCACAAGGAAATACAAGTGATACATGAGTGTCTTTAAGAGGGACGACATTGATTCGTATTTCATAAGGGATTTTAATGTTTTACAATTCTAATTTTGAAAAACATATGGTATCATGTAGATTGCATGCATCCAATGAACATGGTACCATTAAATCTTATTTTGTTAATTGGTTCCTAAATCATAAAATCTCCATTTTATTGATTCTTTGTTTGTGGTCAAGATTACAATTAATATCCAATATTAAGTTTGAGTTTGATCACATATATTAGAACCAATTTATAATCCTAAATAATTACCATTATTACTTAGGGTTGGAGTTTGTAAGAGTTCATAAAATCTCCATTTTATTACTTGTTTCAATCATTTTCAAAACTTGACTTAATAGGTTTTATAACAAAACCCATTTTAATAAAACCAATTTTATCACATCTTATGTTTTAAATGTCAACTTTTGAAAATACAAACTCCTTGATGATTATGTTTAATTATCTAGGTTGTCTAGCATGTAAAATCTTATTTTCATCCACAACATAACATAATAAAACATTCAAACATCACAAGCATGCATGGGTGCATAAACACAAGCCAACTAGTTTGATATTTCATGTGAGCCACACATGAAATATCAAGTCCAAACCTAGGGACAAAAGGGTGACAAAAACTCAACCAAATGATCTTCGATTTGGCTACAATTTTGCCAAGCTTCTTATATCACCATATGATACTTGAACCACCATTTCTTGACATCATAAAGTGAGATATGATTTTTTTCTTCTGGTCCTCAAAAGTTGCGAAATCCAGGGGCAGCAGGAAGAAAAATTTGTGGTTTTTTGTTGCATTTTTCAATTCATTCTTGGCTATATTGATGCTAATACTTGTTGAAACTTAATGTATATACTAGATATTAAAGTTACCAACAAGTATATCACCAAATGACCAAGATATGAATTTATAAAACACTTCCAAAACATTTTTGAAATCTGGACAGTAGCTCTTCAGAAAGTGCTGCTGTTGGGTGCAATCTTTTCTTACTTCCTTCTCTTGTTACATTTTGTGAATAAAATAAAATACAACTATTCTAACAATTACAAAATGAATAAAAGAAGTAAATAACTAATTATTATTACAAACCATTTGAATAAAAGAATAGATTACAATCAAATCGAATACAAACACAAAACATGCATCATATGGTCCTTGGCTTGTTTATGCACCATTTTATCACATAAAATCATAAGAAAATCAACACTTTGTTTTTATAAGGCAACATCTATGTAACCAAATGCATGCATAAATAAACTATAGTTGGTTACATAAAATCATAGATTATATATTTGCATGTTGCCAAAGAAGCCATGCATGAAACTTTCATTTAAGAAGATGAACATTCATGGCTTCCAAAAACCAAGTTTATCCAAATAAACTTATTATCTAAACATGCAATATAGCCATGGCTCTGATACCAATTGTTGGAAATCAAGGTTCATGTAATTAGTTTCAAAAAACATGAGTTTGCAACGGAAGCATAAAATCATGAACACAAATTCCATTTTCAAGAGGATCATGCTACATGCATGTAGAGATAAGATGAAGAACAAACATAGATTAAGTTCAAGATCATAACCTTTGTTCTTGGGTTTGGTTTGGATGATTTTGATAGCTAGGAATCAAATTAGAATCCCTCTATAGTTGATCCACCACAAGCTTGAACACCCTTGAATGCTAGTTCCACAACTTGCAAGTTAGAACTCCTTTTCTTGTGAAACCAAAAACCAATTTTGCTAAGCACTTAAGGAGAGTTTCTTTGGCTGATTTTAAGCATAAAATAATGGTAAAAACCCCTCAAGATGGCCGGCCATATATCAACCAAAAGGAGAAAGAAACAATGGTCATGTGCTTAAAGAAAGAGCACTCATATCATCCATGGTCACACCTAGAAGACATGAAGAATATTGCTTTACTTTTAAGTCATCCAACCATGCCTTGTCCCCTCTATAATGGCTGAATTTGTGCAAGCCAAAAAGAAATTATATTTGGGTTTTTATTATTTATAAAGCTTATACAATAAAAGCTTATAAATAATACATCTTCATTTTCTTTAATGGGATAACATTTAACCCATGAGTTTGTATAAATAAACCATTAGAACATGTAATCTTAAATGTATAAATATATACATACTTACATATATATATATATATATATATATATATATATATATATATATATATATATATATATATATGTATATATGTATTATTACAATATCTATTTTATTTAATTTACCAATTAAATTAAATAAAAGGCTTACTTATAAATCAATTAAATCGTTTAACAATTTAAACAATTTAATTGATACACTTAATTAATTCATCACATATGAATTATTAATCAACCTTTAATTTTGTAGTTATTATTATTTACCTCAAATAATAATAACCTATACGATTAAATTACAAGTTTAGTATCATTTGATGTTAAATCAAATTTAACGTTCTAAATGATCAATTGGTGTCAAACTTGTTGTTGGTGTGACCCTATAGGATCATGTATTATTAGTAATATCATTTTACGATCATCCTTGGGCATATAGAACTAACAGTATTATCTAGCTGATGGAATATATCGGGATTATTCCGTGTTTGTGAAGTCATTCACATGTCCAATGGACCCAAAGCGTCAAATGTTCAAGGTCACACAAGAAGCGGCTAGGAATGATGTGGAGCAAGCGTTTGGAGTTCTTCGACAGCGGTTTCACATGATCAAATACCCGACACGAGCTTGGGATCTGAGGAGAATACGAGACCTTAAGTACGCATGCATCATATTACATAATGTGATTTTAGAGGATGAGGGTGAGCGATATGTACGTATGATCCGAACGAAGTTGTACCAACGTAGGAACCGATACCCCTTGATTCGCCAAAATATCTAGAAAACATAAACGAAGTGCAAAGCAAAGGAACACATAACAATCTTCTTGCAGATTTGGTCGAGCATATCTATCGGGCTAGAGTTCATCCAACGCCGGTGCCTGATATTGAGGAGGTGGAATTGGAGTGACGCTAGTAGGCTTTATTTCAAATATGTAATTTCTATATTAATTTAATTTTAATGTTTTTTTAATTTTGTAGGTTTTAATTTTAATGTAATTTTCCGTTTTAAATTTTCTATTTTAATGAATTTTTTTATTTTGAAATTAGTAGTTTAATGAGAGGAGACCATTTGTATGAGTGATGGGAGGAGAGAGAGTTGCTGATAGGATGCTGAGGTGGCAGAAAAAAAGTGAGAGCTCGTGAGAGCCCACACCTGAAGGCCTTATATTTTTTTGTACACATATGACCATTAAATCTTTTATTTTGTACACATTTAGTCATTTATTGTTTTTTGTATGCATATGACCATGCAACTATTTTTTTGTACACATATGACCAGTAAACTTTAATTTCTATACACATATGACCATTAACATAAGTGACTAAATATGTACAGAAAATGCAAGTTTAAGAGTCATATGTGTAAAAAAACATAAATAACTAAATGTGTAAAAAACAAAAAGTATAATGGTCACATGTGTACCAGAAAAGATAAAAGACTAAATGTGTACTTACGATAAAGTTTATTACCATTACAATACATTTTCTCAATTATGTATAAAAATTTATTCCAATTCTATTGATGGACGAGTGTTAGATTTTAAATTATCAAATCGCGCCTATAAGGCTCTGACATCTATCAACCCCACATCCCTGTATTCCGAGTTTTACCTCAAGGTCATGCCAGGCTCGAGACACTTTTTCTTTTTATGGAGCATACCTTACCTACACCCTACACGTTTTTTTTTGAAAATACAAATACGTTTAATTAAAATAAAAATAATCATTTCATTAAAATTAAATTTAACCTACGTTACATAATCAGAAATACGAAAGACGAACTAGATATACGAAAATACGACAATACAAAAATCATAAAAAGTAGACGTAATGGTTCTAATATTTTCTGGCAAATTCCAATTGTATCGCTTGAATCTTCATTTGAGCTTCTTCTTTGTCTTTGTTCACTGCCAAAATTTTTAACTCCGCTTCCTGCTCATGCTCGCGTTTCCGTTCTTGATATTTTGTTTTTCGAATTCTAGTTGGTCTTTGTAAGTTTGAGCAAACAAGTTTATGTTTTCGATTAATTCGACAACTATGTAATTCGATAAAACAACGTTTGTTGATGACGAAGTGATTTTTCTTGCTCGATCATTCATGATAAAAAGTTGCGGTTCTTTTTCGGAATCATGGGAGTCATTGAGATCATAAAAACACAGTGCGTCGGAAGATCTCATTGGTCACTGGATTCGAAGTTAGTTTCATATACACTGGAGTCAGTGCCCACCTCAGTGAACTTCTAACAATATTCCAAGCCTTGAATTAGGAAAAGCAAAGCGTTGCTTGTCATAAGGTACTCGTCGAAAGCTTTCTTCAAGATGGTTTCTTTCCCCACTTTTCCGATTCAACGTAAGGTTGTTGAAAATATCGGTAAATTTTGACAATTTTTGGTTCAAATCCGTCCACATTTTTGTAATTGGTGTTTTGACTGGTACGAGGCACAACACATCACTTGGTAGAATTTTACCTCAACCATATTCTAACATTATACACCTTTTGTGAGTTGCCTTGTACGTCTTGAATCCTCTGTCGAGTCGATGTAAGCGGTTGCCAATGTCACCTCTTCTTCGGTAGTCCACTTTCTAGGAGGAGTCAGAGCTCCTAGATTAGCTTGATATTTTTCCCCTTTCTTTTATGCTGAGAACCCTCTGGTTGGGGTTGCATTTCGAATTAGGTGTCGGCCAAGACTATGTCATAAGCATCTTCTGAATCTGGTAGAGGTAGAGGTTTAGATTGGAGATGGGTATCCGATATGCCTTGAGATTGGATTTCTGGTTCATATTGTGTACTTTTAAAAAGGCTTCATGGAGGTATTTAAAATAACGAATTACATGGGTCGAAGTTATGTTGCGGGGTTCGAGTCCTGGGTAATACAATTGATGTTCGGTTTGAAAAATATCGAAAGGGGGGTGTAGTGAAACGAGGAGGTGTTTTTTGTGACGGATCCATTACCGAATATTAGAATTTAAATAAAGTTGAGAGAGTTGGGGTGGATTTTTTTTAAAAGTGTTGGTATTTTTATGGAAGAGTTCAATAAGGTACTAATATAAACTATGATACCAATGGATTAATCACATTCATACGATTGTTCAACTTACAGTTGAGGCACATGTACCGGATTATAAAAGAACACACTTTGTTTTTTTGATTTTTTTAATTTTAAGGCTTATTTTTTATCAAAAAAATTTGAATATATAGAAATTTATAACTGTTGTCATCTACAAATAGACATTAATATTGATATACAAAAAATGAATTTTTTTTTATGAAATTTTAGCTAATTGAGATTCACATGTGAATTACATGTAATCTGAACTGTGTTTTATTCACTGTTGACATTCACAATATCATATGATTTTGACATGTGAATATGTATAAATTTTCATGTGAATATGAGTTGATTTCAATTGTGAATCATATATAGTAAGTTCATTTTTAAACAAATAAAATAATGAAGTAGTAAAAAAAATTTGGAAGTAAGTTACTCAAACTCATATGTTGGAGTAAATTCACATTACCTTATGATAGTGGCATTGGAATCTAACTAAATTTTTGTATAACTGTGAGTAAATTCACTTGTAAATAAAAGTAAATTAATTATAAATTGTTAAAATGTTGAAGTAGTATAAAAAATTGTAAATAAATTTATCAGGTTATATTTCTAAGAAAATTGTCAATACCATATGACATTGATATTTGAATAAATATGAGTACATTTTCACGTAAAATGTTAGTAAATTCATGTGTAAATCATAATATATTCGTTAAAATGGTTAAAAATATTGAAGTAAAAAGTTTTAAAATTAAATTACTCATATTCATATCTATACAGTTCATATTCACATTATGAAACCAGACGAGCTATACTCATGAAAAAAAAAGTTTGTTTTTTATATATCGATATAAATGTCTATTTGTAGAGAACAAAAAAAATTATGATTTTTGATATATTCAGTTTTTATTTTTGAAAAAGAATAATGTCGAAAAACTAAAAAAAACTGAATTACTTTTTTGTTATAATCTTCTACATGCGCGTCGCAATATCAGATTTATAATCTATTTTTTTGGTCGTTGATAATTTTGTTTCCGATGATCGAGATTATTCTTTTATACAATGGATAAATTTAGTCCCGTTATTCAACGCATCCCTATGTACAAACGTAGAAAGGGTGTAGTTGTGATGGCTCACGGGAAACATGTTTTAGAAGCAAGTAAGCAACTAATTAAACAAGTAGCAAAAGGTACACTTTCTTGATTGCTGCGTTGACTTGATCCACACCGTGGCTTCTCAATGAGCCGAAAAGTACAAAGAACGTAACATGTTTTAATAAACTTTTACAATGGTAATTGACCTATTTAAGCTCTGTTGGTTTCAAACAATCTAGGTAGCTAGCTAGAAATGTTCCCTATGTCTTGCCTGCTACTCGATACCAATTAATAAATAAGAATAAACAAATTTATTAATAAAGTAATGTATTAAAGGTCAACAGACAATTGGAATATAAGGCTTCGCTATTTTTTGCAATCAACAAAAAGCCACCGATGTGCTGCGCTTACAAGTTACACATGTCACCCGTGACCCGTTACGTTCTACATCCAGAAAGATTTATTATAAATTAAGTAGAAAGTATACAATAATATAAAATTAAAACAGTGCCAGCTATAAAACTTTGTGCACTATTCTTAATATCTTGTAGCAACGTTTGTAATTATAAACTCGGAGAAGATAAGATGCAGCGAATTCATTAATTCTTTGAAGTAGTTGTCTGTTTATCTGCTTTTGCAGTTCTCACAGTTTGGAACCTTGGTTCATTGGGAAGAAACTTTTGTTCTGGAAGGATTATAGAATGAGGCTATAGATCTCCTAGTTCGATTGGGCTTAGTGTTCACACGATGTCAAACACTCTTGTATCTTCCATTGTACTTCTATTTGGTCACCAGTATTAATAACAATTGAATGTTTGATTGGTTGAACATCGATCCTTTCACCATCTTTATGAATCTGCAGACCGTCGATCTCATCATCCTAGAAAATAAGGATGACACCTCCAGCATCTGTATGCCGTATGCGCACGCAGCCCGCTCACCATTTCAGTCCCAAAGAAGGCGCTCTGCCCCAAGGTTTTGAAAACCGGACCGGACATCGAACCGGTCGTCTTACTGGTTCGATGGTTCAATTGGTTCGACCGGTCGGACCGGTCATAAAAACCGTGTATATATATATGTATGTATGTATGTATGTATGTATGTATGTATGTATGTAATTAATGGAGTTAAAATATATAAGCAACATATATTAACGATAACAAGTTGGCAATATTTTCATGTGTTATTTGTAATCTTCTTCCATACATATATAGAATAAACAATTAAAAGGAAACAAAAAGATAATAAATAGTTAAAAGAAAAAAAAAAAAAGATGAACGAGTGAATCCTGTGGCTTTGTCCCACATCGGTTGCATGACAAAAAGAAAAGAGGGCCAGCGCCTTATATAAGCATAGCAGAACTCGAATAGCAAGAAGTAAATGCAGTGGTCTTTTGGATTATACTAATCTAACGCTACAAACCGGTTTTTCAAGTGGTTTAACCGGTCCGGTTTAACCGGTTATTGAGTGAACTGGCCGGTTTTTACTGGTTTGATTTACTAGCGGTTTTTGGCTACTAAAAAACCGTCAACCTGACTGGTTCCCGGTTTAACCGGTTCAACCGGCCGGTCCGGTCCGGTTTTCAAAACAGTGCTCTGCCCCTCAAGACCAATAAAAACATTCTTTATGTACCCCTTTGGTAGGCTTAAGTTTTCATCCATTGCTTCCATTAGCTTCTCCGCCAGTTTCTTGATCTCTGCACGGTATTCTGTAATGATTTCTCTGTTATTTATTTCATTGACATGTTAGATGTTAAACTTAAGGCATCAAATAGTCTTTGTATAATTTGTAATACATGGATAGTAGTATTATTTAACCCTTACTTGTATCATGGCTCGTTGGTCGCCATTCGTTATCCTCTGAGAGGAGGAATACGTCTTCCCAGTCGACTCCGACAGCTTGTCTCCACTTTTCTTCTCGACTAACTCGTTGAACAGCTTTATTGGCATGCAATTCTTGAAAAAGCTTTCTTTACCATCTTCACCCTCTCGAGAAGCTCCACTGGAATACCATGATTCACCAACTGTAGCTAAAAAAAACACACACACACACAAACATATATATATATATATATATATATATATATATATATATATATATATATATATATATATATATATATATATATATATATATATATATATATATATATATATATATATATAAGTAGGTTCCATTGAGAATGAAAAACAAGTTGAGAACGCGAAAATGAATCTCAACCACATATTTTTTTCTTGCCACTCTAATGTTTTGGCGCCGTCGGAGCGTTGACGCTCTAACGACGAGATATATATTATTATTCACATATGATTTTCACCACCACCACCACCTTCGTTACCACCACCACCGTCGTCACCGCCACCACCACTACCGCTGCCGCCGCCATCTCTACCACCACCGTCGCCGCCGCCACCTCCCCCAACGCCACCGCCACCAACCACCACCACCGCTACTGCGAACGCCTCCATCTCCCCCACCACCGCCGCTACCACCTTTACCGCCACCTCCACCATCGCTACCACCACCCACCGCCACCACTACCACCTCCATCACCGCCGCCACCACCACCACCTTCGTCACCACCCACTTCCACCAACACCACCACCCCACGAACATCGTCGCCACCATCACCACCATCATCGCCACCCTCTATCGCCATTACCATCATCATCACCACCCTCTACCACCATTCCGACCACCACAACCACTGTTTTGAAAATCGGACCGGACCGGCCGGTTGAACCGGGAACCAGTCAGGTTGACGGTTTTTTAGTAGCCAAAAACCGCTAGTAAATCAAACCGGTAAAAACCGGCCAGTTCACTCAATAACCGGTTAAAGCGGACCGGTTAAACCACTTAAAAAACCGGTTTGTAGCCTTAGATTAGTATAATCCAAAAGACCACTGCATTTACTTCTTCCTTTTCGAGTTCTGCTATGCTTATATAAGGCGCTGGCCCTCTTTTCTTTTTGTCATGCAACCGATGTGGGACAAAGCCACAGGATTCACTCGTTCATATATTTTTTTTTCTTTTTTCCTTTTAACTATTTATTATCTTTTTGTTTCCTTTTAATTGTTTATTCTATATATGTATGCAAGAAGATTACAAATAACACATGAAAATATTGCCAGCTTGTTATCGTTAATATTTGTTGCTTATATATTTTAACTCCATTAATTATATATATATATATATATATATATATATATATATATATATATATATATATATATATATATATATATATATATATATATATATATATATATATATATATATACACGGTTTTATGACCGGTCCGACCGGTCGAACCAATTGAACCATCGAACCAGTAAGCCGACCGGTTCGATGTCCGGTCCGGTTTTCAAAACCTTGACCACAACCATATATGTTTATTTATATATGTTTATTCATATATGATTATTCATATATGATTATATGAATAATCATATATGAATATACCCATTCATATATGAATAAATCATATACGAAAAAAACTCAGCTCGTCGTCGTGGAGCGGCGCGCGTCAGCGCTGGTGCATCTAGTGGCCCAGATTCATTCTCACGTTCTCAACATTATATATATATATATATATATATATATATATATATATATATATATATATATATATATATATATATATATATATATATATATATATATATATATATATATATATATATATATATATATATATATATATATATATATATATATATATATATATATAGGGTTAGGCTCAATGGAGAACCAAAATTAAACAAGGAACCAATGAACCAATCCTACGGCCAGAATGCAAAATATCGACGACCAGCGATAAGGATGTAAAATTATTAATTGGACGCGAATGTAGCGGATTGTAGCAAAAAACCCACTTCGTTTCTTATGTTTTTTTTTTAATTTTTAAACTTATTTTTTTTCGAAAAAAAACACTAATTATACCAAAATTCATAATTCTTCATCCTCTATAAATATAGATCCATGTTGATATACAATTTTTTTTACTTCATGTTCGTCCAGATTCACCTTGTAAATCTGAACTGAACTGCATTGTTTTAAATATATTTATTCACATCTAAATGACAAATCTTTCCAATTTTTTCAATAATTCTTTACCAATCACATGTGAATTTTAAGTAAATCATTTAAGAATCTCAGTTAATTCAATTGTATATGATATTAAAACATTGATATAGTAAAAACATAAGTGATTTTTCTTGAAATCACATCTGAATTTAAAAATATTATTAAATTTACATAATTTGTTATTAAATAATTAACAGTTATTGAAAAAATGAATTCATTTATCATTTACATATGAAATATCTTCCATACAAATTTAATACAGTTTATATTCACATTGCGAATTTTAACTGCTTCTTGTTTTATACATGTTAATTCACATATAAATGGTAATTGTACCTGACTTTTTCAACATTTTTTTTATCATCCACATGTGAATTTTAAGCAAATTAATTTGTGAATCTAAATTAATTCATTTGTGTATGATCAAAAGGTTAAAACTAGTGTGCATCTAGTTTTAGATATATTAATTCACATATAAATGATAATTGTACCGCATTTTTTCACAGTTTTGTGTTCATTCGTGTATAAGTTTAAGTAAATTAATTTGTGAATTTCAGTTAATTCAATTGTATATTACAAAATGTTGAAATTGTAAATAATATAAACGAATTTACTTAAATTCAATATTAAAATTTAGTGAGATTCACGTCTAATCTAAAAGTTTATTTAACTTCACATAAGTTGTTATTGAATGATCAATGATTGTTGAAAAAAATAATTTCAATAATCATTTACATATGGATAATCTTCTATAAAACTTGTTATAGTTCAGATTCACATTGATTAAGTGTTGTGAATCTGAACAAGATTTTTGAATTTTTTTTTTGTTTTTACTATATTGATATGGATGTCTATTGAAAGAAAATAAAAAATTATGAATTTTGATATATTCGATTTTTTATTTCGATAAAAAATAAGCTCTAAAAATAAAAAATAAATAAATAACGAAGTGGGTTTTTTGGAATTATCCGCTACATGCACGTTCAATTAAGAAATTTACAACCATATCTTCGGTCGTCGATCATTTGAATTTCGACGCTGACGATTGGTTTCTTGTTTTATTTTGGTTCTCTATTGAACTTATATATATATATATATATATATATATATATATATATATATATATATATATATATATATATATATATATATATATATATATATATATACATACGTACATACATACATACATACATACATATATATATATATATATATATATATATATATATATATATATATATATATATATATATATATATATATATATAGGTTAGGTTCTTTTAACAACTCAAATATTAATGAGATCTTGAGAAATCAATGTCATCCATTAGATCCTTATCCAAATCAAAAAGGGCTTGATCATCATTTTATAAATCTATTTTAATTTTGATATTTTTTTAATTTTGGCAAAAAAATATCAATTCCTAAAAATAAGCACAATCAATTTCAAATTTCAAATTTAAAAAACTTTATGATTTTCGTTTTTTTAATATGAGAATTTTCGAAATTTTAAAGAAATATAAAAATTCTGAATTAAAAAAAAAACAAATTTTCGAAATTAAAAAAACATATTAGTGTATTTGCATGTGTATATATGCATACTCGCAGATGCATATATGCATACTCGCAGATGCATATATGCATATTTTCACAATTCATATATACGTATTCGTATTTTTAATATCTAAATGTAAAAAATGAATAACGCATTTTATTATAAACAATAATATACAATTGTTTTTAACGATACATATATAAAATTTAAAAAGTACAACGAAAAATAATAAACGTTACATACAAAAAATAAAAAAAAATTCAACGAAAATTCATGATGTCTTCATTCCTCAAATTTTCAATTATCATTTCTTCAATTTGTTCGATAGCTTCTCCAAAATCTGCAATAACATTAATAAAAATTAATATACATGTATATTGAAAATCATTAAAATAAAAACATACATGCATATACGCATATGAACAAATGGACATCTATTTTATCATATATAGGCATATATGCATATGTGCATATACACATTTATATGCATATAAACACCTATGCACACATGTGTACACACACTTTTTTGCACATATACACATGCACCTGCATGAATTCACATTCAAAGGAATGTATGCACAAACATGGATATACACAAGTTATCATATATATATATATATATATATATATATATATATATATATATATATATATATATATATATATATATATATATATATATATGCATGTATGCATTTATGAACATATGCACGTATGTATTTATGTATATATGCACGTACGTATGTACACAAACAAATTGGAAAAAAAAACCATAAGTACAATGCTATAACTCACACATATGCATATTTGCATGTATATATGGACATATATGTATGCATATATGTAAATACACATATGTGAATATGTACACATATGCACATATGCACATGTGCACATATACACTTATATATTTGTCTTAAAAAGAAAAAGAAATCCTATAAAATTGTATGATTGTATCCTACCACCCAAGGAGTTCTTCGATGACCACTCAAAACTTTTTCACATTTTCCGGTTTGGCAATCGATTATATTTACAGTATGATCACCACTGTCGATCCCAAAAACAAGTGAGTTCAATATATATATAAATTAGAGAAAAGGAAAAAAAGAACAAAACAAAGATTACTAACAACATGCTGAGTATAAGCAAGAATTTTCCCATCTGCACTAAATGTTGGTGCAATAGTTGACCTTGGAGAAGGGACCAAAGGACAATATTCGGTTCATTCCTCTATGTTCACAGCCTCCATGCTACAGTCATACAAAAAGTAACTGACCAAACACTGTGGTACTGGAATCAAATTTTGTGTGAGATGGAGAGAAAAATCAAACCGAAAAGAAATTAATCATACATTCAGTTCATTCCTCTGTGTTCACAGATCTAGTGAAAAGTAGTGTCTAGGGTTTTTAGAGAGGCGTGGTGCCATCGATTTAGAGAGAGACAAAGATCGGCAAAGGTTTCACATGGTGATTGATGAAGGCGGCGACAGAAGCATTAGGGTATCGGGTATGGTGGCGTCGATGCAAGTGACTGGGAAACTGATGGTACCATTGGTGATTTTCATAAGCTTGCATATAAGCGTCGCATCATCTTCTCTTTACGCAGAATCGGAAGACAATGGAGGGCTAATCGGCGACGATTAATAGAGGCTTGTCGCATCACCGTCTGTGTCGCCGGAGTTCAGTATGTACCCGATCGGTTAGAGGTGGGGTTGTGTCTCCGGATCGGTTGGAGGCGGGGTTGGTTTGAAGGATGAAGGAGAACGACGAATTGATGATACGCAAAGAAAGAGAGTTGGAGAGAGAAAGAGACAGTTTTGATTTGTTCATAGATGAACATTGTAAAATATATAAATATTCATAACTAGTTAATATTTATAAATGAACATTGTGAAATATATGAACATTCATACATATTTAGTATTGAACATGTATTAACATTCATAACATATTGTCGTTCATAAGTAAACATTTTGAAAATATACGAAAAATCTGATTTTCATAACTGAACATGGATGAAAGTTTGTACAAAAATTAAAAATTTAGTCACTTATGAACATATATATTCATAACTGAACATTGGTGAACATTTAAACAAAAACCCAAGTGTTCATAACTGAACATTTACACATTTATACAAAATATCAAATGTTCATAACTGAACATCGAATGAAAATTTATATATTTATAAAAAACATGTATGTTCATAACCTAAATGGATATATTGATGAACATTTATATATTTATAGTAATATACAATATGTTCAGAACTGAACATTGAATAATATTGATGAAATATACAAACATTGATGAAATATATGAACATACACACATGTTCAGAAATGAATTACAAATTATACAAAGACTATTTAATGCTTTAAGTTTAACATCTAGAGTATTATCGATGTATTTATACAAATACTAGTTGCAAGACCCATGTATTACACGGGATGATACAAAAAAATTATTAATTAAGAATATCTTAACATTAATAATTTTACATAAAGAATTTGTTTGTGTATTGTGGCATCTTGCTTTTGATTTTTACTATGACGACTTTGTATTTTGATTAATATAATTGATTATGAGAATGTCACCGGTACTAAAATCAAATTCAATATTATGATTGGAATAGTTCTTCAAAATATTATGACGTCAATTGTCTCTCTATTGTCTCCCAAATCATTGAACACATTAAAAATAATAAGATATTAAAAAACAATTAACTTTGAAATTGAATGATAACAATTAATTTTGAAATTGAATGATAATTAAACCGATCATTAAGGAGTTAGAAACGTTTCAAACCAATTAGTTTTTTTTAAAAAATCTAAAATTATGAGAAAATGACATGCGTCAAATTCAATGAGGAGATGACATGTGGCTTTGAGTTACTTATTTATTAGGATAAGATTGATGAAATATATACAATTATGTATGCTAGAGTATTATCGATGTATTTATTTTTGTCATGTAACTAGTGTTCGAAAAATGCATACATACTAATATACAGCCTTAAATATGGGTTTTCATTTTATCATCAGTAAAGAATGGTCGCCTGCAATCAGATACAAATACGCAAAGAAGAAGGGTGGGTACACACACTTGCAAACCAAATTAAAGAAAGGGAAATATACCTCAAATTGATGTTTTGAAGAGACGTGATTCATTTTTTATTAGGTTTGTATTCATTTATGATGAGACGCGAATTCATTTTATAATTACAAATGTACAGATTTATGAGCAAGGGTATATTCATTTACGATTATATGTGTATTCTCTGATGATTAGATCAAGTTTATTTAAATTATAGTTAGAGTTTTATTCATTTATGATAATGAGTATATTTATTTGTTATGAAACAATGACTTATTAATAAAATAGTTTTTCATTTCACGAAAAAAATGAAAGACGTATCCGTGATTTTTATAAACTCGATCTTCAAAAAAAACCTTTTAATTTTCCTATAAGTTGATTTTTTTTCTAAAGATTTGGTAGAATGTTTTTTTATCGTCCATTTATAATAAAATAAATTGTGTCTTATTCGGTTATGAATGGAATCATATGAATCAATTATTGCCAGTAAAATATGATGTTTACTTAAACTTTTTATTTTTTAGGTAATTTCATTTGAAACCCTTCAACTTTTTACTTTTCTTACGGTTAATAAATTAAACTCCATCATTCTTATAAATTTAATGTTGAATTTTTACTTTTCAACCTTAATACTTATATTATTATCTAAATTGGATAAGTTGGGGCTAGCCCACTTGGCGCCTAACAAGGTGATATACTAACAAGGAGGTCATAGGTTCAAACCCTGGCACTAACATAACAAGAAGTAGTTTAGGAGTAAGAGTATGATAGATTTGCCGTTCAAAAAAAAAATCTAAATTGGATATTAAATTTATATTTTTAATGCTACCATTTTCTATATGTTAATACAATATACATAATTTATTAACTTGAACATTCCGTTAAACTAAAAACATAAATCATATCAAATTTGTGAAAAGATGGGGTTTTAATAATTAGAAAAAATAGTTGTAAATAAAATAAAATTAAAAGAAAACGGTATATTACCTTGAAAACAATTATTTTTATTTGAAATAATAATCATAATTGAATTTAAAAAGTGGTTAAATCATTTTTTGTTTAAATTAAATACCCACAACAAATGTTATAATTAATGCTAAAAAAATATTCGATCTTATTCATTCACAAACTCACAGATATATGTTTTACCCATAAAACACACATCCATAGAAAAGAAAATAGTGTCAAAGTTTTTGTTTTTTGTTTTTTGTACCGTCTTTTTTTCTGAAATGCTATAAGATTTTTGCTTGCTAAGTACATCAGCTACATTGACAATTTTCACTATTTGGAGCTACTCATTTGATACGTGAGTTGAGTTTAACTCCGACACCAATTATTGACTATGGTTATATGGCAAGGGTAAAAATGCTTATACTTTCTAATTCTACAATAAAATTATCAAAATTCATCAAGTAATTAGAAAGACTTTGATCCGATGACAGGAACACATGGCCTTCATTTATTAAGTAACTTACAACACACTCGGATACCACGAGTGATGCAGAATATAGTCTAAGTTGGGTGTATTGAGATGGATTTTGGTTGTGGTCTCCGTCTGTCTTTTATTCTCTTTGTCTTTAAATATAACAATGATTTGAATGCTCGATTTAGAAATTAAATATGATGTATAAACAATTCATAGTGTTTGAGAAAAGTCAACAAATGAAGTCATGGCCATCATGATAGCAAATATATATATATATATATATATATATATATATATATATATATATATATATATATATATATATATATATATATATATATATATATATATATATATATATATATATACACATACACATAAACATAAAACCAAAATTAGACATAGATACATAAAACCATATGTTCAGAACTGAACATATATGTATGTTCAAATCTGAACATATTGTTCCATGGATAAAAAGTAGTTATATATATATATATATATATATATATATATATATATATATATATATATATATATATATATATATATATATATATATATATATATATATATATATATATATATATATATATATACTACAAAAAATAGAGCTATTGCAACACCCATAAAGTGTTGAATTATGTATAATTCAACACTTTACCAAGTGCCTCCTTAGGTCTCGTTGCCTTAGGCCTAAAGCAACATCTTTTTAGAATATGTCACACTTTTTGAAAGTGTTGCCTATATTTTATAAACGCAACACTTTTAAAATGCAACACTTTTTCCATACAATGCAACACTTTTTCATTACTTCCACCACCTTACAATAATACTTTTACCTGTCATATGCAACACTTTTACACCATGATCAACACATTTTCATTATTACCTCCAACCTATAATAACACTTTTACCCATTAATTGCAACACTTTTTTTCTGGTTGTATGTGCAACACTTTTTTTTTTGTTTATGGCAGAATTTTATCAATCTTGGTAAATACAACAATGCAACACTTTTCCAAGTCAAGGCAATACTTTACTTGAAGCAATGCAAACATTTATTAGTTTATTGGTGGTGCTTTCGCTCCACTCAATACAAATACAATACAAATATAATGATATGTATTGCTAATTTCTTTCAACTATAGAAATAAAAAATATATACCACAAATACCATCATATTGTAATTTAATAAATATTTTTAAACTCAAAACGATAACCATAAAATATAGTAAACAAAAAAACATTGGTTACATTATAAAATAATATTAAACTCTTCATCGATTTGTATTTCCTGAGTTGTTCTATCTGATCATAACTCATGTTAAGAAGTCTCAAACCACTCTTAGAGGTAGTTTCCCTATAAGCTTTTTCATCGCATCTTCAACTGCTTTGTCAATATCTTTTTGCATACCTTCTAACTTAACCTTTTTTCTCGCATGATCTGATTCTAGCTCTCTCCACGTATCAAGCAAATGACTTATTTCAACTTTACCGTTCGCTCCAAGTGATTCCATAAGTTCCCATGGAACCATATATGATGTTTCATCAGCACTCACCTTCTTTATCAACTTATTAGTGAAAACTCTACGATAAAGAAAATATTCTTAAAGTTGAAAATTAAAAATCAAACAAAAAATATTAACATATAATATCTTGGACTTAGTATAAATAAAGATACGCTACCGTTTCCTCTTGAATCCTAGCCAAAGTTTTTTCCCCGCTGTGTTTATATTATTCTGAGACACACGTACATCCTTGGCAAGCAAACATCACTTCTGCACATACAATAATATATATAACTTATATGAACAAGTATATAAATTTTGTAGCATAAAGTACATAAACTTCATAAAAATACACTCTTAATTTTCATTTATTGCATTAAAACTACATATATGTATAAAAAGTATACTAAAATGTCATAAGAAGAGATGTGGGTGTTGTGTAACATACTCTTAACAGTTAGCAACTTCAAACTAGCATAAAGCACGTAAACTTCATAAACTGAACTCGTAATTTCCATTTATTGCATTAAAGCAAGATATATTTACAAAAAGTATATTATAAATGTCATAAGATGAGATATTAGTGTTGTGTAACATACTTTTAGCATTTAGCAGCTTCAAACTAGCATAAAGCACTTAAACTTCATAAAGGAAACTCTTAATTTCCATTTATTGCATTATAACAACATATATTTACAAAAAGTATTTTATAAATGTCATAAGAAGATATAAAGGGTGTTGTGTAATACTCTTAGCACCTAGTAGCTTCAAACCATTGGCAGAACTACTAATGTTGAGTTGACTCAGTAATAATGCTACCAGCTATTGATAAATTACCGGAAATTAAGTCTCTTTAAAGTCACTATTCAAGAGCATAGAACTATTTTGAGACAAACGATAGCAACAAGAAGATTTAAAAAGTACAATCATAAGATCATGTGAAATAATGCATCAAGTGTTTGACCACACAACTACACACATTCAAGTCTAGTAGAGAATGGACGTTTACAATGATGCACCGACCATCAAAAAATGCAACTACATATGGCAGAATTAAAATGGATTGATTATACATCAACAATTAAACCACATAAAGAGGAGTTTTAGTGGTAAAGCAATATTTAAGTACATGTTTCTTTTTTAATGCTATTATCTTATTATGATCGATCAATATCAAGTGAATGTCTCATGTTTTAAGCAAAAGTGATGAGAAACCTAAATGACTAAAGACGAAGTGAAATCCGACATTACATTAGGACAAGTATATTTTTAACAACAAAACCTTCATAAACTAGTAAGGAGCAACATCAATAAATAAAGTAAGGAGCAACATCAATAAATAATGTCAACTTAACAACCTGATGTTTAAATGTATTTATATTGATTATTCAACATAAAACATGAAGAATAATGAAGAAATGTACAGAAAGTAGTTACGAGAGTCACCAATATATAACAAGAACTCGAACATGGCCGCAAAGAGGAAGTCATCGTTAATGGTCTCCCTCAAACATTCCCTCCAAAAGATCACAATACCACTCGTTCTTCGTAGGCGACATTTTAAATGTTGGGGGTCCGGATCTCCATCATAATGCTTGAGTAGGGAAGACAAGATCAAGATGTTA
>CM042017.1:14291649-14469149 GCA_023525715.1 Cichorium intybus
TAAGATATCGATTTTATTTTTGTTTGTCAAGACCATATTTTAATCTCCTTACTCACATTTTTGTGGTATAGAAACGAAGAAAAGTCAAAGGTAGAGCAAAGATGTTGAAGTGGTCGACATCAAAAGGGCGGCAATACTTTGATTGTGAAGGAAAGATATTTCTTGGGGATGACTTTGCAACTGACATTTTAGTTGAACCTAACCAACTTTTTCATACTCTGGCTTTGATAAAAAAAATATACTAGAAGTCAGACCCATTGGAATGGTTTTACCTGTTATAGTTTTCGGCTCATTAAGTTCATATTATTTTGAAAATAGCATTTATCACATTTAAAAATATATAACTTTTGTTATGAAGAATCCGGACATAACTTGTTCTATCAACTTGCCTACGGTTGGGGATCATACACTCACGTTACAACTACAGTAACTTCAGGATCAAAGTATACGATATATTATATGTAACATGTTTAACATGTTCAAATACGATCGCATAATCCGTGGTCGGTGCATAATTATGACCCATTTCACTGCTTGTAAAAAAACCAAAAGATTGTTGAATAAGCCAATTTAACTCTATAATCATTTTTATCCAATTGTTTTGTTTTATTATTTCACCATGTAAATTAAGGTATAATCTGAAGCAACTTATCTATAGTTAAAATAGCAACTTATCTATAGTTAAAAGAGTTAGGTGTTAGGTGTTATTCCGTCCTCTTTACCCAAAAAAAAAAAAAAAAAAAGAGTTAGGTGTTATTCAGTCGCTTATTTTGGTTTTCGGATTAATCGGTTTTTTAACAAATCTAAATTAATTATAACTAAACCAAATAAGTTTCGGTAAATCGGTTTGGCTTTAATCGGTTTCGGTTTATTCGGTTTGGTTTATCGGTTAAACCAAATAAAAAAACAAGTTTATTATAAGGTACCAAGACTCAGCATAAAACTGAATCGTGTCCAAACCTAGGTTGGACCGATTTAAAAATGTTGTTTTTCACATTTACAGGCTGGTGGATTTCCACTACTCATTGATGTCTTCTTTAAGCTTCCATTTTATAGGTAAATTCTCCACATTTTCTTTTGCGTATCGATATGGGATACCAAACACAACATATATATATATATATATATATATATATATATATATATATATATATATATATATATATATATATATATATATATATATATATATATATATATAATTCAGAATTAAATAGTTACGGATAAATTCTCCATAAAAAACATAGTAAAAATAAACTAACTTGTAAATAAGAGTTTCAGTAAGGTATAAGAATTAACAAAGGGTCCACCACGGTGGGATGTATGCAGCCAAAATCTTGGAAAATGTTGCATGGATGTGATTAGTTTTGAAATCAGCCGATGGTTACGTTATTAGGTTTAATGGATTTGACCGTCCCCGTAAAATATCATATTTTAACAGTATACTGAGTATTAAGTAATATGATCATACTTTATAGCAATATAAAGAAGGAAAGAAATTTTATAACGATGTAAATATAAAGGAATTAAAAGATGTATTCTGATTTAGACTTAGTATTATCTAATAAAATTATGATTGAAAATTAGAATAAGCAAGTTGGACTATCTATAAATGTAAAGAAATATATGTTTGTGTGTGCGTTTGCATGTATGTGTATGTGTATATGAAGTACTTTATAACGATATAGAAAAATATTATAGAAAAGTATTTTGAGACCGAATATATGTCATTGATCTTAATGGTATATTTAGATTTATACTTAGTATTAGATGGTGCGAAAAACGTACTTTGTAATGTTGTAAAGGCAAAAAGCATACTTTATAATGATATAAAGGAAAGCTTATTTTAAGACCGAAAAGATGCCGTATGTAATATATTTTGGATTGAGACAAAATTATACTATTATGTAGATAGAAATGAAACAATACCAATTATATATCCAAATTTATACCAAGAATTACGCAACATAAGTTATGATAGAAAATCAGAATAAATAACTTAAATTAATTATAAATGTAGAAAAAAATTAAAATTTTATTCTTATAAAAGTACAATGGTCTTAATCATATAACCAAGTTTATACCAGGTATTGTGTGATACGATAAACATATTTGATAATGATATAAATAAACATATAATTTATAAACTATAAGTACGAAAGACAATTTGAGACCGTAAATATGTCATGTTTGATATATGTTGGATTGAGACCGTGTGTGTGTGTGTGTGTGTGTATATATATATATATATATATATATATATATATATATATATATATATATATATATATATATATATATATATATATATATATATATATATATGTGTGTGTGTGTGTGTGTGTGTGTGTGTGTATAATCCACTTATACCTAGGTAGACAAGTTTATGACCCATGCTCCCTATGGTGAAATAAGAGAAATTGGTTTGCAAATTTGATTTTGATAGCCTTTGGTTAGTTAATTAAGAATCTCTTAACTAAGTTCTGGGACAATATTTTCCCATAATGGGGTTATGTTACACATGGTAAAAATGGATTAAGGTAGTCTCGATTTTACTTATACCTCAATTCATGCCAACAGCTCCCAAACTAAAGAATTTGACATCTAAAAGGGTGTTAAGATAGGTGATCTACTCTTCATATTCCTTTTGATCATGTCAATAGAAGGATTTCATGTTATGATGGCCAAAGTTTGTACTCTTGGTGTTTTCCATGGTCTTATGAATCTAAAAAATGACCCCTCATTATCACAACTCTTTTATGCAAATGACGTGAACGTTCTTAGTAATTGGTCAGGTTCTAATTACAAGAATCTAAGTATAACTATTAGATGATTTCAAATGTCCTCATGCTATAAAGTAAGTATCTTAAAATGAAATATTTATGGTATTAAAGTCATAGCAACACAACCTGATTCCATCACTAGGACAATTTGTTGTCATGCAATATCTCATTTTTCTAGGTAGTGAGGTATCTTTGTTGGTGCTAATATCTCTATATTGAAACATTAGAATCTTATCATTAAGAAAATTAAATCTAAACTGTTTTCTTGGAGAGCACCTGACTTTTAGAGGTAATTGTAGCACCTGACTTTTAGAGGTAATTTTAAAATTTTATTTTAATAAAAATCGAATAAATAAACTAAAAATTAATGAAATGTTTGATAACTAATTTGAACGTAATAATTATAAGTAATAATAAGTTACGCTAAGTCAAACTTTGGAATTTAAGAGTTCACATGACCAATGTGAGCAAACCCCATGTAAGACTTCTACTTTACCCACTTAACTCAAATAAGACTAAGATGTTAGAATATAATTGAATTAGGGTTAAACTAGTAATATAAAAGCTAGTAGACATGTTAGGATCAACTGGGAGCTAAATGAGAGAAATTAAATTTGAGGGACCATTGTTGCCAAGTTTAACCCCTTAAACCTCCTTCTATTGCTTCATTTTCACAAATTTTAGCTTGGGGAGACTTAGGATATGGTTTTTTAGAGCATGAGTGGATTTAAAAGCTAGAGTGAAATCATTTTCAAGAGTTAGAGCTTGAAACTTCAAGGAATTTGGAGTATGGTAAAAAAATATTAACTATCTTCTCCATTTTTACTTCTAATTTAGAGAATTCACCACAACACCAAAATATATTGATTATTTGTGATTAAGACTATATTTTTCATACATTTTTATGTTTAGATTGAAATGCTAACATCAATATGTAATGGCTGAGTTTGATAGATGTGTTTGGGGATTTTCAAACCCTAGATCATGTAAAATCGATTTAAACTATTGGATTACTAAATTTATTGCTATTTTAACATTGAATAACTATTTGGAGTCATTATACGATTTTTGAACTCAGATAATGACGTCAGTACTTCAAATATATCAAATAATGGAGGTCAAGCCTTGATTGGAGCTTATAAGCCTTGAATGGTGATTTTGAACTAAACTTAATAAATTAATGGATGAAATCGTTAGATTTGAAACTTATAATATCAACCATTACTTAAAGGAATCAATGGTGAACATGTTTATGTATGCTAAGTCAAATTCCTAATTATTTATTCCTACTTTGAATAAAATGAGATTTTTACAACTTGAAATGGGTTTTGAAGATGAAAAACAAAGGATTCTTGAATGAATTTATCAAATTTTAACCAAAAGGTCGACAAAAAGTTTAAAGCACATTTATAGATGTACTTAAGTATCTTTGTAGCAATCGAGGGAAGAATTCAGTACTAGAGGCGAAATTGAAAAGAATTGAGGGTCATACTTGCGAGGTGCTAATTGATTTTATTGATATGGATTAGATTACGTTATATATGTTGATTTATTATAAAACAAGGTATTGTATCATAATTTTTACATAAAAGTCATTGGATGTAGTTAATGGGGTGCTAGGTTCAAAACTCTAAACTATAATGCGATTTTTGGATGAAAAAACCATAAATGTGAAGACCTGTAAAAAAACAAGACAAGACATGAATTACACCCCCTTGTTTTCCTATTTCCCCACTTGCTTGTGTTGTTGGCTCATTTTTATCTGTTTAACATCTAACATCTCCGATTATACGATTTCAACATCTCCGATTTCAACATCTCCGATTTCACAGGATACGATTTCAACATCTCCGATTTCAACATCAACGGTTTCACAGCCTACGATTTGAATTTCAACATCTCCGATTTCAAGTTTCTTGATTCCAATTACAGCCTTCAACAGTTACGGTTCACTCCATCCGATTATCGCATTCCTCTACGAAGGCAGTTCAAATCGTGATTCAGTTGAGGACGCCGACAGCTACGTCTACTGCCTCCACGATGACAACTACTCAATCTTCACTACTCAATCTTCGTGTCCTCCTTCTAAGTTCAGATCCAACTTCAGTGAACGAAGCCTGCGGTTTTTGCAATTTCTACACCAAACGAATCCTGTGTGATAACACTACAATTTGACCTGGTGTTTAATTCAAAGGAACGAAGCCTGGTCCGATTCTTGCTTTGTGGTCTGTTCATCTGCATTCTTCTCCACATCCTCGTCTTCTGTCACTCGGTTTGCTATTTATTTGATTTTTCATTTTGATTTCATCAGTGATATCTTCTGTTAGATTGTGGTTTTCCTGCTTTGCATTCTTTTGTGTTTTCCATTCGCGGGTAGCGTTAAGCAGTGCCTAATTACACTGTGGTTTCTGTTGTTGTTTGTTTGCCCTCCATGTGTTTGATAAAATGCCAGAGTCAAATTTTCTTTTGTTGGACCTTTATTTTTGGTACATCAGTCCTGGTTCTCTGTTTTTTTCTTGGATGATGTAACTTGGGTGCTGGGGCTACTCTCCTTCTGTAGAACCCAACATTGTGTTGGTGTCCTTTGTTTTCTTTTTCCTATATTTATTTCAGCCCCCATGTTATTGCTTCATCTCGAGGCATGGCTTCTTCTTCTTCTTCTATTGTTTTTGATAGTTTTTGTCCGTGCCCGTTTAGAAGTTTCCATTGTTGCCGGATAGGTGAAGGGGGTAATAAAGGAAACTCCCGTATGATTTCTCACCTTAAAAGTCAACATCTTTTAAATGATGACCGCAAACGGGTCTTGCGTGACGCTTTGTCAACGGATCATGGTTTATTTATGGAGGTGGAAAAAACGTTGTTGTCTCTCGGTCAATGGTTGTGTGGGGATTATATGTCTCTGCATGCGGTTAGTCGGCTATGTCATCATCCGAATGGTCTTGTTCGGTTTATTAAAGGGGACATTAGTGCGACCACACACATTGTCGGTATTGTTAAGCCAGATGCTCAGAATAATGTGCCAAATGTTTCAGAGGAATGGGTTATGGATGTTGAGCTTCTTGAACGTGTCTTTAAAACGCCTATCACTACAGTCAAAAGTATCCCTCACAGTTGTCGTTTAGCTTTCTCGCAGGCTTTTAAATCAGCAATTTACAAGGTGATTGCCCAGCCTAACTCTGTTGATGCCTGGGTTAGGTTGTTCCTTCTACCGCGTTGCACGCTGCAGGTGTTTAGGCCTAACAACAGTCAAGAAAGCAGATCTGGGAACAGAAAATCCATTCAACAAAGTTGCATCTTGAAGTCCTTGGCTACGTGGGGGAAAGAGGACGGTGTCCCCACCCATTTAAACAACATTTTCGACAACTAAGGGGGTGGGCACATGAGCCAGGGCGGGGACAACACACGGCCTAACACAATGGCTAAGACCAACATTAGACAATGTCTCCGTAAAGTTGCAGATGGTCATTTCACTGCCGCAGTTAAAGTTTTATGCTCCTCTGGTGTTGCGCCTTACAATGGTGATACCATTAAAGCCTTAGAGGATAAGCATCCTCTGAAACCACCCCCTTCTATGCCGGGCTCCTTTTACTCTGAGCCTCCCCTTGTAGCCGATTTCGATAGTGTTCTTGGTTGCATTAAATCTTTCCCTAAAGGGACTTCTTGTGGTAGAGATGGCTTGAGGGCCCAACATATTTTAGATGCCCTATGCGGAGAGGGTTCAGCTTTAGCCACAGATCTCATACGGGCGATAACCTCAGTTGTTAATTTATGGTTAGGGGGAAGATGTCCGTCTGTTTTGGCAGAGTTTGTTGCTTCTGCACCTCTAACGCCTCTTATTAAACCAGACAACGGGATCCGGCCAATTGCAGTTGGCACTATATGGAGGCGGTTGGTTTCGAAGGTGGCTATGAAGGGAGTTGGGAAAGATATGGTTAAATACCTTAACGATTTTCAATTTGGGGTCGGCGTGTCCAGGGGTGCTGAGGCTGTTTTGCATTGTGCGAATCGGGTGTTGTGTAAACACCACGATAATGGGTCTCTTACCCTGCTTGCGGTGGATTTCTCGAATGCTTTTAACATGGTGGATAGATCCGTCTTACTCCGCGAGGTAAGAAGGATGTGCCCTTCTATTTCCTTGTGGGTCGAATTCTTATATGGGAGGGCGTCCAGGCTTTACATAGGTGACACCCATATATGGTCCACCTCTGGGGTTCAACAAGGTGATCCATTGGGACCCCTTCTTTTTGCCCTTGTTTTACACCCTCTCGTGCATAAAATTCGAGACAATTGCAAGCTACTGCTACATGCTTGGTATTTAGATGATGGGACCGTTATTGGAGACTCCGATGAGGTGGCGAATGTGTTAAACATTATTCAGGAGGATGGTCCAGGGTTGGGTCTGGAGCTGAATATTAAGAAAACTGAAATTTTTTGGCCCTCTTGTGATGGTAGGAAAGTTCGTGACGGCTGTTTCCCAGCAGATATTGGTAGACCTTCTTTGGGAGTAAAGCTCCTTGGGGGGCTGTTAGCAGAGACGCTGGGTTCATTAGTGGGATCGCCTTGAAGAGAGCTGTCAAGGCTGTTGATTTGATGGGCCTTCTTTCCCAGCTTTGTGACCCGCAGAGTCAGCTCCTTTTGCTACGTTCTTGTATGGGCATTGCTAAACTTTTCTTTGGTTTAAGAACTTGCCAACCGGTGCACATGGAGGAGGCGGCTTTGTTTTTTGACAAAGGGTTGCGTGGTTCCATTGAAGACATTGTGGTTTGTGGTGGCCCTTACTTTGGAGACTTCCAGTGGCGGTTGGTTTCCTTACCAATACGTTTTGGTGGTTTGGGTTTGTACTCGGCTAGTGAGGCTTCATCGTACGCTTTTGTAGCATCGAGGGCCCAATCTTGGGCCTTACAAGACCACATCTTGCGCCACAGTGGCATATGTGGTATGGACATTGATTATTATTCTGCTTTCGATCGTCTGCGTGGAAAAATTCCAGATTTTGACTGTAATGGTTTCACTAATAAGGACATCGCCCCCCTTAAATCCCAAAAAACAATGGCGAATGCTCTCTTTAGTAAGATCGTCAAGGATATGGAAAACGACTTTAACATGACGTTCAGGAAGAAAGCCGTATTGGAGTGTCTTCGAGCTCCTCATGCACAAGATTATTTGCTAGCTATCCCATTGACGGCCTCGGTCTACATATGTCCCCTGTGGAATATCGCGCTATTCTACGGTACCGCCTTATGATTCCTCTTTTTCCGAGCGACGAGATATGTCCGATTTGTCGCAAGGCGTGCTTGGACTCTTTTGGGGATCATGCTGTTCATTGTCGGGAGCTCCCAGGTTTCAAATACCGTCATGATATGGTTAGGGATGTTCTTTTTGACGTCTGCCGACGTGTCGGGGTTTCGGTACGTAAAGAAGCTCCTGTTAACTTTTTGACAGACCCTTCAGACGGGAGATCTACTCTCAGGCCTGCTGACATTTTAATCTTCGGATGGATGGGAGGTAAACATGCATGTGTGGACCTTACCGGGGTTTCCCCTCTTGTGAACTTGAGGAGTGGAGGTTTCACAGGGAGGCAAGCGGCTTTGAAAGCAGCTGCATGCAAAGTGGATAAACACGATACGGCATGTCGTGAAAATCAACATGTGTTTATCCCTTTCGCTTTTGATACCTTTGGTTTTCTAGCACCTGAAGCTGTGGAGCTACTCAACAGAGTTCAACGGGTTATGCAGAGTACCATCATGTCCCTTAGATCTTTGGATTTTATTTTTAAGCGTATCAGCTTTGCCATTCAAAAAGGGCTAGCGGCGCAGCTTGTTGCCCGTTTGTCCAACGTCTCTATGTAATACTTATTATATAATAAACTAAATTTCGAAGTGAAATTTATCAATGAAACGAGTTTTAAAGGTTATTAAGCTTGAATTAGGTACTTAGGAGGTCGATTTGTGACTAGTTACCTAACTTTAGGCTTAAGGTGTCAAATAACCATCCAAATATTACTAGAAGAGACGTAGTTCACCTACAACAGTTAAGGTGACTTTATTAGATTAGAACACATGTCTCTATTATATATTTTGTACTTTGAGTTTTCATTTCTTTTTATTTCTATGTGCTCAATCTACACGTCTATTATATGTAATACATGTGCTTTCATGAATTTATTTTCATAAAGAGTTTTGAAATGGGGACAAATTTTATTACGTTGGAAATTGATTTTAAACATGATAATATGCGTCTACGTAGGATGGGTTGAGCTTTGGTGTGGCTATCATGGGTATTCGTAACACCTTATCTTTTCTGTAATAATAATAAAATATTTTAAAATAATATCTACTTGATCTAAGTAACTTTTAATAACATTTAATTAAATTGTATCAGAGTGCTAGGTGTTACTAAAACGTCAAATTAATATAACATTAAAACTAGGAGAGTTAAATTTTAAACAACCAGTAGAAGCTCGAATAGTCAAGTCGTGGTTGTTTCCCAAAACTATTCATTTTAAAACCTGAAAATGTTAACACAACAACGGGTAAGCTATGTAATTAGGAACCGGACCGGGTACACGCAGCGGAAACACACTATCACACACACACAAACTCACGAAAATAAAACAAGAAGAACACAAGGATTTTACGTGGTTCGGATTCGGTGCAAATCCTACGTCCACGGGCTACAACTAGATTTTATTTAACAATGAGATTACAAGAGATACACTCAATTCTTATAGGTATTGAGTTGTGGTGCATTTTGTTCTCAAACAAAAGCCTCCTATATATACACATTGAGAATGTATAAAATATATATAATCCTACACCTCAATTTTGAAAAAAGAAAAGCTTCACCTAATTTCCTTTGAAAATTCTTCACCAAATCTTCACCTAACAATCTCCCACTTGAAGATTTTTAACATCTCTCATTAATCTCCTAACATAACAAGTCTTCCAAGCTTCCAGTTCCCAAGAACAAGCTAAACTTAGTCAATTTCCTAGTGGCAGCCACCCCTCATTATCAAGTACTAGAAGGGCCAGTTGAAGCTCCCATAAGCTCCAACTCAGTCGTAGCCAATCCCGCTACCGACTCAGCCGTGGTCAATACCGCCACCGAATCATCCCCTGTCTCAACTGGCTTGGACACTCCACCGGATCCAGAGATACACCGAGGACCACTAACACTCTCCAAACTTTGCAAACTTCCAACAGGAGAGAGTTTTCCAGTCTTAGTTTTCAAAACCCAACGGTTCATTGTAACTGTACCCGGAACACACCTCGTGCTCCCACTGTCACAAAATCCCCTGAATGGTTTAGACTTTCCGACTCGTTCAGCTAACATCCCCTTGTCTCCAGAATTCATGTTTGCAAAATGAACTCTCTTAGCACTAGATTTAGTGAACCAGATTTTGTCATGCTTAACGGGGCCGGTCATACTTCCCTCAGCAGGTACCTCAACCATATACAATGACCCACGCTTCATACCTTGAGCAATCATCGAATTACCATTGACCACCCTATATCTACCACCACCAAACCTTACTTCTAGTCCTTGTTTATCCAGCTGACCAACAGAAATCAATTTTTTCTTCATGATAGGTGTATTAATATACACCTTTTATCACGTTTATTAACTTCATTTGACATCGTATTTCGCCAATAAAAGCATGTTATATGCATGTTTTCGTACTAATGTGTTTATTTCGGAGTAATACCATTTGTTTGGGTAAAATGGTATGTTTTGCAGGTATTTTGAGACTTGGAACATTAATTATATATCATTAGGAGGCTGCACGTCAAATTTCAGAAGAAACGGATCACAAACGGAAGAGTTGTGAAATAAACGTCCCGAAGACAGTAAAGTACACGGCCCGTGTAACTTTATGCCTTGAAGTTACACGGCCGTGTAACTTTGTTATGCCACGTATGATGCCACGTCAGCTCAAGGGAAGTCCAGGAAATTTGCAGAATTACACGACCGTGTAATCTTGGCCCAGAAAGTTACACGGCCGTGTAACTTTAACTGCTGTCCAGATCTGCTTTTTGGCCCACTATGAGTTGTTTTCTTCTTCTTGTGCTGTCATCCTCATGTTACACGACCAGATCCAGATCCCATTCAGATTTGTGGCCATGTGATGAAGGAAGTGGGTCTTGGAATGATGATGTTTGCTCTTGTTCAAATTACCATTTTACCCTTGGTGTCTTAGTATAAATAGATGTGTTTGGTTAGCCTTAGAACCATATCTCATATACCATTCTCTCCTGCAAAATACTCTAGTTACATTGTGTTTGTGTTATTTGTGCAACTTCAAGTATGGATTATCTTCATTTTGTAAGTTTGTTTCTCTTTTACTAGTCATGAGTGGCTAGTAACCTTATTATTCTGGTTTTGTATTAAGGATTATGATTGTGATTTAATATAAAGTTTGATGTTTGATTTTATATCTTTCTAGTGATATGATTTTGAGGCTTAACAAGCGTTTGGTTTTTATTTATTTCATATTGGTCATTTGATCTCAAATATAAATCAATCTAGTCATACAAATTATGAAATCCGTAATTGTTTTATAAAATGTTATTTGTGACCATCATCTTTAATGGGTGAAAATCATATCTCATGTTTTGACGCTTCAACGCTTGTTTAGGAGTATTGAACATTGTTGGGAACATTCACATAAAACATAATGCAATCTTTCATTCAAATTCTATGATGGTGTATGTGCGAGCTTTCGGCATACACTTGACTATCTAGATTTGAATGGTAAGATTAGTCTTAGTTAACGAGCTTCTCTTGACTAAGTTATATTAGGCGAATGGTGTATGTGCGAGCTTTCGGCATACACAAAGTACCAACTTAGAGAGATTAAAGTTATAAACATCATTCTTATTGTTATTTCCAATCATATGACTAAAAATACAAAACCAGAATTTGTCCCCAAATTATAAAATACAAAAAGCAATCTTTCTATATTTTGTCCCAAGTTAAATATACAATCATATTTCAACTAAACATCAAAACTCCCCTTTTGTTACTTTCTTTACAAGTTTAAATCTCGTGAAATCAAGGTGTAATCCATTAGACCATCGCTCCCTGTGGATCGACCCTGCTTGCCATTTATACTACATAGTTAGTATTTATAACAAGTAGTGCAATCACGAAATATTGGTAATCAACAAATCATTTTAAAACCATATTTCAACTCTTTTATTTTGTTGGTCTCACGACACTCAACAAATTGGCGTCGTTGCCGGGGAGCACGATATTACTAATATTTTATGCCAAGATCTTCACATACAGGTACACCTCTAGAGAGCGAGTAAGAAGTTAAAAAAAACAAAATAAAAAGGGCCATGCGTCGAGCCAACGACGTTAAACAAGTGCGCTAACTGGGAGGCAAACCAGTAGTATTTTAGTCAATTTTTGAAAGTGTGAATTTTTGTGTTTTTATAATTTTTCTGTGTGAAACTTTCAATTACCAACGTGTGGAAACAATCGGAACTAAAAACGGACAACCGAGGCTCAAGATACAAAACGCGAAAATGGTAACAGAATGTTACACGGCCGTGTAATTTTTGTACTAAAAGTTACACGGCCGTGTAACTTGAAAATGTGCCAAAAAAAAATAAAAAAATAAAAAAAATAAATTTCTTTTTTTTGTAATCTTTTGCCTAACAAGTGTGCTTCTAAAGAGACAAACCGATTTAGTTTTGATTTTATGGTATTTGTATGTTTAATCTTTGTGTTTCATTTGATTTTTTTTTAATAAAGTGTTTGGATGTGTTCGGAATGCAAAACCACCTCCGAGTCCGCATTAGACCTTCCGCAAGCATCGATGACGACGCTTACATTTAAGCTTGTGGAGGTATATGATGTCCGGTATCATCGCATTTTTTTATGTTATTTTTCTTTATGTTTACCGAAAATCTTGAATTTTTTTTTTTTAAAACTTTTGTTATTTCTTGCATTTTTTTTTCTTAACTTTTGTGAAATCTTTTAATTGTTAAAACATGCTACATCTTTATTTTCAATATTATAGTTGCTTATTTTCCTTGTATTCAAAAATATTTTCACATTGTGAAATTCTAGATTGAATTAAAAGACATTTTTTTTTGTTAAATTTACTTAGCATACCCACGTATGATGAGTTTATAAGACATCTATTTTAACCGAATCTATTTTTAGCAAGTACAGCAATACAAAGTGCAGCTACCCCGTGAGAACTTCAATGTGTGCAATCGACTTGGTTAATGTTACAGGTTTTGCCTTCGTAATCATATATTGGCCAACACATATGTTCATAACACGTCAATTGCCCGATATTCCCATTTTTGGTTTTTGATCATTTTGGTCATTTTTACATAAAAAAAAACAAAATCTTTATATTTGTATTTTGAGTCCAATAAATGGTGAAACTCCAGAAATATTTTGTTTGGTTCTAAAAAAAATGGTTTATTAAAAACAATTAATAAAAAAATATAATTAAAAAAAAAGAAAAAAAAAAGAAAAAGAAAGAAAAAGAAAACCAAGAACCAAACATGTGTGTTTAAAGAAATTAAATTTCAAAAAAATAGAATAAAGCACAATGCTTGTTCAAAAGTCATCAAATGGAATATCTTACGATTTTTTTTTTACAATTCTTTCCATAATAGGGAATTGTTTTACTCATTTGAAAGAAAAACCAAAAATAGAGTATTTATTTTCTTTTCTACTTATATTTTATTTATCGAGTTGTAATTTCATTCTTGTACTTTAATTCCGGGAAGATCATTCTTGACAAGTTATGACAAACGTGAACGGTATGATAATTGAGGCAAAGTCATATTAACACGAGTCCAAGTACGATATCCGAGTGTAAACACCACCCTATTTCCATATGAGTGGCGGAAGACATTTGTGAGTCGCAATCAGCGAATTGTGTGCATATATGAGGAGAGCGAACAATTGTGAGCACTGACTTTGTATTGTGTCGTCCTTGCTAAAAACGGTGAAAGTCGCGATAGTGGTTTTATAATCGATATATGACGTGGCTATGCTATTGTTTAACGTGTATTTGTTTCTTAGTACAATTAATCTATTGTTTCACAATTGTGAGATTTTAGGCGAATACAGGGACGATATGCTAACCATATAATTGCTAGTGATGATGTTGGCGCGATTTAACTCAAAAGGATTCACTTCTTTTTATTTCCTTCTTTTTACCCATTAGTCTAATTCTTTCTTGTTTTCTTTGAGGACAAAGAAGAATTTAAGCTTGTAGATATTTGATAGGTGTATTAATATACACCTTTTATCACGTTTATTTACTTCATTTGACATCGTATTTCGTCAATAAAAGCATGTTATATGCATGTTTTCGTACTAATGTGTTTATTTCGGAGTAATACCATTTGTTTGGGTAAAATGGTATGTTTTGCAGGTATTTTGAGACTTGGAACATTAATTATATATCATTAGGAGGCTGCACGTCAAATTTCAGAAGAAACGGATCACAAACGGAAGAGTTGTGAAATAAACGTCCCGAAGACAGTAAAGTACACGGCCCGTGTAACTTTATGCCTTGAAGTTACACGGCCGTGTAACTTTGTTATGCCACGTATGATGCCACGTCAGCTCAAGGGAAGTCCAGGAAATTTGCAGAATTACACGACCGTGTAATCTTGGCCCAGAAAGTTACACGGCCGTGTAACTTTAACTGCTGTCCAGATCTGCTTTTTGGCCCACTATGAGTTGTTTTCTTCTTCTTGTGCTGTCATCCTCATGTTACACGACCAGATCCAGATCCCATTCAGATTTGTGGCCATGTGATGAAGGAAGTGGGTCTTGGAATGATGATGTTTGCTCTTGTTCAAATTACCATTTTACCCTTGGTGTCTTAGTATAAATAGATGTGTTTGGTTAGCCTTAGAACCATATCTCATATACCATTCTCTCCTGCAAAATACTCTAGTTACATTGTGTTTGTGTTATTTGTGCAACTTCAAGTATGGATTATCTTCATTTTGTAAGTTTGTTTCTCTTTTACTAGTCATGAGTGGCTAGTAACCTTATTATTCTGGTTTTGTATTAAGGATTATGATTGTGATTTAATATAAAGTTTGATGTTTGATTTTATATCTTTCTAGTGATATGATTTTGAGGCTTAACAAGCGTTTGGTTTTTATTTATTTCATATTGGTCATTTGATCTCAAATATAAATCAATCTAGTCATACAAATTATGAAATCCGTAATTGTTTTATAAAATGTTATTTGTGACCATCATCTTTAATGGGTGAAAATCATATCTCATGTTTTGACGCTTCAACGCTTGTTTAGGAGTATTGAACATTGTTGGGAACATTCACATAAAACATAATGCAATCTTTCATTCAAATTCTATGATGGTGTATGTGCGAGCTTTCGGCATACACTTGACTATCTAGATTTGAATGGTAAGATTAGTCTTAGTTAACGAGCTTCTCTTGACTAAGGTATATTAGGTGAATGGTGTATGTGCGAGCTTTCGGCATACACAAAGTACCAACTTAGAAAGATTAAAGTTATAAACATCATTCTTATTGTTATTTCCAATCATATGACTAAAAATACAAAACCAGAATTTGTCCCCAAATTATAAAATACAAAAAGCAATCTTTCTATATTTTGTCCCAAGTTAAATATACAATCATATTTCAACTAAACATCAAAACTCCCCTTTTGTTACTTTCTTTACAAGTTTAAATCTCGTGAAATCAAGGTGTAATCCATTAGACCATCGCTCCCTGTGGATCGACCCTGCTTGCCATTTATACTACATAGTTAGTATTTATAACAAGTAGTGCAATCACGAAATATTGGTAATCAACAAATCATTTTAAAACCATATTTCAACTCTTTTATTTTGTTGGTCTCACGACACTCAACAAATTGGCGTCGTTGCCGGAGAGCACGATATTACTAATATTTTATGCCAAGATCTTCACATACAGGTACACCTCTAGAGAGCGAGTAAGAAGTTAAAAAAAACAAAATAAAAAAGGGCCATGCGTCGAGCCAACGACGTTAAACAAGTGCGCTAACTGGGAGGCAACCCAGGAGTATTTTAGTCAATTTTTGAAAGTGTGAATTTTTGTGTTTTGATAATTTTTCTGTGTGTAACTTTCAATTACCAACGTGTGGAAACAATCGGAACTAAAAACGGACAACCGAGGCTCAAGATACAAAACGCGAAAATGGTAACAGAATGTTACACGGCCGTGTAATTTTTGTACTAAAAGTTACACGGCCGTGTAACTTGAAAATGTGCCAAAAAAAAATAAAAAAATAAAAAAAATAATTTTTTTTTTTTTTGTAATCTTTTGCCTAACAAGTGTGCTTCTAAAGAGACAAACCGATTTAGTTTTGATTTTATGGTATTTTTATGTTTAATCTTTGTGTTTCATTTGATTTTTTTTTAATAAAGTGTTTGGATGTGTTCGGAATGCAAAACCACCTCCGAGTCCGCATTAGACCTTCCGCAAGCATCGATGACGACGCTTACATTTAAGCTTGTGGAGGTATATGATGTCCGGTATCATCGCATTTTTTTATGTTATTTTTCTTTATGTTTACCGAAAATCTTGAATTTTTTTTTTTAAAACATTTGTTATTTCTTGCATTTTTTTTTTCTTAACTTTTGTGAAATCTTTTAATTGTTAAAACATGCTACATCTTTATTTTCAATATTATAGTTGCTTATTTTCCTTGTATTCAAAAATATTTTCACATTGTGAAATTCTAGATTGAATTAAAAGACATTTTTTTTGTTAAATTTACTTAGCATACCCACGTATGATGAGTTTATAAGACATCTATTTTAACCGAATCTATTTTTAGCAAGTACAGCAATACAAAGTGCAGCTACCCCGTGAGAACTTCAATGTGTGCAATCGACTTGGTTAATGTTACAGGTTTTTCCTTCGTAATCATATATTGGCCAACACATATGTTCATAACACGTCAATTGCCCGATATTCCCATTTTTGGTTTTTGATCATTTTGGTCATTTTTACATAAAAAAAAACAAAATCTTTATATTTGTATTTTGAGTCCAATAAATGGTGAAACTCCAGAAATATTTTGTTTGGTTCTAAAAAAAATGGTTTATTAAAAACAATTAATAAAAAAATATAATTAAAAAAAAAAGAAAAAAAAAAGAAAAAAAAAAGAAAAAGAAAACCAAGAACCAAACATGTGTGTTTAAAGAAATTAAATTTCAAAAAAATAGAATAAAGCACAATGTTTGTTCAAAAGTCATCAAATGGAATATCTTACGATTTTTTTTTTACAATTCTTTCCATAATAGGGAATTGTTTTACTCATTTGAAAGAAAAACCAAAAATAGAGTATTTATTTTCTTTTCTACTTATATTTTATTTATCGAGTTGTAATTTCATTCTTGTACTTTAATTCCGGGAAGATCATTCTTGACAAGTTATGACAAACGTGAACGGTATGATAATTGAGGCAAAGTCATATTAACACGAGTCCAAGTACGATATCCGAGTGTAAACACCACCCTATTTCCATATGAGTGGCGGAAGACATTTGTGAGTCGCAATCAGCGAATTGTGTGCATATATGAGGAGAGCGAACAATTGTGAGCACTGACTTTGTATTGTGTCGTCCTTGCTAAAAACGGTGAAAGTCGCGATAGTGGTTTTATAATCGATATATGACGTGGCTATGCTATTGTTTAACGTGTATTTGTTTCTTAGTACAATTAATCTATTGTTTCACAATTGTGAGATTTTAGGCGAATACAGGGACGATATGCTAACCATATAATTGCTAGTGATGATGTTGGCGCGATTTAACTCAAAAGGATTCACTTCTTTTTATTTCCTTCTTTTTACCCATTAGTCTAATTCTTTCTTGTTTTCTTTGAGGACAAAGAAGAATTTAAGCTTGTAGATATTTGATAGGTGTATTAATATACACCTTTTATCACGTTTATTTACTTCATTTGACATCGTATTTCGTCAATAAAAGCATGTTATATGCATGTTTTCGTACTAATGTGTTTATTTCGGAGTAATACCATTTGTTTGGGTAAAATGGTATGTTTTGCAGGTATTTTGAGACTTGGAACATTAATTATATATCATTAGGAGGCTGCACGTCAAATTTCAGAAGAAACGGATCACAAACGGAAGAGTTGTGAAATAAACGTCCTGAAGACAGTAAAGTACACGGTCCGTGTAACTTTATGCCTTGAAGTTACACGGCCGTGTAACTTTGTTATGCCACGTATGATGCCACGTCAGCTCAAGGGAAGTCCAGGAAATTTGCAGAATTACACGACCGTGTAATCTTGGCCCAGAAAGTTACACGGCCGTGTAACTTTAACTGCTGTCCAGATCTGCTTTTTGGCCCACTATGAGTTGTTTTCTTCTTCTTGTGCTGTCATCCTCATGTTACACGACCAGATCCAGATCCCATTCAGATTTGTGGCCATGTGATGAAGGAAGTGGGTCTTGGAATGATGATGTTTGCTCTTGTTCAAATTACCATTTTACCCTTGGTGTCTTAGTATAAATAGATGTGTTTGGTTAGCCTTAGAACCATATCTCATATACCATTCTCTCCTGCAAAATACTCTAGTTACATTGTGTTTGTGTTATTTGTGCAACTTCAAGTATGGATTATCTTCATTTTGTAAGTTTGTTTCTCTTTTACTAGTCATGAGTGGCTAGTAACCTTATTATTCTGGTTTTGTATTAAGGATTATGATTGTGATTTAATATAAAGTTTGATGTTTGATTTTATATCTTTCTAGTGATATGATTTTGAGGCTTAACAAGCGTTTGGTTTTTATTTATTTCATATTGGTCATTTGATCTCAAATATAAATCAATCTAGTCATACAAATTATGAAATCCGTAATTGTTTTATAAAATGTTATTTGTGACCATCATCTTTAATGGGTGAAAATCATATCTCATGTTTTGACGCTTCAACGCTTGTTTAGGAGTATTGAACATTGTTGGGAACATTCACATAAAACATAATGCAATCTTTCATTCAAATTCTATGATGGTGTATGTGCGAGCTTTCGGCATACACTTGACTATCTAGATTTGAATGGTAAGATTAGTCTTAGTTAACGAGCTTCTCTTGACTAAGGTATATTAGGTGAATGGTGTATGTGCGAGCTTTCGGCATACACAAAGTACCAACTTAGAAATATTAAAGTTATAAACATCATTCTTATTGTTATTTCCAATCATATGACTAAAAATACAAAACCAGAATTTGTCCCCAAATTATAAAATACAAAAAGCAATCTTTCTATATTTTGTCCCAAGTTAAATATACAATCATATTTCAACTAAACATCAAAACTCCCCTTTTGTTACTTTCTTTACAAGTTTAAATCTCGTGAAATCAAGGTGTAATACATTAGACCATCGCTCCCTGTGGATCGACCCTGCTTGCCATTTATACTACATAGTTAGTATTTATAACAAGTAGTGCAATCACGAAATATTGGTAATCAACAAATCATTTTAAAACCATATTTCAACTCTTTTATTTTGTTGGTCTCACGACACTCAACACTTCAGCTCCGGAATCACCCTGACATTCTTCAGGTTCCATGTAGTTCCCAATGAAGTAACCAGATCAATATCTCCCATGCCCGTTACTTGAAGCATCTCGTCATTTGCTAACTATACCTTCCCAAAATCTCCTTCTTTTAGATTCACCATCGTTTCTCTGTTGTCCATGGCGTGAAACGAAGCCCCTGAATCCATGACCCAAGAGTCTACAGAACTTTCCATACTTAGTATCAATGCATCATCCTCAGACACACTCTCAGCACCAGCAATGTTCAATTCTTTCTTTGGACATTGACTCTTAACATGTCCCACCTCTTGGCAGTTCCAGCACATCACATTCTTCCAAGTTCTAGACGAACTTCTTCCCCGACTCCCACTGCTCCCACCATTCCTGCTATTCCCTCTACCTCTTCTGAAATTTAATAACTCAGAAGAAGAAGATCCACCTTGATTCTTGCGTCTGACATCCTCTTCAAGAACCAAATCTCTAACCCCTTCAAAAGTCATACCACTGGTCTCCACTGAACTTGTAACAGCTGTTACTGTTCCAGACCAACTATCAGGTAGTGAAGCTAGTAGCAGTGAAGCTTGAGTCTCGTTATCAAATTTAATTCCCACAGATGACAATCTGGACAGAATTGAATTTAGATTGTTAATGTGAACCATAACTGAGCCTTCCTCATTCATCCTTGTAGTGAACAGCTCCCTCATCAAGAACACCTTGTTAGCAGCCGACGGTTTCTCATACATGTTCGTCAGAGCATCCATCATACCATGTGCCGTGGTTTCCTTCATGATGTTGAAAGCGACGCTCCTTTCCAACGACAATGTAATAACCGCTTTAGCTTTCTTGTCCTTTGAGTTCCACGCATCTTCAGCAGCTTTTTTTCATTTTCTCCGGTTTGTCTCCAAGTACCACGTCCAAATCTTTCTGACATAGCAATGCTTCTAATTGCATTTTCCACCAGCTAAAGTCAGAACCGTTGAACTTCTCGATTACAACCTTGTCTTCAGCCATTACGACAAACAAGAGACAAATCTTTTATAGTACTTTTGTGTGACAAAACAGTACCCTTCAAAGTACCAAGACACCTTTAATACGATTAATAGAAATTAGTTTATGATGTGGAAGATCAGACAAAACTGCAACCACAGAGCATACTCTAATTTCTAAAACCGATACCTCCTCCAAAACCCGAAGCTCTGATACCAGTTGTTAGGAACCGGACCGGGTACACGCAGCAGAAACACACTATCACACACACAAACTCACGAAAATAAAGCAAGAATAACACAAGGATTTTACGTGGTTCGGATTCGGTGCAAATCCTACGTCCACGGGCTACAACTAGATTTTATTTAACAATGAGATTACAAGAGATACACTCAATTCTTATAGGTATTGAGTTGTGGTGCATTTTGTTCTCAAACCAAAGCCTCCTATTTATACACATTCAGAATGTATAAAATATATATAATCCTACACCTCAATTTTGAAAAAAGAAAAGCTTCACCTAATTTCCTTTGAAAATTCTTCACCAAATCTTCACCTAACAAGCTAGAAGCCTAGTGAGCACACAATCTACACATACAGTTATATACACATAGCATGTAACAAGTAAGGTTCCTCATGAAGAAGTTGATAACTACCCTACGAAGGGTCTGATAACTACCTCACGAAGGGTCCAACAACTACCACACGAAGAGTTTGGGGTAATACTAAACAATATTCCTTTAACCTTTACGGGCACAAGGTGATGTGCTCACACAAAGGTTGGGTAATCATAACCATGGCATACTTAACTTACAAGTACATACATACATGTATAAGCACATAATGACACATATAGAAAGTGAAACTCACCTGATGTGAAGTTGCCAATAGACTAGTACGAGCAAATAGCAAGCTACGTAGGAACCTTCTCTGGGCAACCTACAATTCGTAAAATTGGCACTACTTGGATCGTGATTCGTATTCCTACTTAATACATACTCATAAAACGTTTTATTTTAGTTATCCTTTCGTATAGCAGTTTGTTCTTGGACCAATTTACCCCCTTACAACCATTCTTTCAGTAAGGTTATTAAAGTACATTCATTTATCTTTCAAAGGATAAAAAGAATATGTTCATACGACCTCCGGTTGATTTATTACAATTTTTACAATTTGAAAGTTTAAAATGATTGGACATTTGGACCATGTTGTGAGTTTTTAACTTTCACCCTACGCGGGATAAGTGTTTGGTCTTCAAAAAATTATGCCATTAAGTAGACAAGATTACCAAAGTACAGACCTTGACCCCATTTCAATTGGACTCATTTCAATTGGACTCCTGTAACTTTACTTATAGGCTTAGATAGTTGGCTTATGCTCTTGACATACTTACTGGACAGGTGTAGAAAGAAACATCTATATCTCAACTTATCGAAGAAATCAGGTTTCGAAATTTAGTGGGATAAACCAGACTCAATTATTAAACTTTTTCCAATTGGTCCCAAACAAAAAGGGTTTTTCATCATGGAGATATTGAATTCACAACATTGGTTAATAGATTGTCTAGCTCAATGGACGGATATGTACCAACGTTAGAATTCGACCACTTTACAGTAGGAATCAACTTTCAGGATTCAAATGGGAAGGAAGCTAGACACAATTTACAAGAGAATGACACTAGTCTCACCTCAAAAGGACACTCTTATGATTTTCTATGATTTTTCAAATTTCAGTAAGAAATGTTGAAACATACAATACATTGTGGTTCAACCATTTCCTTTGGCTTATTCATTAAGAACTTATTCCTAACCCTTAACCAATGATTAACAGTGATTATAGGCTCATACTAAAGCTATTAAGAATTATAAAAAAGCCTCTTAAGGGATTAAGAACCAAATAAACCAAAAGATACAAAAACTAGCATTTTTACCTTTAAAAACCTTCTGTCCCGATCGGAAGATTGTAACTCGAGCTCTAGACGTCCATATGGAACTCTCTCAAATCAAGACCTCCGTTTTAATGTCATGAAGCTTCTGTCAAAATATCATAACAATCGAACGGTTCAATCTCCATGGATCATCCAAACACTGCAGCTAGATCCAGAAAAACGATATTAAAACATGCACTAGGGTTTGTCTTCTTGAATACACAACCTTTCTGCTTTTTCTTTCTTGCTTGATATTCTTCCTCTTCTTGATTGCACCACCTCCCTCCTCCTCCTTCCTCACCCTACGCCACCTCTCCCGTTTCTCTCTTGCTTGACGACTACAAGGAACAAGTAAGGGCTAGGATTTGTGTTTTAGGGTTAACTAGTAAGGGAATGGGTTCCCTTAGGCCCGAAGGCCTCTATAAGTCATAGACCACAATAGGGAAAAGGAGAAATCCAGTTTTTGCCCTAGGCCTAAGCTTAACCACCTCAAAAAATCTCATTTCTTGCAATTTAGCCCTTAAAACTTGTCATAGTGATATACTACACCTTATGCCACTTACTTCCAACGCCCATGCTCATCTAAATACATTAGTCCCTCAAGCTTATTTTAACTCTTTCCACATATTAATAATCATCTATTATTATTATTATTATTATTATTATTATTATTATCGAATATCTTTTATATTTAATAATAATTAATTAATTAAATATAAACAAGGGTGTTACACTATCCAAATTTGGAACTTTAAAATACTTGGTGATTAAATTCTAGACCGTCTCATATTCATGAAAAACTTGCTACCTCCTGTGTGGTTCTTATGTAATAGCTTACTTGTACCAAGTTGGATGGCGAGAGTAATATTTGTGTGATTTATGCTAACTTTACATAGGCCCCAAGGACAGCACTATATTGTAATATGTATGAACACTACACAACGACCCCACTTAATTATCCTTGTGATATTTAGACTTTGATATTGACTTGGGTGTTGGGAAATTAGAAGCATATGTATTGCATCCTTTGATTTTTTTTATTTGAATTTCATGAGTTTTGATGATGTTTTTATAATCTAAGTACTTTAAAATGCTTCTCTATAATATTTGAAATGTTACTAATATTTTGATTTGAGATTCCAAAACCATTTTAGCGAATTCACTTTGAGTTTGGATTGTTTACTTATCCAACACCCTTCTGAATTGTAAGTCGATAATGCTCACTAGGCTTCCTAATCCTAACTTATGTATTTAGACATGGTTCATATTAGAACTTAGAATAAGATTGAATATGGATGCATATTTAGACTTTCAGAACACTTTTGAGGTATGATAAGATCTATTTACTTATCTCAAGCTTTTGACATGATTGTTACAACCTTGCATTTTATTTAACTACATTAAAATTGAATTTTGGGACCTTATTTCACACTCTAAATTCTGGAATAAATTACTATGTTCAAATATCCTATGAGAGGGCTATTTCCATTGGTATCAGAGCATATGTTTAAGTAAATTAGGTTCTAAGTATAATACTTAGACTTAACCTAGTGCTCAATGACGACTAAGAGAATCTATTAGTATACCTTTAGGAGATAGTATAAAATATTTAATAGGATTTTATATGTTTATAGTTACAAATGCATTTATTATTTAGGAATTAAAATGTTGTAATCCTATAAAATGGTGAACGCTAGAAGCAATCGTGTTCTGACGATAAAAGAAAATGTTGTGGATGATAACATTAAGGGTCAATAGACATCATACCACTTAATAGTTTTTAATCAATGATGGAGGTAATGATGGCCTGACAAGAGGAGAAAATGCTAAAAATATTTCTAGGCATGTTAGATGTGCATGGAAATAAAGTCAAACTATATGTGAGAATGTGGATAAGAGAAAGTCTCGTTAAGATGGTGAATGTGGCAAGTGGAAGAAATTTTGAAATTTCTCATCCTAGCATGGATAATGAACTGTCCACAAAACCTATCCAACATAAGTATGATATGGAATAGGTATTAAATTGTTGTCAAAAGATCATCGACAGGTAGCTAGTATGAAGAGGAACAATTATACATGTGTGTCCAGTTCAAGCTATATTTGGTGGAGTCCATGAAGACAACCGGTGAGCATAGATAATTACTCCTCATCTTTTGCTATAATCTTTCAAATTGCGGTAAGCATCATTCAATCCTCTTCTTTGTAAAGTTTAAGTTGTAACCTAAAATTTTAGTGATTTAGGTCATTACATAGAGGTCAGATTAACCGAGGATGATGATGGAGAAAGGAAATGGTAGGGAATAGTCCTAACCTTAATTAGTATATATATATATATATATATATATATATATATATATATATATATATATATATATATATATATATATATATATATATATATATATATATATATATATATATATGAAATAATAAGATAAATTTATTATTTTATATGCCTTATGACACAATATTGTACCAAATAAACTTTTCAAAAGCATAAATATTATAATTAATAAATTTGGATTGGATAATAAAGACTACCTAACCTAGAGGAAAAATTATAATTTACCCTCCCAGCTAACCTACATTAAACTTATATTTACCCTTTAAACTAAAGTAGCTTAAAACAGGTGGGAGTCGCTCCACATAGGCCTCGGCAAAGGCTGAGGTGGCTCGGCGAACACCGCCCCCATGCCTTAGCATGCCGACCTTGACAATTCCTTGACACGTTCTTTTCTTTTATTTAAATCGATTAACCGTTTTTTAATTAAGAAATTCGAAATTTTACCAACTTTTTTCCAATATAAAAATACAAACAACCTACACGATTTGTTACGGACTCTTAAATCTCAAACACTCACTCTTACCACTTGAAATGTTCTGTTCATCTTCATCATTGGAAACAAATATTCAGTTTATTATTCAAGCATTGTCGGGAGTTGCTAACGTATTAGAGCATATTACATAATATGATTCTAGAAGACGAAAGAAATGTGATATGTGAGTATAACGAAAACAAAATCGTTCCATAGTTACAAACACAACAGATTAGTGGCGAAGAATTCATGAAAAAAACTGGTGATACATAATATGCTGAAATCCTTCACCAATCTTCGGCGTGATTTGGCGGATCATATTTAGACGATCAATCATAATGATCTTAACACGGATCTCATAGATGATTTGGATGGCTAACTTTTGGACGAAGATTTCCTCTAAGTTTTATTAGTTATGCATTTCTTATGTTTTTAATTTTTTAAGTTTTTTACTTTTGTTATGTATTTTTTATTTCAATTAATGGAAATTCTTGTTTTATCTAAAATTTTTTTGGTAAAATAAATTATTAAGAAAACATATGGCAATAAGATAAATCATTCCCACCGTTTAGCAAAAGTTAAAAGAAGTATGGCAAAAAAAATACCACTGCTCCTACCGCCCATCGATCTCCCATAGGTTAGAGCAACTCATATATTGATCTTAGATGTTATTAAATAAACCTTAGTCTAATATAAGCATTTTAATGATTATGTGATGATGTCCATTAGGCTAAGCGGTATGGATGTCGATAGAATGATCGGCATCGGCTGCTACATAGGCGACACATAGGATGTCGACGGAAAATGTGTTTAGACACCTACAATGAGGGGTGAATGCCGAAGGAATGTTTTTTTTTAATGTGACATTTAAATTTAAAATAGAGAAAATTAAAACTAAAATATTACATTAAATTTAAAAAAAAAACATTACATTGAAAAGAAATAACCTAGAAAATTAGAAAACATAAAACATATAAATTATATTTTAATTTCCTTAATCTTGTGTTTGACTTCCATGGTTGCGTCGTGCATGTCACCAGACAAATGACTAACGTCAGCGAAAAGAAAATTTCATTTCCGCGAGTCGGTCGGTCTCACTATCCCGTTCCTTCGAGTATTGTATATCTTCTTCCATACTAGTACGCAAACCTGAGAATTCTGTCCTAATTTGTTGAACTGTGGAGGTGAATTGTGGAGATGGTGTTTGGACTTGGATATTTAATTGTGTAAATGTGTTAAATTGCGGTGACATTGGAAATTGGTTGTACATCGGAAATGGATTTTGAGGGTGGAATTGTGGTCGCGTGGGTGGTGTGGATGAAGAATCGAACCCAAAATTATTGGGGTTTGGATTGTTTGAATTTTGAGTGAAAAATACGAATGAATTATAGAGAAATTGATAGTAAAATTGTATGTGTAAATGATAAACTATTGTGGTATTTATAGTATGTAAATTAGTAAATATTTGAAAAAACAAAGAAAAAAAATTAATCCTAACGGCTAGAAACGGTTACATTTGCGCTACGTACTGTCGCCGATGGGAATGGATGCCGGGATCACGGGATGGTGATGCCGACGGCATCGCGATTCCACATAGATGTCGATGGGAGTTTGATACATCATACCGCTTAATCTTATACATCCAATTACTTTTGGGGAAAAGTTAAATTGCATCATACTAGAATGTATAGGGTAGATTTTTATCTCCTAAACACCCCATTTTTCATTTGAAATATTGAAGGGCCGGTGCAATTGTAATTTACTCGTTACTATATATTTAAATAATCATCAAACCATTATGAACCGAAAGACAATGCGGGTTAGCAGCATCTTGGTAAGTTATCTCACAAAGCATGGCATTGACCTTGCTTTGCACCCAATCATCAATCACCACTCAACCGCCTTCCTCTAATGGCTGCCAAATCATGGTTTCACGCAAGCAATGATTATAATATGTTCAACGGTTGACATTTTCATATGTAGTACAGAGGCTATAAATAAGCCATATCATAACCATCCTTTTATTGCCACACCAGTTGACAGTTCAACATTATCGAACCCAAACAACAATACTAACCTTCTTTAATTTCCCTCAGAAAAAATGCCGATCCCAGTGATTGACTTCTCGAAGCTCAAGGGTGAACAGCGAGCTAAGACAATGGCTCAGATAGCAAATGGCTGTGAAGAATGGGGATTCTTTCAGGTATCCATAATTTAGCATAAGCATTCATAACACCAAATTAACACACACACACACACACACACACACCTTACATATGAAAGCATTTCGTTGTGATGAAAGTTGAAATGTATTTTTTTCATTGCAGTTGGTAAATCATGGGATTCCGGTGGAGCTTCTGGAGAGGGTAAAGAAGGTGACCACTGAGTGCTATAAGTTCGAGCGGGAAGAAAAGTTTTTCAAAGACTCGGCACCTGTAAAGCTGTTAAAGGAGTTAGTCGATAAGAAAAGTGACGACAAGCTCGATAACATGGACTGGGAAGATGTCTTCCTTCTCTCAGATGATAACGAATGGCCACCAAAGACCCCTGGATTCAAGTAAGCACTAATACAATTTTCCAGATCAGTGTACCACTAACCACAGAAAAACCTTTTGGAAGTCTTAGATTTCACATCTAACTTGTGAATAAAATGATTTATAGGGACACCATGACGGAATACCGAGCAGAACTGAAGAAACTGGCAGAGGAGCTGATGGAAGTGATGGATGAAAACTTGGGATTACCGAAGGGGCATATTAAGAAGGCTTTCAATGGCGGAGAAGGAGAAAAGGCGTTCTTTGGGACTAAGGTCAGCCACTATCCACCTTGTCCTCATCCAGAAATGGTGACAGGTCTGCGGGCTCACACTGATGCCGGAGGCATCATCCTTCTCTTCCAGGATGATGAAGTTGGCGGTCTTGAGATTCTCAAAGACGGTAAATGGACCGATGTTCAACCACTCTCCAATGCGATTTGCATCAATACTGGTGATCAGATTGAAGTCTTGAGTAATGGAAAATATAAGAGTGTTTGGCACAGGGTTCAGGCTATGCCCAACGGCACTAGGAGATCAATAGCCTCGTTCTATAATCCATCCTTTAATGCCACCATAGAACCTGCAACCCAGCTAGTCGAAAAAGAAAACAAAGAGGTTAACCAATTTGGTTACCCCAAGTTCATATTTGGCGACTACATGTCCGTATACATTGAACAGAAGTTCCTCCCAAAAGAACCAAGGTTCCAAGCTGTTAAAGCTGTATACGATCAGAAAGATGTAATCGTTTCTGTTTAGGATTTGTGATAACGATGATGATCATGAGTAATAAGCTTTAACCCAAGTGGCAAAACGGTCTCCTGGGTTAATTTGTCCTTCTGCAGCTTCTTTTGCAGATTGTGCACACAGCTTAACTACTTCTGTATGCTATTTCTATAGTGTGTTTGCTTTCCACACCATTGCAAATCTTGATCTTGTTCATGATTGCTTTGTGTCACTGGTATATCTGCGATTTTCCTTTAATTCTTACCTTATTAATGTAAGTACTAATAGATTGTAAAATGTACACAGTAATGTACTAGCTAAGCAAAGGCACTTATGTGGCTTTTCTTAGAGAATTTATTGGCCATATATATCTTTTAATTAGCGGTCTACGGTCTCTATGTTGAATTGTATATTTAATATAATGCTTAGCTACACATTAATTTAAAAATAAGAGTTTGACCACTACTTAAAAATTAAATATCTGGTGTCAACTGCGAACAGTTAGAGTAGATATTTCTAATACCTTTACAAATATTAATATTAATAAATTAATAAGAATGTAATAATAATATCTTAAAAGTCTTGCCTCCTCATTAGGCATAACAAACTATAAATAGTTAGTTCTATTGATGACCTTTTGTTCATTATTTAATTTTCATATTATTTATTCCAATCAAAGTAGCATCCAATTTCAAGGTTGGTATAGGAATTAGGGCTCGATATTTCGTAACAATAGAGTTGTACTTTTTATCGGTTTTGTCTTTCTTAATTTAACTAAATAACTAAAATTATTTAATTAATTGGTGTCGTGTCGTCGCACTAATTCAATTTTTTTTTTAATAGCGGGCATATTGGTTCAATGTATCAACTTACGACTATTAACCCATACATTAAAGCCATAAATTTTAAGAGAATTAGAGCGGAGTTTTTTTAAGACTTTTTCAAGTATTTTTATCCCAAAAAGTTCTTCAATTTTGAAAAAGTTAATAGAAGAGTTTTTTGAAAGATAAGCTTTTTCATAAAGCTTGTTAAGTAACAACCTCTTGGACATGAGTTTTTTCAAATATTGGTAGGTCTCATGGGTTATTAACCAATAATAACTAAACAATTAGTAGAATAGTTTATGAAAAAACTAATTGAAAAAGCTTTCCTATAGTAAAGATTTATAAAGCTTTTTCAATTAAGCTTTTTCATGAAAAAAAACTTTAAACTAAAAAGCTCTTTATTGGAGATGCTCTTAGAACATCCACAATATGAGTTTTTTCAAGAGCTTTTTCAACTCAAAAAACTCTTGAAAAATAAAAAAGTTATAGTGGGAGTTTTTTAAATGCAACGCTTTTAGGTTACTTGTTAATTAACAAGCTCTAGCAAAGAGCTTTTGCATTTATTATGTAGGACCCATAGTTTTTTAACCAATTGTAACTAGCCAACATTTATAAAAAAAAACATTACAAAGTATATTGAAAAAACTCTATTATAGTGGTGAAATAATCAGCTTTTTATTTTTTAGCTTTTTAATGAAAAAGCTCTCCCAAAAAGCTTCCATATTATGGATGCTCTTAGGAGTGACTTGATACTTCTAGATTTATAGTGTGAGAGTATAGGAAGATACTTACATTTTGCTACATGCCTTAAGTCTGTTTACATCTTAGGTTTCTTGCATAATACTTATTTTTGCATCATACATTTACTTTAATCAATGTATTATCATAATACTTTACTTGTGCTATATATTTCATAAGATTGCCTTTTGGTAACAAATTCATCATCATTAGTCACTTTTATTCACATTCCATATCTTTATTTCTCATCGAATTTCATTTATTAGAATATTCCATTTGATTTGATCATAATTTTCCTTGACCATTCAATGACATGAGTCTTTTGTAATACTATATTCTTGATCCTTATTCCATTAGTCAATGAAGTCCTTATTGACACAAACCTAGAAGGTTTATAGTGTTTTTATCATTTTCCATTCAATTTGGACTTTCTAACCCGTCACATACACACCATATTTTCTTTAATACATTCAATAATACTTCACCTTGTATTTAATATGAATTATTGTACAATCTTTCATCTCATGCCTTTCCTAAAACGCTTCTTAAAACAATATAAGCTAGTTGTCACTATAGAGGTACTCACTTGGTTAATTTGTTACCTTGAGATAACTATAGAGTTATAAGTAACAAGTATTGAGAGAGATGATATGTAATGATTACAAAGTAAATGGGTGATTCTAGTATATATGCTTAATGGTTAAGAAATTGTTGAAGCCAAAATACTGCCTACACCACTAATATGAGAAGTATATAACCCAAAAGGGAAAGAAAAGAAATAAGCATGGACTACTAGTTAGTAGGGCTGGCAAATATGTACCGTGGAGAATTAACCAACATGTTACCAATTGTACCAATAAAATCGGTAGCTAACATGTTTGGTAGCCAATATATTTACTCGGTAGTACCATACCAATTAAGCAGTCTTGCTACGATAATTGTACAAAATTTTGAATACCATGGTTGTACCGTACCAACCAATCAATATATATATATATATATATATATATATATATATATATATATATATATATATATGTATGTATATATATATATATATATATATGTATGTATATATATATATATATATATATATATATATATATATATATATATGTATGTATATATATATATATATATATATATATATATATATATATATATATATATATATATATATATATATGTCAATTTCAATTATCGTATTTTATATTTTAATTAGGAGTAATAACTAACAAATCACACTTAAAAATGAATTACTAAAATAATTCTTAATACTGATTCTTTTTTTCAAACACTAGATATTAAAATCAAATTACTAACATAAGCGACTAACGAGTAAGAGATAATCAATTAGAGCAAACAATATTAAAATAAATGTTTTTGGTATATACCAATACCAATATGTATCAACCAAACTTGTTGGTAGCCAAATAAGTTGGTACCAAGTATACTTGTTACGGTAGTTGTAATTAAAATTTTCTACCAACTATAGTTCGACGGTACACATTATAGTGTAAAAAACTTGGTACCGTACAAATTCCACCCATACTAGTTAGTATTCTATAAGTGTAAGGAAATACAATAAAACAAGTGAAAGTATAGAAAATTTTGACGTTTAGTTCTTTTTACTGTTCTAGATAACTATGTAATTGATCGTAACTTAATTTAAGTATAGAAATTATTGACATTTAGTTCTTTTTAGTGATTCCACATAAGGATTCATTTTAAATGGATGGATAATTGCAACATCCTCGACATGGGAGTGAGTTTTGGCTATTTTAATAAATCGAACTAAAATAAGTAAATAAATTAAATTAATGTAAATAGATGGAATAAAAATTTAACTAAACATATAGAATGATAGATATATTGTTGAGAATTTGTTTTAAGTTTAATGATCTCAAAAATATGAAATTATGTTGGGAGGAATAGATTTGTCAACTTAAGAATGTTAGGATGTGACCTATGTGACCATTAGGACTTAAAATGTTATGAATATAATGGAGGAGGATTAATTGTGGAAACCTCATAGTTAGTATTTAATACCAAGTCAAATGGTGGTTTAAGTGAAAGCTTTGGTAGTAGAGATATAAATCTTTTTATATAGTCTTAAGGTTCCATCCAAGGTTTTGTTTTCAAAATCAAATCTGAAATATGATTAGATTAATGAGTTTAAATTTAATTCCTAGTTTAATCTAGTCCTTAGTTCATGTATCTAACCTTCCATCTTTATTCTATTGGTTGAATTTGGAATAATAAACTTTATAGAGTCATATACCCTAGATTTGATGAGAAATACAAATTTTATGATTTACTATCTACTTTGTCTATATTTTGATGCTAGAAACTTGTAATGAGCCACCAATATGTCATCCTCACCATTAAAGTGGTTCGTTCCATCTCAAAAGATGGAAATGAAGAATTAGAATCTTAATTGGTGATTTTTTGTACTCTAGCATTAAATACTTGTACTCAAGCTTAGAATTGTGACATTAAAACTAAGTTACATTTTGTAGTTTAAAAGACATTAACTTGTTGAAATCAAGATTTGGTTGTTATGTGATTCCAATGGATCTTTTGGATATTATGAGAATTTAATGATTATATAAATTGAATCCATCATTAGAATAGAATGGAATGATTTTCAAAGTAAGTTATGTTGAATATATGTTTTAAAAAAACAAATGAATTAATGGAATTGAAACTATAAGTTTTTGAAATATTAAAATAGATTAAACATCCACTTTATCTCATAATCACCATAAGTATGCTTAAGTACCTTAATTCCCATGTTGAGATTGGAATCACTTAAAGGTGGAATAGAACAATGATTGAGGATTGATTTAGAATAAAGCTAAACACTTAAATGATATATGGAATGACGCTATTATAACTTATTTTAAGTAAAATAAGTATTTGGTAAGGTTTGGATGCAAAGGGGTAAAGTTCAATTCTTAAATAGATGTTAAAACACGGCTACGGAGTTACTCGGTCTAAGTAAATTTCTACTCGGACAGGGTATTAAGGGATAAAAGCTAATATTTGCTTAATCGTTCCGAGTAGACTTTTACTCGGTTTGCGTAGTGTGTTACTCTGTTTGAGTATTTTTACTCTGTCCATGTAAACACCATAGAGACCCCAAAGTTCAAATTTTAACAAAATGTAAGCTCTATTAATGATCCTTAATGAAAAAACAACTTATAATGCACATATATTACACCTAAAAATATAGTATTAATATTGATTTATATCTTTGAAAGATTGCATCGTGTTTATTTTGTTATATAAGATATACCTTTTGTGTAATGTGTCTATTATATGTATTACTTGTTCATTGCATGTATATTTGTTTTGAAAAGATACTACTCACTTGTAAAGCTTTGTTGATTTGTAAAAGATTTGAAGTCATACATGTGTATTCACATAGGATGGGATACATGTGGTCATTCATTATATCCATGTGGGATTTGACTTGAAATGAAGTGATTAGATTTCAAGAAAATCATTACTATGTACAAACAATGTTTGCTAGCTCTTGGAATGTGCATTTACAAGTTTATGTAAAGAGCGATTCTTCCATACATTATACATTATGCATTTACAAGTATGCCACAAAAAATTTAAAAGGTAGCTCCCAAAATTTCTATATAAAATCACTTTTAAAATTTTAAAAATAGGTGGGTCCTAAGACCCACCTTCATTCTACATAAATTCGCCCTTGCCTCCGGTATTCTCATTATGCTTTCCACGTCTCACTATATTTTGACATGTGTTCAAATTGAATACACTGGAGTTGAGGAATAGATAACACAATAACATTCACAAGTCCACAACCTAGTAGTGGTTTATGTGAACTAAGTGTTGACACTGACTGATGCAACCTGACTGTTTTGAAAGTTGATGATTTTATGTTGAACATTGGGACCATATTTTCCGTGCTTTTAAACATTGAAAACTTTTGAATTAAATTCCTTTAATTTTAAAGGATGATTTAAAACTACTCTAACGAATAGTGTTTCAGGTTACGCCCACTACCCGTAGGAGGTGATGAAACGGAAATGGCTACTTTACTTCACCTTCTTAATGGGGTTAATATTTCATGCAAAATTATAAGTGGGTTTTGGGATTTAACCACTTCAATAGATTTTTTTTAGTGGTTTCTTTTTGCCACATTAATTGATCATCAATTGTTGGTTTCCTCTGGTCTCATCAGCAGTCAGAATAAATAGGTTCCAAATAAGATTTATGTTTTAGCTTGGAGAATTTCTTTAGAGACGATCCCTACGAGGATAAATTAGGAGAATCGGAGCATTTGCATCGACACTATTTGTCCTTTTTATGTATCGGAGATGAGAAATTTTATATCCTCCTAATTTTTCCTCCTAACCAATGTTTTAAAAACCGGTTTGAACCGGCCGGTCGGACCGGTTAAACCGTGAACCGGAGATGATGACGGTTTGATTAGAGCCAGTTTTATGATAATTTCTTGACCGGAATGAACCGGCCGGTTTGGTAAAAACCGGTTGAACTAGGCCGGTTTTGGTAAAAAAAATCGGTTGAACCGGTTGTAATGGACCGGAATGGAAGGGCCTTATCTTGTGCTTTTGTATTTATTTTGGGCTAAAGATTCCTGGGTCTTGATTACTTTAATTAAAATCAGCCTACTATAAAAATAAAATATGTCGTATGTGACGTTACATCTTCTCAATCTCACACATAATAGAATTTTTGATTTACTTTCTGTGTCCTACTTATTATTATTTGTATTTTTATTGGTTGAACTTATTTATGTCAAATTCGTGATTTTATATATACATATGTATGTGGAAAATAGTAAAATACATTAAAATTCTGGAAACCGGTTTGACCAAGCGGTTGAACCGGTCAAACCAGTTAAACCGAAAAAGATCACCAAACCGGTTCGATTATAAAACCGGTTTTTAAAACATTGCTCCTAACTATCCTCCTAACCATGTAAAATAGTGACAAATGGATTAAAATATTATTAATGTTATTGAATATGACACTTGTCATCATTTCAAATGGTTAGGAGGATGAGTAGGAGGAAATATTATGAGGATATAAGATTTCTCATTGGAGATTGAGACCACAAAACAACTCTCTATTAATGTTAAGTTTGCAAAGGATTTGTGTAATAAAATCCTTCATTGGTGGGAGATATCGGATATTTGATCTTCCACGATTTTGGACCATTTTACGTTTTCGGATCATATGTAACGCGATTAGCCTCACTCCTTTTTGGTACTTCTGCTATGACAAAGAATGCTACCCTCACGAAATTCTATCTCATTCTTTTACTTAGGTATACTGTAGAATCAAAAATTATAGTTTTGATTGTTTAACTTGGCATGCGAACCCAATATTAGCTTTTCAATTGGGTTGTTTATAAACATATTGTTATTGTCCATAAACGTATAAAAATTATAAAATACTATCATGTTATTGTCGATAAACTTAAAAAATACAAATTTTAATTAGAAAACATAAGACATATTATTATTTTCTGAAATTTCTTCGATTAAAGTCATTATCAAAAATTGACAAGAAACAGTAATATTTATACTCTTTTTTTGAAGTAACCTTTTTCTAAAGTAAAATAGACCCTACTTGATTAAAAGTTGAATGAAAGAAAGCTAAGGAGAGTTGTTGGCTGGCCTTTAAAACGTCGGGACTCCATATTTATGATAAATTTCTTGGTTAAAGTGCCATGCGGTTGTGAAGGGAAACCAATTCAATGAATCCAACTAACAGCTTTAAGTCCTACTATTATCTTCCAAATTTAACTCGATACTTATCATATAAATATTACCAACATCCATTCATCTTCACTGCACCCGAAAACCATGGCGACTCGAACCCATGTCAACGTCCACTCACGCCTCACCATAGTGTCCAGCATCCCCACTGAGCCAATTGGTTCGACCTGTGGCCTGACCGCAATCGACCACACCATGGCCTCCCACTCGGTTCATATTATCTTCTACTATCGAACCAACCCGTTTACTAAAAAAGGCCGGTTCGCTTTGGACTTGGATAACGTCCGGGTTTCACTTTCGGATCTTTTATCCAAGTATCCTCGGATGACGGGTCGGTTGTTCCGTGACGGTGACGGTAACTGGGGGGTTAAGTATAACGACGCCGGAGTTAGAATGTTCAAGGCGGATGTTGCGACCACCGTTGATGAATGGCTGAGCTTTGCTGATGAATCTGATGAGAGGAATCTAACGGCTTGGGAAGAGATGCCTGATGGTGATCCTTATTCATGGTCGCCTTTCCAAATTCAGGTACGTTTAGTTTAACTTTTGGTCCTCTAAGTTTAGGTTTATTCACATTGTACCCTATTTTGTCAAGTTCTCTACATGCAAGTACTGACATGAACATCTAATTTGCTATGATTGGCTCGGAAAGTTTGAAGTTTATTTCAGTTTTTTATATGGAAATGGAAATTTCAACAAGTTTGATAGGTGTCGGGGCTTACTAAACACGGGCAAACATGCATATGATAAAACTGACACAAGATACACACACATTATTAAAATTAATTTTATTATAAATAATGATAGCCAATATGTGATGCAACATAAATGCATTCTTAAAAGTGGACGTAGGAAAAACTTACGACTATAATATTAAACTCGTTTAGGAAAAAAAATATGTTGAACCTTTCTTCATTTTGAGATAATAAGAAATGAACATAAAATTATAGTTTGAGTTATTTTGTGAATATTTTAAATAATATCATTATATTTTTGTTGGACTTTTATATTTGTAAGACCAATGTTTGTATTAAATACATTTGTGGGAAAATAATCATACCCTTTTACCTACATGTAAATGAAATAGTTAATTTCAATATGATTTTTGCATTTGATTATTTTTAATATAGTTTTATGTAATTTATTTTACATTATTTTATTAGGATTTTTTTTTTGCTGTTATAGCTTTTTTATTCTATGTCCACGTATTAATTTGTCGGTGATTGCTATAAATTTATTATTCTTTACTTATTTCATAAATGTATAATATTCAATATATTTTCAAGATATATTATTATAAGAATTCTTCTTTTTAATGTTTGGTTTATCTATCAAACGTCATTAAAGATTAAGTTTAAGTTTTTTTTTTTTTAAATATTAAGTTAACCGAACTGCAAACTCATACAAACGACTATGGGCGTGTTTGACAAAACTAGCTGGAAGCTGGTAGCGGGAAGCGGGTAGCAGGTGGCTGGTAGCTGGAAGCTGTGACTTTTAGTTTGTATATAAATGTTCGGCAAAAGTAGCCGTAAACTTTTAAAATATGTAAAATTACATAAAAGGATATCGGTGTAATTATTGGTTATAATTTTAAGGGTATTTTAGGAATTAATGGTATAATTGGTAGAGCTTTTTGTTAAACGCTACTTCAACTAGCTTTTAAAATAGTAGCATTTAGTTAAAAATAAAAGCTTCAAGCTCGTGTCGCCGAACAAAACTTTTGGTTTTTATTAGAGTTGTTTCCTAAACGCTAGAAGCTAAAAACTCTCAAACACCCCCAAAAACTCTGTGACAAACACGCCCTATAAATTGTGTCATGACCAGATAAAAGTGCAAACATGAGGAAATTTTACGCGAAGAAAAAAGAAGAAATATAGCTTTTATTTCTATTAATAAAGACAAAACCAACCAACAATATTCATAATGCTGTCAACGGATCTTCCTTGATGACCGTTGGTGAACGATGCACCAATGAAATGAAAGACGTAACTTAAGAAAAAAAAAATGAAAATTACACAAGTGTTCATGGCATGTGTACAATTGGTTTTTGTACTTTTGTTTTTATTCAAATTTTATAGATTACAAACTAGACTTTATTCTTTTAATTGAAAACAGAATACACGAAAGTTTATTATTTTCATTTCCACAATTAGAAACCAGTAGAGATATTTATTCCATAATTTTTATTTGTTCTTATAATTTGAATTTGATTGGGTTGTTAATGGAGATGATATTCAATCAGGTTCTTATAATAAATCTTAATTATTTGATTGGATGTTACAAATATCTTTAGTTTGCACGAGAATATAAGATACATAATTGTAGTTTGTTGGATAATAATATAGCTGAAGGTTTTAATTGTCGTGTACATTATTTGATTACACCGATCTCATATACATTTATACCACATTCACTAAGTTGTTATCATCAGGAATTATATATCGTGAATTATGGTTATTTATCATAATTCACATGCTTTTATTTGAGTTTGTTTTGTTACTTTTTATCATATTTATTATGTCAAAATAATAAAATTTAGTTTGATAAATATAAATTTGTAATAAATTGATTTTATGAATCCAAAATATTTAATAGATATTCTCAAAATATGTAGGTGAATCAGTTTGAAGGAGAGGGGCTCGCAATTGGACTCAGCTTCACCCACCTCCTAGCTGACCCAACCAGTGGAACCCTCTTTTACAAATCATGGACTGACGCCGAGCGCGGCGAGCCCACCGGCTACCAAGCTCCGATCTTCTCTCTACCTCAACTCGACAACCGCCCGCCGCCCACTACCACCGGAAACACTTCCATCACCACCGAATACTTACAAAAGAAATCAAAACTAGCACAATTTTCATCCGAAAAAATGGCAACATCCGTCTTCAAATTCTCAAACACAATGATAAAGCAATGCCTTTCCAAAATCACCGATAAATTCCCCGACGCCACCCCATTTGATTACCTAACTGCATTACTATGGTCGCGAATCATTAAACTTAAAACCAAAATTGCGCCTTCGTCTACAAATTCCATCTCCTTATGCGTCGATGCCCGAGAACTTCTTAATGTACCAACACCCACGAAGTTCTTCGGAAACGCCCTCAGTTTCTCACAATTGACTCTACAAAACGAGATTTTGGAGAGCGATGATGGCCTAGCGGAAGCCGTAGAGGCGGTACACCACCATGTGAAAGGGATTAAGAAAGAGGATATTTTCTCAACGGTCGATTGGCTGGAGGGATCGAATGGTGTGTACCCGCCGGCGGTTCAAATGTATGGCCCGGAACTAACTTGTGTAAGCTTGGAGCATTTGATGATCCCGAAAGAGGAGTCGAAAGATGAATTAGAGTCACTGGATTACGAGGCTAAGTTTAGGAACAACGAGAAACCAATACACGTGAGCTACCATGTGAGGAATGCGGAGGGCCAAGGGTTGATCGTTGTTGCCCCTTCGCCGGAGGGAGGAGCAGCAAGAACGGTGACGGTGACATTGCCGGTGGAGGAGATGGGGAAGCTTTGTGAAGATCCGGTGATAAGGGAGTTGGAGCCTACTATGATTGTAAGTGGGAGGAGATAGTTCTTTACTCGATGAATAACGTCTAAGAATTATTTTTAGTAATATGTTTTGTTCGAAGGTAGTGTTTCATGATTGACGCTAGTTTCGTGACTTGTGCTTTTTCAAATAAGAGGTGTGCTCTCTTTGTTGTAATCCTGGATTTGTATTTGTGAGTGTAAAGAAATACCTAATAGCATGTTTGATGTTTGCAATTATGATTAGTTTTTTTTTTTACACGTTTAGGTGTTCGTATTTTGTTAATTTCTTCAAACTAAAATGTGTAAAAATCTAAAAGACATTGTCAACGGGTTAAAGTTCTAACTCTTCTGGCACTTGGCGATCTTGTTTTCGGGTACCTAGTAAGCATAGCATTAGCACCACATTTTCTAAATGATGGATGCACTTGTTATTTTGGACAAGACTCCAAACTTTTAGATGTAATATGTTCATCCGTTTGATTCGTGTCACCCTCGCTACGACTTTGACTCTTGTTGCTTGAGTGTTTTGCTCGCTTGTAAACAAGTCAAATTTAGTTGTAGATAGAACATTTGTCGTCATATATGTTGGGTTGTCATTGATAGAAAATTTTCTCACCGTGAAATCTCATTAATTTGGTGATAACTTCTTGCACAAAATGATAACACGCATCAACGTGCTTTGTGTAATCGTGAAACATTTAATCTTATGAGAAAATTTTGCACTTTGATTGTCGTAATTATGGGTGTCCACATTCAATTCATCACTAAGCTCACCAAACAAACCTTTAATTCATATCATTTCCTTAACCACTTCAGCAATAGTAATAGATTCTACCCCGGTTGTAGTCGTAGAAGAGCCAAGGTAGATTGAAGAAAGACTTTCCAACTAATAACACATGAACCAACTGTAAATACATAGACCATGAGAGAACGTTGACCATCCAAATCACCTCCATAATCAGTTACAACTCTATCTTTTGAGTCTTGAATAACACTCTGTTATCATTTATACCATATACATATTTGAATATACAGTAGACCATTTTCCAGTGCGCTTTCCCATGTTTTTCGATGTAACTACTCACCATACCAACAACATATGACAAATCTAGTTGTGTAAATATCGTTAAGTATATCAATGATCGCACCACACAAGAATAAGGAAATATAGACATATAGCCTATTTCTTTATCATCGATTAAACACTACAACAAAGATTAAAGTTTGAAGTGATGTGACAATGGAGTGGAGCCTGCTTTAGCACCTTTCATGTTGTCAAGATCTTTTCTAAATAACTTATTTGGCTCAAAAGTAAGGTATCTGATTTGCAGTCTCTATAAATTTCTGTACCAAGTATTTTTCAAGCATAACGCAAATCATTCATCTTGAACTTCATCCAACTGATATTTGACAAATTAGTATACATTTCTTTCTTTTGCCCACGGTAAGCATATCATATACATACGAAGTTGGATGTATAAAAGATTGATCATCACATGACCTCAAACATATTCAATTATCATAAAGGCATCTAGTAAAACCATGTGATGCCATGTATAAGTCTAATCTCATGTACCACAATTTAGAAGATTGATTTAAACCATATAACAATTTCTTGAGTATGCATATCATGCCCTCCTTGCTAACATTAAAAAACATTCAATTTGTTCCATATAGATCCCTCTTTCAGTTCTCCATGTAAAAGTTGGAAGTTTTACATCCATCTTCTAAATCTCAATAGTGTACATAGCAAGAAGGCCAAATAATACATGGATAAAAGTATACTTGACAACAGGAGAGAAAACATCAGTAAAGTCAATACCCAAAACTTAACTATATTCTTCAATATCTGAAATTATATCCTTACTCTAATAAACCCATTTACATCGAACCACCTTTTTGCCATTAGGTAGAGGAACAACATCCCAAGTACTTTTTTCTACATAGACTCAATTTGATCATCTATAACAACAATCAACTTATCTGCAAACTTCAAAATAGTTTCTTTATTATGTATTTTCCCCAAATCTCATTTTATCTTAATTATGATTAAAGCAGAAACATGAATGGTATCTTTGGCTAATAAGCTCATTGTGTTTTATGAGATTAAATTCTAAAAAGAGCTAAAAAGATGGCATTATAGCAACATATAATATTCCACAAAACGATGTATTAGGCTCCAGGGAATTGTTGCATTGGATCTGCCAAAAATGCAACATTCGATCCAAAAGTATTGCATTTGCTCCTCATCAGATATACAACAAACTAATTAGGGAAAACACAAAAATAAATATTATAAAATATTTAAGTGGATTTTTTTTTGATAAAATATATCTACTACTTGAAACTATTTTTTATAAAATTCATTTTTTTATAGTTTTGGAATTTTAGAAAAATTTCACAAAAATGGAAGGTTATAGTGTTTTAACCACATATCACTTATTTGGCCAAGTCTCATATGCCACAACTTGTTAATATTGAAATCCGATACAATATGACAATGCAATGGAGGACCGAAGTATGTTTGAGACATGGTTTTCAATCACTTTGGAAAAATGAAAGGATATTATGGTGATGGTGGTGATTATGAAAGGAGGTAGAAGGGAGAGGAAAAGAGTGGTGATGATGGTGTTAGTGCGATGAGGGTGGGGGTGGCGTTGGTGAAAAGAACCAAAAATGGTCTTTTAAATCCTTAGGTACACCATGATGTTTTGTCGTAGGCTCGTAAAATGATCTACAAACCGCAATGAATGAACAAAGCCAAAAGTTATATCTCTTGACCCCTATGTGTTGTTTTGTCTAGAGCACGTGAGGCTGAAACAAAACAACACAAATCTTCATGTTTGGAATTTGAGTTCTTAATCCTAACGTTTGTCCTCGACACAATCACAAAAACATTTAAAAAATCAATCAAACACGTTAGATAGTTAGATATAAAATTGTTTTTTTCTAAAAAAACCGAATAAGTTTTTATAGAAAATTTGTAGTATGTCTAATAAATTAATTAATTATAATATTTAGGAAAAAAAACAAAAGAAGTGACCCGATCCGAAAAAGAAACCATTACTTATGGTGGCCCTCACCTCAAGTCAATAGCCAATGGATCAGCAGCCCATATAGGTACCCCCTATAAACCTTCTCCGTTGTCGTTCATCAAACGACGGTCACCGGGACATAAATCAGCGTCGGATCCAGCATTTTCAAGAGGTTTGCACCAGATCCTCTCCTTTGTCCTTTGTTTGGTTTACTAAAACCCTAATATATTTACGATCTTATAATTCGACAAGCTAGCATTAAACATTTTCAAGGTTTTACGATTTTAAATTATTACAGTTTTAGTTTGAATTATTGTCTTGTGATTGTTTATATGCCGAAGACTGGTTGTTTGCTCTTCGTATCAGCTAAACCTATGCGATTACCAGCACAAACTTGTTGTGTTTGAAATTAGGTGGAAACCTATTTATGGGTAGTTTAACAGGTTTTCTGAGTTCGCGAAACCTATTTTCGAACAATGATCTATCGTCCTAAATGTTATGCTCGATCTCTAATAGTTTTTGTGCGTTTTGAGCTGTAAAACCTGGGATGCAAGTTTTGCCCTTAAACAGTGAACTTGAGCTCTTGAAAGTCCTTGGTGCTGTATTTTAAGTGTGAGTTATGACTAATAAGTTCTAATGAAATCTCTTTTCTTGTTCTAACGTTTTGAAGCTAATGGCGGAGCCTGGGAAGTCAATGTTGTATTCTCTTCTTCTCTTTGTTGTTACTCTCTTACTTCAAGAAATGTATAGAGGGAAGTTAGCATCATCTGAACTGTTCACCATACTTGGAGGATTCACCAGTTCACTTGTGTTTCTTTTCCTACTAACAGTGAGTTCAGTCTTATCTTATTTTCTATTTTGCTTTTCAAAATCTTTTGTAAATTGCTAAAACGGATTATGATTATGAATAGAATTAGTATAAACAAATTCATCACCTTACATTCTATATTTTGATAATCATTTGCAAGTTTGTTGTATTAATCTTTTCTGCTAATGATAAAGCACTTACTTGGTTTTCCCCCTTTTTGCAGTTCCTTGGAAATTACCAGGAAACTTCTGGGGTTAAGACTGGATGGGGTACCGGTGAGTAATAACCAATAAAAAAAAAAATGTAAAAAATCTTATATTGTTAAGAAAATTTTATTTCCTCGTTATGGATTTTTCAATTATATGCAACTAACTTATAACAATAGGTATAACTTATAAAATTAAACTTAAACCACTGTGGAAGTGATTGGTAGCCCACAACTTTATACAAATTGGCTCTTGTTTACATTTTTTCATCAAATATTATTATAAGCATCATTTATCCATACAGTATAAATTAGGAAAATACTCCTAATTAAGTACGTTGTTTTTTACGGTAAAGAAGTGTAAGTAAAGTACGTTGCTATTATGGGTGAAAAATAAAGTACATGTCCATATTAGTAGCGAGAGTAAAGTATGTTGCTATTTCTGAAAATTTTCTAAATTGATGATTTTATATTTATTTATATGCAGTTATTTTAGCAGAGGTTGTTGCGCTTGTTGCTGCTGGAACTGTGCATCGCGTTTGTATAACAACTTGGTAGGTTATCTTTATTTTTGATTTTTTAATTAAAAAGTAACTAAATTACAAATTATTTGTTGAAAGTGATATAATTATTGTTACACAGCTTTTTGTTTTCGGCTGCGATATTGTATGAGGTGAACCAGATTTCAGGGGTTATGGTTTCAAAAACCGAATCCAAAGGTCGAAGGCATTAAACCGGGGATTTCTATTTCCATCTTGTTTTTGTGAGATGATAGATACAATATTTTAGACTGAATTATACCAAGACTGTATGTTAATTGATTATGGTGTAAGAGTACACTCGTATTACCATATGACCTAAAGTTCTTTAATATGTTGTGAACGGGTTTTATTTGGATTTAGGGGGTATTTGGGATTGCTTATTTAAATCAATTTATGTTTTATTTTTAAATGCTTAGCACCAAAACTGAGTTAGGAAACTGTTTGGATTAACTTATGCAGTCTTAAAATGTAATTAGCTGATAACTTGTTTTTAGAATTTGGTAAATTCTTAACCATGTACGATGATGAAAAAAGACAAAAAAGAAAAAATATGGGTAAAAGGTAAATTGGGACGTGTGTATGGTTTTTAAGGTTAAAATACTTAGAAAAAAGTAATTTGGTTTCCACTACAATAAGCATTTTTAAATAAGTTAACAAGTATCTTTAATTAAAGCATAAGTAACTAAAATACAAATTATTCAAGGTGTATATTAAAGGTTAAAAAAAGTAGCAACCATATTTTATTTTACGTCGCCTTGAGGGAATATCGATTACCGTCTCCATCTTCATTACTATATATATTAAAACACAACTATTTTCTAGAAGGTTTGCTTGGGTTTGGGGGGTTATGGGGGTATCCGGCTTTTTGGGTTGCTTTGTAGTTATTGCTTTCTTTGTTGATTTGGTATTTTCAATCCTTTTACTTATCTTATATTAACTGTTTTTTCCTTCATTTGCCAATTTTAGTCCTTCCGATTTGTTTTTAGGATGGAGGGTATGCGATTTTTGGGTGTTTGCTTCCTGATTTGCCACTGTTAGTCTTTTTGTTGGTTTGAGAGCTATTACTTTTTTAGGGATGCAATTCTTTAATTGGATCTGATTTAGGTCCAATAAAAATTCAATTTCTTTTACTTTTTGTTTCTAGGATAGACGGTATGCGTTTTTTGGTTCTTTGTTTTGATTTGCCACTTTTAGTCCTTTTGTTGCTTTGGTTTTTTTTTAAAGCAATTAGTTTCTTAAGGATGTAATTTTTTAATTGGACCTGAATGAAAATTCAAAATCTTTTAAGTTTTGCTTGGGGTTGGGGGGTTATGGGGGTATCCGGATTTTTTGGTTGTTTTGTAGTAAGATTTTCAATACCCATGTTTATAGATGTGGAATTAGACTTTCTCTCTTCTACTTTTTTTAGACGGATATCGAACTCCTTCTTGGATTCAAATTTTCTATCCTTTTACTTATCTTATATTAACTGTTTTTCCGATTCGTTTTTAGGATGGAGCGTATGTGATTTTTGGGTGTTTGTTTCCTGATTTGCCACTTAGTCCTTTTGTTGCTTTTTTTTTTCTTTGAGAGGTATTAGTTTCTTAGGGATGCAATTCTTTAATTGGACCTGATTTAGGTCCAATAAAAATTCAGTTTCTTTTAATTTTCGTTTCTAGGATAGACGGTATGCGTTTTTTGGTTCTTTGTTTCCTGATTTGCCACTTTTAGTCCCATTGTTGTTTTGGTTTCCTTTGAAAGCAATTAGTTTCTTAGAGATGTAATTTTTTAATTGGACTTGATTTAGGTCCAATGAAAATTCAAATTTTTTTAAGCTTTATACCTTAATTCTTTGGGTGCTCCTTACAGTTTCTTACGATTTTTGTTTTAATTTTTTTTATTGACATAAATGTTTTAGTGGACCTCATTTCGATCCAATGTAAATTCCTTTTTCTTTACACGTGTCGAGGATTCTCTAATATATTCCGTTTTTCCATCCCGCTTTTTTTTTTGTTCTTGGTCGGTAACTTCCATCTTAGGTTTTCTTTCTTCATTTCTACCTTTCAGAGTGGATTTCTTAGTGATCTCCGTATCTTTGCTTCTCTTGCAGGTATTTGGTGTTTATTTTATAGTTATTGCTTTTGTAAATTGTAAGAGTTTCTCTTATTTAGTTCTTATATGGAGTCTTCTACGGTTATAAATTTTCAAATTGGAGAGTCTTCTGTTTCGAATGTTTCTCCTGTTTGTAATCCAATTGAGCTTCCAACATCTTATGCTGCTATTGTTTCTCTTGATAAGAGACCTTTACCTGTGTATTCTGATCTTGGAGATTGTATTTGGGTTTGCTTTAGTTGCAAAGCAGAATTTTGGTGGGATGAAAGAAATATTGGCACTTCTACTCGAAATAACCCGGTTTATAATCAGTGTTGTCGTCAAGGAGCTGTTGTGCTACCATTGCCGTTAATGCCTCCGTCTTATATTTTGAATTTGCTTCAGAACAGGCACTATGTAGATAATATTAGGGCTTATAATTCTATGTTTTCAATGACATCTTTTGGTGCTAAGGTTGATGAGACAATTAACGTTGGTATGGGTCCGTACACTTTTAAAGTTTCCGGTCAGATATGTCATCGAATCGGATCTATTTGTCCACAAGGATCGAATCGACCTCGAATTTTGCAGCTTTACGTTTATGATACGCAAAATGAGGTAAACAACCGTTTGCATATTTTTGAAGATGCTGACTTAGCTTTACAGCCGGACATTGTTGCTGGGCTGTCTTTGATTTTGAATGGAGTTAATGAGCATGTCCAGATGTTTAAAAATGCTTTATCTATGGCACAGGAACAGAATTTGGATAATTATGCTGTCAGATTATACAATAATATTCCTGATGTTAGGTATGGTCATCCGTATGGAAGTGCTTTAGGTGGTATTGTTACGGCTGATGACCCGAATGCATCTACATACGATATTATTGTTCACTTTCAAGGAGGTCAACCAACAAGGATTAGTAAATTACACTCTTCTTATATGCCATTACAATATCCTTTATTGTTTCCATATGGTGAAAAGGGATGGTCTTCATGATTTAAGTTACGTTCTGCTACTGCTGTTACTTCAAAACCTGTAACGTTAAATATGTACTATAGTTACTTGATTCACGGCCGCAGCGGTATATACACATTACTATTGCAGTGCGGTCGACTGTTCCAACAGTTTTTGATTGATGCTTATGAAAGGTTTTAAGCAAACCAAGAACTAAATAACCTAAGTTCACATGCAACCTATGAGGATCTATGTTTTCTTCTAATTGAACATATAACAAAAACCTAGAGGCCAATAAAAGAAACTAAAGATCAAAACAGAAAAACCAACCTTAATTTCTTGAAAGCTGAGCAGCAAAATTATCCTGCCTCAAATGAAAGTCACACCCAAGCTGAGAGGTATATGGATCGAAAATTCCAGAGAGAGGGTATGTTGAAATTGGCGAAATTCATATGGTGCCTGGGATCCCTATTTATAGTTTCCAGATGACCAGTTGATAAGCCTTAAGGATAAACCTTTTTGAATTCAAATAAGATAAACCTTTTATCTTATAATTCAAACTCCTATTTATCCTTTAATCATTAAAATCGATTTATATATTACCATATATAAAAATCGATTTCCACACTCGTCACTGTCACACTGCCACTTATTCAACTATTGAATAACTACAGTTTCAGTCCATGCACCTTTAATTAATTAAATTAATCCCCAAATTAAATCCAATTAATTCCAGATTAATTTCTAATTAATTAATATAGTTTCTAATTAATATATTATGACTTTAATATATTAATAAACCATATATTTAATTCCTGTTGATTTATTAATCCCATAATAAATCAACATTTCTCTCTACCAAATTTTCTACCAAACCTCCAGCCATGAGGGCAACCCAAATGGACTGTGCTTCTATTAATTAGGCAAATACTAATTATTGGTCATGGCTTAGACACTTAATCCAATAGTCTCCCACTTGGATAAGTCTATGACTATAATTATTAATTTAGCCTCTAATTAACCAGCACCTTAAGCTTCCTAGAAACTACTGCGAAACTCTAACTTAATCAGTTCTGTCCAAAGATAAGTGATCAGATGATCCTCCGTCCAACTAGATATTTTTCAGACTCAAGACATGGATAAAATCAATCTGGTCTGATTCACTGTTCATCGATTTCCGATTTGCATATGACTCTTAGACTACCAATTTAGTCCCGGTTGGCCAACCATTTTAGTCAACTTCAAATTCATCGAGAGGCCTACAGATATATGTTCCCGTTAGGGTCAATGGACGAATAAACTTTGACTCATATACTTATGGCTTTTACCAGACAAATTACTCACAACAATACGTTTTATAACACCGAGTTACCGATGCATTTTCGTATTATCAATGAACAACCGTCTAGTAAATCATAACTCATATGTCTTAGCTTAAAGATCAAAAGATATTATCGTCTCAATATTGCTTGTGATATAATCCATGAAGCAATCCATTGAGCGCGGGTTTATCCAATACTCAAATCTCCATTTCCAAGTACTCACAAATGGTGCAGCAATCCAATTGCAATGTCTAACTCCTTAGACAATCTATTACCAATTCATGACAGCCTTACTTCATACTTACTCCCTAAAAGTATGAGCGACTGTGGATATTTGAATAATCCAATTATTCAGGAAGTAAAACATGCAAAATGAAACACAATGATATATTATTGACAAAATTAGTAAACCATTACTCATTAATAAATCTCCAGTATTAAATCACAAAAGTCAAATACAATAACATTGTTACAAGTTTCAAGAATATATCTAATTACAAAAACTTATATCATCTCTTAATCCAATGCTCCTAGCATGTTGATTATGCTTAATCCTACTCAGAGCCTTTGTCAAGGGATCTGCAGGATTATCTTCCGATGATACCCTCTTTACAAGGAGGTGACCTTCTTCTACCCTATGTCTGATGTAGTGGTACTTTCTGTCGATATGTCTGGACTTTCCATGATCTCGCGTTTCCTTTGTCAAGGAGACCGCACCTTCGTTATCGCAGAACAGTTCCAAGGGCTCCTGAATACTCGGGACTACTCCAAGGTCACCGATCAAGTTCTTCAGCCAAGCCGCTTCCTTTGACGCTTCACTTGCTGCTATGTACTCTGATTCACACATAGAATCAGCCACTGTTTCTTGCTTGGAACTTTTCCAAGTAACTGCTCCACCGTTCAAAAGGAATACCCAGCCCGATTGAGATCGACCACTGTCTCTATCCGTCTGAAAACTGGCATCTGTATATCCTTCAATTCTCAAGGTATCACTGCCACCGAGGACTAACACCATGTTCTTGGTCCTTCGCAGATACTTGAGTATATTTTTCACAGCTATCCAATGCGCCCTTCCAGGGTTACCCTGGTACCGACTGACCATGCTTAAAGCAAAGGCCACGTCAGGGCGAGTACACGTCATAGCGTACATGATCGATCCTACAGCCGAAGCATAAGGTACTCGACTCATTTCAGCTATTTCTTCGTCTGTACTCGGACTTTGAGTCTTACTCAATTTTGCATTACTTTGGATAGGTGGCATTACTTTGGATAGGTGCCTCTGTCGGACCTGAGCATCTTTATCTTCCTGCCTAATTGATTCTCTACCTCGTTCTTAAACTCTTTGAACTTTTCAAAGGTGTCCGACTTGTGCTTGATCAAGTAGATATAACCGTATCTACTAAAATCGTCGGTAAAGGTCACGTAGAACCGCGTGCCATCCTTTGTGGTTGATCTGAATGGAACACACACATCCGTGTGAATGATGTCCAGCAGACCCTCACCTCTTTCAAAAGACCCTTTGAAAGGTGATTTAGTCATCTTGCCCAACATATAAGATTCGCATACATCATCCGACCTGAGGTCGAATGATTCCAACACTCCATCCTTTTGGAGTTGGGCGATGCGTTTCTTGCTGATGTGCCCGAGCCGACTATGCCACAGACATGCCTTTTCTACACCTTTAATTAATTAATTTAATCCCCAAATTAAATCCAATTAATTCTGGATTAATTCCTAATTAATTAATATAGTTTCTAATTAATATATTATCACTTTAATATATTAATAAACCATATATTTAATTCATGTTGATTTATTAATCCCATAATAAATCAACCTTTCTCTCTACCGAATTTTCTACCAAACCTCCAGCCATGAGGGCAACCCAAATGGACTGTGCTTCTATTAATTAGGTAAATACTAATTATTAGTCATGGCTTAGACACCTAATCCAACAGTCTCCCACTTGGATAAGTCTATGACTATAATTACCGATTTAACCTATAATTAATCAGCACTTGTAGCTTCCTAGAAACCAATGCCAAACTCTGATCTAATCAGTCCTGTCCATAGATAAGTGATCTGATGATCCTTCGTCCAACAAGATATTTTTCAGACTCAAGACATGGATAAAATCAATCTGGTCTGATTCACTGTTCCTCGATTTCCGATTTGCATATGACTCTTAGACTACCAATTTAGTCCCGGTTGGCCAACCATTTTAGTCAACTTCAAATTCATCGAGAGGCCTACAGATATCTGTTCTCCATTAGGGTCAAGGGACGAATAAGATTTGACTCATATACTTATGTCTTTTACCAGAAAAATTACTCACAACAATACGTTTTATAACACCGAGTTACTGGTGCGTTTTCGTATTATCAATGAACAACCGTCTAGTAAATCATAACTCATATGTCTTAGCTTAAAGATCAAAAGATATTATCGTCTCAATATTGCTCGTGATATAATCCATGAAGCAATCCATTAAGCGCGGGTTTATCCAATACTCAAATCTCCATTTCCAAGTACTCACGAATGGTGCAGCAATCCAATTGCAATGTTTAACTCCTTAGACAATCTATTACCAATTCATGACAGCCTTACTTCATACTTACTCCCTAAAAGTATGAGCGACTATGGATATTTGAATAATCCAATTATTCAGGAAGTAAAACATGCAAAATGAAACACAATGATATATATTGACAAAATTAGTAAACCATTACTCATTAATAAATCTCCATTATTAAATCACAAAAGTCAAATACAATAACATTGTTACAAGTTTCAAAAAATCTATCTAATTACAAAAACTTATATCATCTCTTAATCCAATGCTCCTAGCATGCTGATTATGCTTAATCCTACTCAGAGCCTTTGTCAAAGGATCTGCAGGATTATCTTCCGATAATACCATCTTTACAAGGAGGTGACCTTCTTCTACCTTATGCCTTATGTAGTGGTACTTTCTGTCGATATGCCTGGACTTTCCATGATCTCGCGGTTCCTTTGTTAAGGCAACCGCACCTTCGTTATCGCAGAACAGTTCCACGGGCTCCTGAATACTCGAGACTACTCCAAGGTCACCGATAAAGTTCTTCAGCCAAGCCGCTTCCTTTGACGCTTCACTTGCTGCTATGTACTCTGATTCGCACGTAGAATCAGCCACTGTTTATTGCTTGGAACTTTTCCAAGTAACCGCTCCACCGTTCAAAAGGAATACCCAGCCCGACTGAGACCGACCACTGTCTCTATCCGTCTGAAAACTGGCATCTGTACATCCTTCATCTCTCAAAGTATCACTGCCACCGATGACTAACACCATGTTCTTGGTCCTTCGCAGATACTTGAGTATATTTTTCACAGCTATCCAATGCGCCCTTCCAGGGTTACCCTGGTACCGACTGACCATGCTTAATGCAAAGGCCACGTCAGGGCAAGTACACGTAATAGCGTACATGATCGATCCTACAGCCGAAGCGTAAGGTACCCAACTCATTTCAGCTATTTCTTCGTCTGTACTCGGACTTTGAGTCTTACTCAATTTTGCATTACTTTGGATAGGTAGCTCTCCCTTCTTGGAATTTTCCATACTAAACCTTTTCAGTACCTTTTCCAAGTATGTACCCTGACTGAGTCCAATCAGTCTCTTCTTCCTATCTCTCAAAATTCTTATCTCGAGAATATAGGCAGCCTCTCCTAGGTCCTTCATGGCGAAACATTTCCCAAGCCAAGCCTTGACATCTTGCAAGGTTGGAATATCGTTTCCCATGAGTAGTATGTCATCGACATACAGCACCAGAAAGGTGACTATACTCCCACTAGCCTTGACATATACGCAGGACTCATCCTCGCTCCTAAAGAAGCCAAACTCTTTGACTTTCTCATGGAAACAAAGATTCCAGCTGCGAGAAGCTTGCTTCAATCCGTAGATTGATCTCTCAAGCTTACACACCTTATTGGGATACTTTGCATCGACAAAACCCTCTGGCTGATTCATGTAAACATCCTCTGTCAACTTCCCATTAAGGAAAGCGGTTTTGACGTCCATCTGCCAAATTTCATAGTCATGAAATGCAGCTATGGCCAGCATAATCCTAATAGACTTTATCTTGGCTACTGGTGAGAAGGTCTCGTCATAGTCAACCCCTAGGGTTTGAGTAAAGCCCTTCGCAACCAATCTTGCCGTAAAAGTGTGTACCTTTCCGTCCATGTCGGTCTTCTTCTTGAAGATCCATTTGCACCCGACTGTCTTTCGACCCGGTACGTTGTCAACCAAGTTCCAAACTTGATTGTCATACATGGACTTGATCTCGCTATCCATGGCCTCTTTCCACTTGGCAGACTCAGGGCCCGCCACTGCTTCCTGGTAGTTAGCTGGTTCATCCAAATTTATCAGTGTCCTATCACTGACAAACGTGTCCCCATCCGAAGTTATATGGAACCCATAAAACTCGGGTGGCATGCTAACCCTACCGGAACGCCTAAGAGGTAAGGATACATCTGTCGGACCAACAGGAACTTTTTCCTCATGTTGGTTGCTAGTTTCTCCTAAGGTTGCGTCATCTGATGACTCTTGAATTTCTTCCAGATCAATGGTACTCCCACTGTCCTCCTTGAATATGAGCTCTCTCTCTCTCGAAAGACCGCTCGTCTAGCTACAAAGACCACGTCCTCGCTTGGACTGTAGAATAGATATCCAAAGGACTGTTTGGGATAACCAAGGAAGAAACACCTTTCGCTTCTTTCTGCGAGTTTGTCTTGAGTCTCTCGTCTAACGAAAGCCTCACAACCCCAGACTTTGATATGTGCCAATGAGGTAACTTTCCCCGTCCACATTTCATGAGGTGTTTTAGCAACCTTTTTAGTAGGGACAAGATTGAGGATATGGGCGGCAGTCTCTAATGCATACCCCCATAAGTGAATGGGAAGTGAAGCTCGACTCATCATGGAACGAACCATGTCCAACAGGGTTCGGTTGCGCCTCTCCGCAACACCGTTCAACTGTGGTGTCCTGGGAGGTGTCAACTGCGAAACTATTCCGCATTCCTTTAGATAGTCTAGGAACTCGATACTTAGATACTCTCCGCCTCTGTCGGACCTGAGCATCTTTATCTTCCTGCCTAATTGATTCTCTACCTCGTTCTTAAATTCTTTGAATTTTTCAAAGGTGTCCGACTTGTGCTTGATCAAGTAGATATAACCGTATCTACTAAAATCGTCGGTAAAGGTCACGTAGAATCGCGTGCCATCCTTTGTGGTTGATCTGAATGGACCACACACATCCGTGTGAATGATGTCCAGCAGACCCTCACCTCTTTCAAAAGACCCTTTGAAAGGTGATTTAGTCATCTTGCCCAACATACAAGATTCGCATACATCATCCGACCTGAGGTCGAATGATTCCAACACTCCATCCTTTTGGAGTTGGGCGATGCGTTTCTTGCTGATGTGCCTGAGCCGACTATGCCACAGACATGCCTTTTCTACACCACTAGTAGAATCAATATAATTTACACTATGTCCTAAATTGTCAATACATTCAACAGTTTCATACACACCATCACAAGGATAAGCAGTAAAAATCAAAATACCATTTTTGAAAACAGAAATCGAACCAATTTTATTATCAAAAGAAAATTGAAATCCTTGTCTGAACAATGCGTGAAATGAAATAATGTTTCTTGCCATTTCTGGCGAATAGCAACAATTAAATAATTCTATACTAACATCACTACTAAGCACTAAACTGTAAACGCCGATCTTGGTAACAGGGGACGATCTCCTATTGCCCATGATCAAGTTCAGTCTACCTTGCTCCACCTCCCTGCTTTCCTTTAGGCCCTGTAGATCAGAACAAATGTGAAAACCACATCCTGTATCAAGGACCCAAGAATTAGAAGATGGTGAGTTTTTAGAGATAGTGTATATACCTGCTGTCGATGGCTTTACTTTCCCATCCTTGACATCCTGCAAGTATTTAGGGCAGCTTCTCTTCCAATGGCCCTTCTCTTTGCAGTAGAAACAGTTGGCTTCATCGGGGTTGGTCACACAAGGAATCTGGGAAGACTTGGTTCTCGAGCCATTGCTTGATGACCCGACCTGAACCTTTTCCCTCCAATTTTGCTTAGGAGGGCCCTTCCTCTTCTTTCCTTTGCCACTTCCAATGGCTAGGACGGGCTGATTAACCGAGGGTACACTTTTACCCTTCATCCCGTCCTCAGCAACTCGAAGCATGCGATGCAACTCAGTCAGGTTAGCCCGATTGTTGTTCAAATGATAAGCCAGCCTGAACTGGTCATAAGAACTCGGTAGGGAGTTAAGCACTATGTCAACGGCCAACTCCTCCGGTACAGGCATCGCAAATTTTCTAAGCCGCTCCACGTAACCTTGCATTCTTTGCACATGAGCGCAGATGGACTCTCCATCTTTAGGTTTGTTGTTCGTGAAGTCCTTGACCACCTCGCACCTCTCGATGCGCTCTTGCTTGCAGAACTTTTCCGCAAGCTCCTTGTGCATCTCAAAGGGCCAGTAGTCTTCGTATATCCTTTGCAATTCGGGGTTCATTGTGGCGATCATGATGCAGGCCACTTTGGTCGCATCATCAGAATGCTTTTGGTACGAGGCAATTTCCTCGGGAGTAGCAGTTTCAGGGTCAACATCGACAAGCTCAGTCTCGAGAACATACTCTTTGTTCTGGTACCTCAGAGCCATCTTGATGTTTCTAATCCTGTCATTGTAGTTTGTCCCGTTCAATTGAACCTTGGAACACAGTGAGAGGATAGAGGGAACACTGGAGTTTGAGTGGGGAGCGGATTGATCAGCAGAAGACATCTATAAAAGAAGGTAAGTTTAATTAGATACTTGTCGGTCCTTATAATAACCCAATATAAAATAAGGCTAGGATCCAACTATAAGAATTTGCAACATAGAAGAGGGATGCCGTAATCTATAAGCAAATTTAATAAAGGTAGGCGAATGACAATTCAGCCAATTCCACCGCGGAAAAATAATCTTCTTATAAATGGAATTCCTAGTTTCTTTTGAGATATATTGAACTGTTCAATAGCATGTTTAATCTCGGATATGCCCCACCGTTTGTGACTGGGATGCCGAGGATCACAAACCGGGTGTGAATAACCATGCAAATTAGCTTGGTACTCTCGGGGTCCATTATCATCTCAAATTGATGTGCCGGTAAACCACACACGCTCCATCAACAATGATAACACCCGAGACACCCATTGCCACTCTTTATGAACCCCTATTGGTGTGCCGGTAAACCACACACGCTCCACCAACGTTTCATAAAGTGCAATGTGCAATTTCATGGGTTAGCATCAAATTCACATTTTTCCTAAAGTAACTAGATTGGGATTTTTGTAAATAGTTCTAGTACTTTGATCATTATACTTTTAATGATTAAGTGGTTCTGTCAAACCCGTTCGGCTAACGACTCTCCACTGATCAGGCGAGCGGTGGGTGAGAGTGTTCACCCATTAGACTACCATTTTATAGGCAGTCTCCTTATATCCACTTTATAGACCAGCTTCGTGAATGAGGCCTACTATTGATTTGACTAACCAAATTTATCTCATATATATAGTATTAACTTTTAATAACATATATAAGATGTATTTTAAAACCCTTTAAAATATTCAAGGTTTATCTTTTATTTTTACCAAATTTAACAATTAAATTTTGAATTAAATTAAACCTCAAATTCGATTTAATCAATTTTAATTACCAAATAATTAAATTAATTAAAAACCTAAATATTTTAAACATTTTAAAATATTTTTCCGGATTTTTCTATTAATTTTTCGAAAATTAAAATTAATTGAATCCCTTTTTGAATTATCTTTTAATTAACAATTAATTAAATTAATTCAAATGAAGATAGGTTTATCCAAATTAATCAAATTAATTAAAACATATCCTAAACCCCCTAGATTTCGAATTCAAATAATGGGGTTTAAGGTTATCCATTTAATTAACAAATAAAGTTACCAAAAATAGAAAACCTCCTAAAACCCTAATTACAATTTTCGAAATTTGCCCAGGGGGGATTAGGGTTTCCAAAACCCTAATCCTAGAAATCGATCCTTAATATAATTAGGGTTTATAAGCTTTAAACCCTAAAACAGTTATAGCAATTCAACAAGAAAACAAAACAGGCTCTGATACCACTGAAAGGTTTTCTGCAAACCATGAACTAAATAATCTAAGTTCACATGCAACCTATAAGGATCTATGTTTTCTTCTAATTGAACATATAACAAAACCTAAAGGCCATAAGAAAATTAACTAAAAGAATAAAATTAGAAGAACCAACCTTTTAGAATTTTCTGGAAGCTGAGCAGCAAAATTATCCTGCCTCAAATGAGATCACACCCAAGCAGAGAAGAGAGGAGATTGAAAATCTTGAGAGAGAGTTATGAGAATGGCGTATTCAATGTGGTGCCTGGGAACCCCTATTTATAGTTTTTCAAATGGCCAGTTGATAAACCTTAGAGATAAACATTTTTGAATTCAAATAAGATAAACTTTTTATCTTATAATTCAAACTCCTATTTATCAATTTCGAAATATATATATATCTATATATAATTTCGACACTCACTGGTCACTCTCACACTGCCACTTACTCAACTATTGAATAATTACAGTTTTAGTCCCTGCACCTTTAATTAATTAATTTAATCCCCAAATTAAATCCAATTAATTCTGGATTAATTCCTAATTAATTAATATAGTTTCTAATTAATTTATTATCACTTTAATATATTAATAAACCATATATTTAATTCATGTTGATTTATTAATCCCATAATAAATCAACCTTTCTCTCTACCGAATTTTCTACCAAACCTCCAGCCATGAGGGCAACCCAAATGGACTGTGCTTCTATTAATTAGGTAAATACTAATTATTAGTCATGGCTTAGACACCTAATCCAACAAAAACCACATCCTGTATCAAGGACCCAAGAATTAGAAGATGGTGCGTTTTTAGAGATAGTGTATATACCTGCTGTCGATGGCTTTACTTTCCCATCCTTGACATCCTGTAAGTATTTGGGGCAGCTTCTCTTCCAATGGCCCTTCTCTTTGCAGTAGAAATAGCCGGCTTCATTGGGGTTGGCTACACAAGGAATGTGAGAAGACTTGGTTCTCGAGCCATTGCTGGACGACCCGACCTGAACCTTTTCCCTCCAATTTTGCTTAGGAGGGCCCTTCCTTTTCTTTCCTTTGCCACTTCCAATGGCTAAGACGGGCTGATTGACCGAGGTTACACCTTTACCCTTCATCCCGTCCTCAGCAACCCGAAGCATACGATGCAACTCAGTCAGGTTAGCCTAATTGTTGTTCAAATGATAAGCCAGCCTGAATTGGTCATAAGAACTCGGTAAGGAGTTAAGCACTATGTCAACGGCCAACTCCTCAGGTACGGGCATCGCAAGCTTTCTAAGCCGCTCCACGTAACCTTGCATTCTTTGCACATGAGCGCAGATGGACTCTCCATCTTTAGGTTTGCTGTTCGTGAAGTCCTTGACCACCTCGCACCTCTCGATGCGCTCTTGCTTGCGGAACTTTTCCGCAAGCTCCTTGTGCATCTCAAAGGGCCAGTAGTCTTCGTATATCCTTTGCAATTCGGGGTTCATTGTGGCGATCATGATGCAGGCCACTTTGGTCGCATCATCAGAATGTTTTTGGTATGAGGCAATTTCCTCGGGAGTAGCAGTTTCATGGTCAATATCGACAAGCTCGGTTTCGAGGACATACTCTTTGTTCTCGTACCTCAGAGCCATCTTGATATTTCTAATCCAGTAATTGTAGTTTGTCCCGTTCAATTGAACCTTGGAACACAGTGAGAGGATAGAGGGAACACTGGAGTTTGATTGGGGAGCGGATTGATCAGCAAAAGACATCTATAAAAGAAGGTAAGTTTAATTAGGTACATGTCGGTCCTTATAATAACCCAATATAAAATAAGGCTAGGATCCAACTATAACAATTTGCAACATAGAAGAGGGATGCCGTAATCTATAAGCAAATTTTATAAAGGTAGGCGAATGACGATTCAGCCAATTCCACCGCGGAAAAATAATCTTATTATAAATGGAAGGGTTATTGACATAACGGCCCTATAAACTATCCCAAATTATTTTAAAAGGTCACTTAACTAAAGATTGTTTGTTCCAAGCCATTAAACTCTAGAATAAACTGTTAATTTAGTCATTTTTTTAAAAATTAACCGGTTAGCCGGTTGAAATATTATTTTTAATTAAATAAATAATGTTAGGTAATACCACGTGTACACTATGATACACGTCACATGAACAGCTCATAGCAACACAAATTCTCAACCCTGAATCAGTTGCTTGAGTATGGCATGCCTTTTTCTCGTCAAATTCCCGACCCCTCTATCTTTATCTCTCTCTCTCAAAGGCTGCAGCTCAGAGCAGAAGGGAAAAGATAATAAACCAAACAAAGTGACAAACTGAAGAAGAAACCGACGGTCGCCGGAGAATCGGGCGAAAACGGATACAGATACGAAGCGAAAATCTTTCGATCTCGATCTGATTTGCTTATGAACTTCCAGCTTATCTGATTCGCTTTCGATCTCGATGAATCGCCATATCACCCTTCTGATTCACTTCTCCGTTTCATGACCGTAGCTTCTTTACCAATCAAAACCAAATGGACGGATACGAAGCGAAAATCTTTATAAACTTTCCGGTGGGTTAAGTTTCATTGAGGTTTCCGACAAGTGGGTCGGTAGTGTTTTCTTGAAACATTCACCAAAAACAGAATATAACAAATATGTCTCTGTTGCGTCTTTCTTGAAATTAATCTTTATATTAAGATACCCAATTCGTTAAATCAAAGAAAGAGTTAATCTTTCCAATTTTCCATGTTTCTTGTTCTGGGTTTATCTTGAAATTGAAAAGCTTTTGAGGGGTTCTTGATTCTTCACCGGAAAACATATATAGTTGTATGTATATCGGCGTTGGTGGAGGATGGTGATGACGGTGCTGTCGCCTAAAAATTCGTTGAAAACAGTGTTCGAGAGAGTTGGAGTTTATGGTTTCGGTGGTGGCAGTAACAACTGGCAGAAAAGAGTACGGTACGAGATTCACGACGAAGATGACACCATGGAAATGGTCCAGCTTGGCGCTAATAGAACCAAAATGTGCTTATTTTAACCAAAAATGGTTCAGATGACACCATGGAAATGAGGCCATCCGTGATGCTTTCAAGATTGAATTTGGCGATGAATACAAGGTATCACTTTTTTGAGTTCTTCCACTTCTTTACCAATCAAAACCAAAATGACATATACGAAGCGAAAACACCTGTGTGCTTATCTAAAATTGGTCACACAATTTTTGGGGACGATGGAACCTCTGTGTGCTTATACCAAGCGAAAACAATCACACACTCCAATTTTGACCACCCAGAAGTCAAATCGACGATCTGAATCTTGACGCACCACCTCAAGAACCGGTGGTGGAGAAGGTGGTGGCGCTGTCACCACCGCCGGAGGAGACAGAGGCGAAGGTGTAGGATCTTGATAATCTAAATCGATGATGAAGGAGGAGAAAAAACGATGAATTTGGTGAAGAAACAATATCCCTAATTGAATCACAGAGATTAGACGTAGACGAAGATAAATATCCCTAATTTAATTTACGAGGCAATTGCTTGATTTTGATCGAGAATTCTTTGCTGAATTGGGGAATTTCAAGAATTTGGGACTCTTTAAAATAGGTTTTAAAATTAATGAAAATATATAGTTAATTTTAAAAAAAAACCACGTTGACGCCATGTCAGCGCCACGTGGACATGCTTTGTTGACTAAGAGAGACATGCCATGCCACGTAGGCATGTTAACCGGATGACCATGTCAAATCCTATAAAGTGGTATTTTTAACATAGATTTTGGTATTTTAAGGACCTAGAATGCACAAAAAAAAACTTTAGTGACCATTTAAAATTAATGACAAAAGTTTGTTGGGCGATTAAGACAATAACCCTAAATGGAATTCCTAGTTTCTTTTGAGATATATTGAACTGTTCAATAGCATGTTTAATCTCGGATATGCCCCACCGTTTGTGACTGGGATGCCGAGGATCACAAACCGGGTGTGAATAACCATGCAAATTAGCTTGGTACTCTCGGGGTCCATTATCATCTCAAATTGATGTGCCGGTAAACCACACACGCTCCATCAACAATGATAACACCCGAGACACCCATTGCCACTCTTTATGAACCCCCATTGGTGTGCCGGTAAACCACACACGCTCCACCAACGTTTCATAAAGTGCAATGTGTAATTTCATGGGTTAGCATCAAATTCACATTTTTCCCTAAAGTAACTAGATTGGGATTCTTGTAAATAGTTCTAGTACTTTGATCATTATACTTTTAATGATTAAGCGGTTCTGTCAAACCCGTTCAGCTAACGACCCTCCACTGATCAGGCGAGCGGTGGCTGAGAGTGTTCACCCATTAGACTACCATTTTATAGACAGTCTCCTTATACCCACTTTATAGACCAGCTTCGTGAATGAGGCCTACTATTGATTTGACTAGCCAAATTTATCTCATATATATAGTGTGACAATTGGAAATTTTGGTCAACCAAAGTCAACTGTAGTCAAACGAAGCGTACGTCAATCTATATGTTGAGAAGTTATTTTCCATGACTTTTGCAATGAATTATTAACATTATAGTATTACGTATGCTAAATCAAAACAATTAGCGATTAAAAGTCGAAAATGCGAACAGCAAACTACTGTAGCGTAAAAATTCGATAATCGTACAATTATTATTTTGAGAATAATAATATTCACAAAACAATCTACTCGTAAATACGAACCTGTGGATATATAGAACGTCGAAAACGGAGTTCGTATGTAGAAGTTATAACGATTAAACCGCTGTGAACGGATAAATGTACACAGGGTTTGGACTCAAATTTCAAAATGTGGTGCCTTAAACATCATATATGAAATAACAATTCATATGATAAGTGACGTAATAGTATCTAGTATTTAATTCCAAAGCTAAATGCAATTTCCGGTAAAATACCGAAAATCGCGAAATCGGAAGAATAATGCGCTTAAACGCGTATTCCGACACCCAACGAATTATATTTCAATCAAAATAGATGTTTGACAATGTTTTTATACAAAATAATTAATTAGAACTTCATTTCGTCAAAAACTCACAGAATTTCACTAAATCGTCACACTATTTTATAAAAATCACACATTTTTATAACTACATTGCTATTTTATAAAAACCACACCACCCCACCCCCCCCCCCCCCCCCTAACCCCCATCGGCTGCACCACCCTTTCCCATGCAATCCATGAGGCACTATTCATGGCTAGATCATAAGGGATGGGCTATGGAATTTTATAATGCACAAACATCAAACTAGGCATAATAAACAAATACATCTCTTCAACACCTCATTTGAAACCAACTATCACTCACAACTCTCTCCAACTCTCTCCCTCTCTTGCTCTCGGCCAAACCCGCCACCACCACCTTCAATCTTCAAGTTCCAATTCCAAGTTCATTTCACAAGTTTAAGTAGTAAGTTTCACTCATCTTTTGATTCTAAACTACATAACATAAGTTTTACACCATTTACACACACTAACATCCACCAAAATCCATTGGATATTAGCTTTGTCCAAGGGTCTTTGAGCTCAAATCTTCAACATCTTCAAGGATCTTTCAAGCTTTCTTGGTAAGTTATGATCATCTAGTGATTTAAGTTCTAAATACCTTCATTTACTCTTTTACACACACATACTCACGAAAATCTATTGGATAATAGCTTTGTCCAAGGGTCCTCCGGGTCTTAGAACCAAAATCTTCAATCTCCTTCCAAGAAACCTTAAGATCAACCACTCAAGGTGAGTTCATACCCCTCATTTTCATCTTTTCAAACCTTTTTGGGGGAGAATACAAGTTCTTTTACTATAAATGTTGTTTTATTCAAGATTATACGTGATTAAATGTTATATATGTAGATTTACACAAGTTTATAAAGTTTATATTAGTGTAAAAATGCTTTTGACATGAAATATGGTTAACCCTTTGTAAGATGTTCATAAGGATGTATATAATGTTAGTGTAAAAGTTACTAAACTATAAATAAAATGTGTAAAATGTTAGATCTTGGACAAAAATGTTATAAAGATGAATTTGGCATGAAATATGAATAGATCCATGTATTATGAACATTTTGACATATTAAGATGTGTAAAAGTTACAAAACTACAAATAAAGTGTACAAAAATACTAGATCTTGGATAAAAAACGTTATAAAAACGAAAACTAGTAAAAACAACGTTTTTATAAATAAAATCACTATTTTCTAGCAAAAATGATTATAATCAAGATATTACACCATTTTTGTGAGAAATATCTCAAAAGATGATATTTATAATCATTTGAATAAGTTACTTCGCTATTATTCACAAAAATATGATTATTACGACGCAATACTAAAAATAGACTATTATTGGAATAGTTTATGAACACAAAGTTATTATGACGTTTGAACATGACAAAAATAATTATATAAAATTATATAAGTATTAAACAATACTATATTATCATGGGAAAAATGATAATGGATGATTATAAGAGTTTTTATATACAAATCGTACGTAAACAAGTTGATTGGAATACATACATTTTTGTGAGATGAATCTTCACAGTACTTTTATAAGTACCTACTATAAGTCCTGAACTTTTTATAACCAGAGTCTCGGTAAGAGAGCGCGATATTTGAGTATAGATCTATACGGGGCTTGACAACCCCGCACCTGAGCTGCTAGCTACAGCTTGACCGGCAGGTCTGAGGTGTCCAAATGTCTAACATTCCGACGCCTGAAGAACGTCGCAGCATGCCAACTAGTCACAGTATGGTTATAGGGTATCTCACAAGGGAAAATAATCAACTTATTATTATTTTTATAAATTGTTTACGTGGGAAAAAAATACATTTCTAAGGGATTTCACACTACAGTTTACATATTACATTTTAGTCTTTGGGATTTAAAGACTTGTTCAGTTTTATGAGAAAATATTGGATTTTCTTGGTTTTCAACACTATTGTTTACAAACAAATGACATTTCTTACCCAAAATCTTATGAACTCACCAACTTAATTGTTGACACTTTTTCAACTACTTGTATTCTCAGGAAATTGATAAGGTAAATGCAAGCGCTACAAGATGGGACGTTACGACGTCATTTTATCTATTTTTGATATCATTTCAATTGTATTTGAAACATGAAACAAGTAAACTTTGTAACATTTGCAATTGATTAAATGATGGTTGTGTGCTTGGAATTCACTATTGTTCAACTTTGTTATGATATTGTTCATGAAGTCATCCACCCTTGAACTATTCTGTCAATACGGTTTGAGGGTGTGACATACAGTATTAACTTTTAATAACATATATAAGATGTATTTTAAAACCCTTTAAAATATTCAAGGTTTATCTTTTAATTTTACCAAATTTAACAATTAAATTTTAAATTAAATTAAACCTTAAAATCGATTTAATCAATTTTAATTACCAATTAATTAAATTAATTAAATCTAAATATTTTAAACATTTTAAAATATTTTTCCGGATTTTTCCATTAATTTTCGAAAATTTAAAATTAATTAAATCCCTTTTGAATTATCTTTTAATTAATAATTAATTAAATTAATTCAATTAAGATAGGTTTATCCAAATTAATCAAATTAATTAAAACCTATCCTAAACCCCCTAGATTTCGAATTCAAATAATGGAGTTTAAGGTTATCCATTTAATTAACAAATAAAGTTACCAAAAATAGAAAACCTCCTAAAACCCTAATAGCAATTTTCGAAATTAGCAAGGGGGGGATTAGGGTTTCCAAAACCCTAATCCTAGAAATCGATCCACATATATATTAGGGTTTATAAGCTTTAAACCCTAAAACAGTTATATCAATTCAACAAGAAAACAAAACAGGCTCTGATACCACTAAAAGGTTTTAAGCAAACCAAGAACTAAATAACCTCAGTTCACATGCAACCTATGAGGATATATGTTTTCTTCTAATTGAACATATAACAAAAACCTAGAGGCCAATAAAAGAAACTAAAGATCAAAACAGAAAAACCAACCTTAATTTCTTGAAAGCTGAGCAGCAAAATTATACTGCCTCAAATGAAAGTCACACCCAAGCTGAGAGGTATATGGATCGAAAATTCCAGAGAGAGGGTATGTTGAAATTGGCGAAATTCATATGGTGCCTGGGATCCCTATTTATAGTTTCTAGATGACCAGTTGATAAGCCTTAAGGATAAACCTTTTTGAATTCAAATAAGATAAACCTTTTATCTTATAATTCAAACTCCTATTTATCCTTTAATCATTAAAATCGATTTATATATTACCATATATAAAAATCGATTTCCACACCGGTCACTGTCACACTGCCACTTATTCAACTATTGAATAATTATAGTTTCAGTCCCTGCACCTTTAATTAATTAAATTAATCCCCAAATTAAATCCAATTAATTCCAGATTAATTTCTAATTAATTAATATAGTTTCTAATTAATATATTATGACTTTAATATATTAATAAACCATATATTTAATTCCTGTTGATTTATTAATCCCATAATAAATCAACCTTTCTCTCTACCGAATTTTCTACCAAACCTCCAGCCATGAGGGCAACCCAAATGGACTGTGCTTCTATTAATTAGGCAAATACTAATATTGGTCATGGCTTAGACACTTAATCCAACAGCTTACTTATGCGTTAAGGAAAGCCGACTGGATTATATCCGCAACAATCAAAATAATTTACGGTCTGAGCATGTTCGTGGGGTAAATGATGCTATCTGTAAAGGAGATTCAGATGCTGTACTTATTGGGAAACATTTTTTCTTACCTTCTTCCTTTATTGGTGGCCCTCGGTATATGTACAAACACTACCAAGATGCACTTGCTATATGCAGGACATATGGCAATCCTCAATATTTCATCACTTTCACGTGTAATGTCAACTGGCCAGAAATTGTCAAATACATGTTCAGAAATGATATTAGATCTGCCCAAGATCGTCCAGATATCATTGCTAGAATTTTCAAAATGAAAGTGGCCGAATTTATCAGGTTTCTGAAAAATGATAGACCTTTTGGAGATGTATCTGCTTGTAAGTAACAATTTCAAAATCCTTTATATATTTTAACACTATTTCTACAAAAAAAAATGTCTGAATAATAACGAAATACGACATTTTTTGCTATTGCAGAAATAACTACTATTTACTTACTAATAACTACAAATGCTGTTGTTACATTATTGTAGTATCAAGTTGAAAAATTCTTTTAAAATACATATATAAATTAAAACAATTTCTACATAAGAGAATAGAGTGTTGTTTTTATAAATTTAATGGTAATAATGTTAAATTCAAAGAATTTTTTTTATGTAAATAATTCTTATTTCGTTCCTGTAATAGCAACAGATTGGAGTATGTATATGAATTCTTTTTACTTTCTATTAAATTGTAAAAAAAAAAATTATCTTAATTGATCGTTTCTTCAGTTATAATTTGTTGGAATTCTTAAAGTATAGTATTGTAAAAAATACTTAACGTTTAAATATGACTTTATGATCCGCAGTTATTTCTCATATACATTAGTTTAACAAAAAATAAAATTACTATTGCAATATCATTATAATATAAAAATTTAAATTTCTTTAATGCTATATATATAAAATGATGTTTCAGTTTAACGTTTAAATACAATATTTTTATAACCCGAAATCTTAAAATAAATATAAGAAAGATTAAATTTTTTTACTGTTTGTTGTTTCGAATGCTTTTTTAGTTTACAATTAATAAATTCCTATTTTTTAATATTTTTTTGATTGATGCAGATTTGTAATTTCAGAAAAGAGGATTGGCTCATTGCCACACTTTGGTATGGGTGTCATCTTCTTCAATCATTAACAATCCTATTGATGTTGATAATCACATTTCTGCCGAATTGCCAAACCCACTTACTGATCCATCATTATATCAAACAATAACTACTTGCATGCTTCATGGACCTTGCGGTACGTTAAACCCAAATTCAGTTTGTATGAAAAATGGGAAATGCAGTAAATCCTTTCCGAAGCCGTTTAATAGTGTTACATTTTTTTGACAAACAAGGATATATACATTACAAAAGGAATAGTTCTGCATTTCATGTTCTTAAAAATGGGAAACGTGTGGATAACGGTTTTGTGGTTTCCTATAACAAAAGATTATGCAGCAAATTTAACGCACACATTAATGTTGAATATTGCAGATGGAATATGCTAATCAAGTGTTTGTTTAAGTACATTTCTAAAGGTGATGAACGCGTTAGCTTTGGGATTCATAATTCTAAATCCGCTTCTACAAGTGAATCTGTTACTGGTGCAATTGCAATGGATGAAATCAAAAATTTTGTTGACGGTCGCTTCATATGTCCTCATGAAGCTGCATGGCGGCTTTTCAATTTCTCTATTCACGAACGGGTTCCATCGGTTCAGATTCTTTCTGTTCACTTACAAGATATGCAAAATACTACATTCAGAGATAACCAAACCCTTGAATCTGTTACCAGAAATCCAAATTTTGGAAAGACAACGCTTACCGGTTGGTTATACAGCAATCGACTTGATATTAATGGCAGAAACCTAAAATATTCTAAGTATCCCAAATATTTTAAATGGGATCTTAGTTCTCGACAGTGGTTGCGTAGAACCTCGAAAAAACAGCCGCCCGTTTCTCGATTAGCTTATATCCATCCGACTTGTGGTGAAGTTTTTTATTTACGAATGATGCTGCATCATCAAACTGGTTGCACTACATTTTCAGATATAAGAAAGGTAAACGGAACAACATATCCTTCTTTTCGTCTTGCGTGCGAAGCATTGGGATTAATCGGAGATGATAAAGAATGGCAACATGCCTTTGATGACGCTTCTTTATGGGCATCTTCTTCACAGCTTCGTAGACTATTTTGCCATTTATTGCTTTTTTGCGACATCTCTAATCCATTACAAATGTGGAAGTATGCTTGGTCAAAAATGAGTGATGATGTACGCCACAGATTCACTTCAGCTTCGTCTTCAATAAACAACTCCATTCCTGATGAAATTGTTCAGCAACGGGTGCTGTTACAACTTGAAAATCATCTTAACGGTTGTACACCTACGAAAAGTCTATCAGATTTCCAATTACCAGTTCCATCTTCTAATGTTTTTTCGGTCATTAGAAACAAATTACTTTTGGAAGAAACCGGATACGATAAAGAAGCATTACACGAATATCATGAAGAGATGTTTTCAAAATTAAATTCTGAACAGATGGCTGTTTACAACCGTGTGCGTGAAGATGCTAACAAAGGCGTTCAATCACTTTTATTCGTATATGGACACGATGGAACTGGAAAGACATTCTTATGGTCAATGCTGCTTGCTCACTTTAGATCTGTTGGAAAGATTGCCTTAGCCGTTGCAGCTTCTGGTATCGCTGCTCTTTTGTTACCCTCTGGTTGAACTGCACATTCTAGATTCAATATACCCGTAGATGTATCTGCGACTTCCGTATGCAATATTAAAAAAAAACTCACACCTTGCAGAATTGTTGAAGTTAACTGACATAATAATTTGGGATGAAGCTATTATGACTTATCGGTTATGTTTTGAAACAGTCAACAGATCTTTCCAAGATATATTAGAAAAGCCTGGAATTCCTTTTGGCGGCATATCAATCCTTTTAGGAGGAGACTTCAGACAAACACTTCCGGTTAAAAGAAAAAATTCAGATCCTCAGATTATCGCTTCTACTTTGCCAAATTCGTTTCTATGGCCTCTCTTCTCTGTTTATAGATTATCTTGTAATATACGTCTGCTATCTGTTGACGGTACTGTAGCTGAAATTCAAAGAGCCACACAATTTGCATCATGGTTATTATATGTTGGTAATGGTCGGCTTGGAATACCAGATCCGAAAAAAGACAGAAGTGCCTCTTTTATTGACATTCCTATACACATGCTAATTACCGAGCCAAAAAATTGCCTTAAAGAACTGATCCATTTTGTCTACGGATCTGATTCTACCATAAATTCCACATCTTCTATTTTATGCAACAGAGCAATTGTGTCTCCAACAAATGAAACTACAAATCAAATTAATGCTATGATATTGGAGATGAATTCTGAATCTTCTAGAGTTTATTACAGCAACGATACAGTTACCCCATTAACAGATAAATCAATTGATGTTGACTTACTTTACCCGGAAGAATACTTAAACCAATTATCGTTCCCAGGGCTTCCATTACATGAATTGGTGCTAAAAAAAATACGCCAATAATGTTATTAAGGAATATGGATCCTGCAAACGGTCTTTGCAACAGTACTAGACTTATCGTTCTACAACTTCTTCCATTTGTTATAGAAGCTTCGATTATCACAGGAACATCCATAGGCAAACGTGTCTATATTCCCAGATTCAAGTTGATTCATAAAGATGAAGAATTGCCATTCGTTTTCATTAGAAAACAATTTACATGCAAAATATGTTATGCAATGACAATCAACAAAAGCCAAGGTCAATCTTTAGAAAGAATTGGGGTTTATTTGCCACAGGCAGTTTTTACACATGGTCAACTTTATGTGGCACTATTAAGAGCAACATCACCTGATTCTATAAAGATTCTTATTCAAAATTCCGATGTAGATCTATCAAAGACAACAACAAATATAGTTTTTAAGGATCTTTTAACACTTATTGAAAATTTAGAGGTTTATAAAAAAAAAATTCTGTCTGCATATTCTTTCTCGGATATATGTATCCATAATTTTATTATTTTCCCTTTACAGGTTCGTAGATATGACAGGAATTTCTGAACTCTTCAGCGGATGTCCAGCATATAGATTAGAAATCCGAGTTCTTAGAAAATGGATCTCGCATTTTAGAAAAGAAGAAACTTGGTTCTTGGTCGTAGATCAAAATATAAGCTATTGACTATATTTTATATCATAATTATTCAATAACTATTATTGCATTACTTATAGTTTGCCATATAAAACAGGGTGATGCCATTCACATACTCGCTGAAAAAAAGAATCAACTATTTGGAGAATCAAAACTTCAAATGTCACGATGCTATGCACTCAAAAATTATGCCTGTTCTAACACAGAAACTTATAGGAAAGTACTGAAAAAACAATTTCATATTAATATTGGACGGGCATCAAAAATCGAGGAATTAGCAGATATTTCTGATATACCGAAAGAATGGTATGATCCAGCAACTATCGAAGAGTTATACAGCCTCTTAATAAATCCCGACGATTACCTCTTAAATAAGAAAAAAAAAACCCTAATAATGGGCTCTTTCTCTCGGAAGTCTAACAGACGAAAGATACCACTCAATTGCTATAAAGATCTTGATTAGACAAACAAAAAAAGTTTTTTACAGCGCCCATACCGTATAACCATCATGATCTATAAAATCTTTTACAAAAAAAAAAATTTTACCTTCTAGAAGCCCCAGGCCGCACGTGCGTACCACGAAGCCTCACCTAGTTAATAATTAAAAACCCCTAAAATTCCATCTTCTTCGTCTTTTCCTTCAACAACACTGAAATTAAACACACTTATAAAAAAACAATTAAAAGAAAACCCCAAAAATTTAGACACAATTGGCCACAATCCGCAATAGCTGAAAACCCACTTCAAAGTAATAAATCAAACAATCGATCGAAATCGTCTGCATATCAAAATCAAATGATAAAAGCTTACAGATTGAAACACGATTTCATAACAACCATGGCCGGCCCAACATGGCCCAGGGCATCATGGATAAAGGGGCATAAGTTTGTCCAAAATTCGTGTTTTATATATCGGACATCTTGTTACCTTAGATCAGCTTTCGAGGTCTTTCTTTACAATCCCTAAAAAAGCTACACCGGTAAAAATGGAAAATGAAAAACTCAAAGAAGAAGACGAGACGAGATTCAAAGTCACATAGACGCAGCCACGCATATCAGTCAGTTTAGGTCCTAGCGCCGCCTCCGCCCTCGATTCACAGGACGTGACCCAATTTCCGGCAGCCGGCGCTGGTCTAGCATCCCCTCAGTTGCCAGCCGTCAGGTATCTCCGTTTCTCTTATTTTTATTCTTTTAACCTTGTAATTTCTTTGATTCAATCATTTCATAGTCCATACAGAATACTTTGTTTAATTGTTTTTATGATATGGCAGTATGTTTAGTTTGTTCTTATTAGGTTTGATTAATCACCACGGTTTGGTGAGTTATGCATTAATGAATATATAATGTTAGAGTACAACAAACTATCTAAATTACTCGATATACAAAAAACAAATCCTACAAACTAGGATACGATAAGTTTATCTCTATTATTACCCCCCCCCCCCCCCACCCTCAAGCGAAGGAGGGGGAAGTCCGACTGGAAGCGTGGAATGAAAATCTTAAAACAGCGGTCGCGGAAGAATCTTGGTAAATATATCAATAAGCTGAAGATGCGTAGAGACATACTGAGTGTGAAGCTTGCCAGATAACGCTAGTTCGCGAACAAAGTGGTAATCAATGTCAATGTGTTTAGCTCGTTTGTGAGAAATTGGGTTTTGAATTAAGAAAAGAGCACTTCGATTGTCACATATGATGGTAGGACGACCGGATGGCAGAACATACAATTCACGCAAGAGATGAGTAATCCATTACATCTCGGAGGCAGTGTTTGCTAGGGCCCTGTATTCAGACTCACAGCTAGAACGAGACACAGTCAGTTGTTTCTTAGCACTCCAAGAGACCAAATTTCCACCAAGAAAAATGGAGTAGCCATATGTAGAACGACGGGTCTCAATACAACGAGTCCAATATGCATATGAATATCCCAAAATGGTCGGAGAAGAAGCTCAAATGAAAAACCATAAGAAATAGTGCCTTTGACATAACGAAGAATCCGTTTGACAGTCTGAAAGTGATCTTCCATTCTGAAAGTGATCTTCCATTGGAGCATGCAGAAACTGGCTAACGTGATTAACAGCATACGACGACGGGTGATAGTGAGATATGAAGAGCTCCTACAAGATATCGATATAGTATAGGATTCCAAAAAGGAGTGCATTGACTCGTGAAATAAGTAGAGGTGAGGAGAGGCGTGGAGACCGGTTTAGCATCTAGCAAGTGGGTGTCACACCCCGCCCGCTAAAGCGGAAACACGAGGAATGGCAGCAATAAACGGTCTCATAACAAAAGGGATAAACATACATCTTAGTAGTGAAAATATTTAAGGTTTACAATCCATAATTCACTACTAGAAAAAATGCTTTTAATGACACGCATTTGGCCCTTTTATGACAGATGACACACATTTGTGTGTCGTAAATTTACGACATACATTTATTACTCGCAATGTAAGTCGTAATTTTATAAACACATTACACATATTTACGACAAACAATTGGTATGTTATGATTTTACGTTTTTGTAAGAAATATTTTTTTCTAGATTTACAAATATTCAAATTAAACCACACATTTAATCTCATAATATAAAATAAAATATCATTACAAAGACAATGCATTGTACAAAATATAAATTGTCATACAACAAATTAAATAACATTACAAAAAATTAAAGATCTTTGAAATATGTAAGTTGTACAAGTATATTTGTTCCGAGCTCCGCAAAACTTCTTCGCTTGATGGCCTATCCTCACAATCCTTAGCTATACATTTTATCACCAGTAGAGCATATTCGAAAGCCCCTTCTAGGGGGTAGTTTTGTTCAAGACGTGGATCCATTGACTTCTTTATCTTACTTTTATCGGCTAGTAATTCAAAAGTGCGCTGCTTCAAATTCAATGCATGCTTTCCTGTTAGGCTTTTGAGCATAGTCATTCCAAAACTATAGATGTCACTCATAGATGTCACTCTTCAAGTGACCTGTAACATCAAAGAGTAGTGTTTGTAATTAGAAATTAGAGAGCTTACTTTTTTAAACCACTATATTTGAGTGTATTTGTTGAAAACAAACCATCATTTTTACAAAAAAAAAAAATGGACTTCACACATAAATTATAAATACGTTGTTTTTTTCTTCATTGGTGTATCAAAAAGGGATTTATGCTTTAATATGCTAGAATTGTTTTCTAACAAAATCATACACTATTAGCTGCAAAAGTTTACTCGTTCCAATATTTACTATGTTTAATCGTAACATACCATTCCCTCTATACCATGGGTCCTCATAAGCCAGGGTACCTACAAAATGTGTAGAAACATATGTTTTCTCGATTTGGGCCCAAATCTTGCCAACTCAAAACCTCCCAGTTTTGCATTATAGTCCTAGGATAACAAAGAGTAAAAGTAAATGGTTAACTTTATCGGCATAATACCAAAAGCATGGAAGTGGTTTGGTCACTACAAAAAGCATAAAGTAGCTTAATAGTACCTGATCTAGCAATATATTAGATGTTTTAAGTTTTAACATCATGGTGTATGACTTCATCTCTTGACAAATGTATGTAAGCGAGTCCACGAGCTTCCCATGAAAGTGATTTAGCAACATCTCGTGCATCTGAAACAATTTTTATTTATACATGTAACATCTACATTCAGCAATTGAACAATTGAGAAAAAATATTCCCACAATAGATTTTAAGAGAGTTTCAAGTATATTACCTCCGAATAAGAAGTGATCGTAAGTTTGGTTTTGCATGTACTCATACACAACCAAAATAATTTCTGGGCCAAACAAATTTCTGCATAAGCCTTGAAAGATGAAGGGTAAGTGAGTCTTTCTTGATTCATAGACAAAACAACAAACACTTGGTGGGCTAAAAGCATTTATCCATGAAATCAGTTTTAGACATCAGAACAATCAATCGAGTAAACCACTACAGATCGATTAATACACTCGGTTTTAGACATCAGAAAAAGCAAAAAGCCTTTATTCATGAAATCGATTAATAATACCTTGATGAAAAGGTTCAGTTGAATAACCTACATCTAGATTGATGAATTCCGATTTCAAGCCATATGGTTTTCACAATTTCAGCATAATCTTTCTGGTGACCCTTGAAATCGTAATCAACAAGCCCTATCCCAACAAATCTGAAAGAAGAGATAGAGAAAGAGAAAAAGAAATATAAGAAGGAGAAAAACTCATTTATCCCAGAAAGTTCTGAAAGATTTAGAGCATCACAATTAAACACCGATAATTACCTTGAAAATCAATCACGAATGCAGTAGATTCTAACAATGAAATCGATTGAGTTTGTGACAATCAAAACGCGATTTGAACACCACTTCAGATATCGGAACTCGATTATGAGGAGGCGGAGGTAATTACAGGTCGACGTATTTAGGAGGGAGGCGATGTCGTATATGTCTTAGGGTTTGACGAGGAAAGGAGAAAAGGAAGCAACATTTGGCCAAACCCTAACACATTTCTCTCTGTAGACAATAAGAATCCTAATTTACCGATAAACAACGTGAAGAATCCACGAGCCTTATTAGAACCAACACAATCTAGATGAGCGAAGCTGCAATTTTGGCCGGTGGCGACGTAATCGAACGTTTCCACGAGGATCATGGCAGCGGTGTCGCATTAACGGAGGGCTTGGAAACTGATGAGGAAGACGATAGCGAGGAGAAATGATGAGGAACCCTAACGTGAACGATGGGAAAAGAAAGAAAGAGACGTGAAAATGAGAAAGAAGAGAAATATATACAGAATAAAAGATGACATACATTTTTATAAAACAACATACAAGTGTCTCCCGTGTTTTTTTAATTTCTGATTATGACATTTTTGTATGTCGTAAATCCTTTGGCTTTTTGAAAAAATGACATATTTTTATGACATACGTTTATGTGTGTCATAGTTTGTGTGTCATTAAAAGCCTATTTTCTAGTAGTGATTCGACATAATTAGGGACATGTTTTTCAACAAAATAAATATTCAAAAGATTCAGTTCATAAAACAGCTTTTCCATTCATGCAACATGCTCTAATATGATAACCCTTGATGCACTTACTAGTTATTTCCTGAAAAACATGAAAACGAGGGCCAACTATGAAAATAGTTGGTGACACATGTTTACAAAAATAGAGTTTATGAGTCAACATCAAATTTTTGATAAAGTTTCCATAAAGGGAAGTTCGTTGCAAAATAAGAAATAAATTGTATGTGTGTATAATTCAAACAATGAGTACACAACCAATCCTACGACTGAATAATGCCCTATCAAGATTTATGCTTATCGTAACATAAATAGACATGGTAATATGCATAGTTGTCAACTCGTGACTCGACTCGTGACTCGAAATCCTAAATTTTGATTCGTGACTCGACTCGTAAGAATCGCGACACTAAAAATTATATATGGAAAATTATATATATAACATCATGTATAAACAAAATATAACTTGACTATATAAACACATTTACTAATATGTTACAAATTCGCTAGTTTGGAGTTACACACTCACAATTCATTATTGTATACACGTCAAAAAGTATCAAAAAGTCAAAATCTAACTTACGATTTAGTAACAAAGCAAATGACAAAAGACCTATAGTGTTAGAATCATATAACTAAACTTCAGGATTATAACTAAACTACGGGATTGAAGTGGTCATCATTTTCATCTTCATCTTCAAACACCCTTGTCTCGCGGAGATCAATATCATCTCCCTCTTCATTCTCCTCCTCCTCATCATCATCCAAATCAACAATTTGACTTTTTCCTTTGTTTCTAACATTAGGCACTTTGTTTAGGTTTCTTGGTACTACAAATAAATAAACGTCGTATTTATTATACTTGTTATTATTAGTATTATAATTTATAATATATAATGAATTCTTTGTATAACTTACCTCTCTTCCTTTTAATAGCACTAGTTCATACATCCTCTTTAAAGCATTCATGAACATCCATCCATGATATATCTTCGAGGAGACATGCATCCTCCTTTTCGGTAATCCATTCATCATCCGACTCCATATCCGATAAACATATTGGATCAAACGTCTCCCCTCTTTCTTTTCTCTTTTGGAGTCTCATATCAAGATTGATATTGTATTTCACATACACCAATGCATTCAACCTTTGTTGCTCTAAACGGTTCCTTTTCTTGGAGTGTATATGGTCAAAAGTGCTCCAATTCCTCTCACATCCCGTGGCACTACATGTGAGCCTCAAGACACGAATAGCGAGATGTTGAAGTTTCGGGCACTCATCTCCATAACTTGACCACCATTTAGCAACAATTTAATAAAACAAAGGACTAATTAGTACTAAAGTATTTATTATATGTTTAGAAGATTTACCCATGGTCAAGAATTGACACGTTTTGCTACTTCTTTTCTTACATTGAAAAGATTTCAAGAGTTAAAACATCCTATTCGAGAATTGTTTGCTTCTAAAGAGTGGGCCGAATCCACCTTTACTTTTAGAGATGACGGGGAGATAGTTGAAAATATTATTTTAGTTGATGTCAATTTTTGGAAGGCCATAAAATATTGCTTGAGTTGTGTAGTTCCTATATTTAAGGTATTAAGGCTTATGGATGGTGATGTGAAACCGACAATGGGATATATATATATATGAAGCCATGGATCGTGCAAAAGAACAAATAAAAGAAAACTTTAACGGTGTTGAATCAAGGTATAAACCTATTTGGGAAAAGATTGATCTTAGATGGAATATGCAACTTCATAGGCAACTTCATGCCGTGGGATATTATCTAAATCCTAGGTATATATTTTTATTATTCACTAACATTTATTATTTATCGACTAAACATGTCATAATTTTTTATTTTATAAACTAGTCTTCATTTCGAGGAGAACTTTAATGTCGATAAAGAAGTCAAAGGTGGATTGTATGATGTCATTGAAAGGTTGTATGATAGGCCAACAATGGTGACAATTCATGAACAACTTGTAAAGTTCAATGAGAGCATTGGAATGTTTGGCATATCCGCAGCCGTGCTAATGAGAAAGAAAATGCAACCGGGTAATCTATTAGGAAGACAACATGGGAAAATACTAAAACATATAATAAATACTTTAGTACTAATTAGTCCTTTGTTTTATTAAATTGTAGCTAAATGGTGGTCAAGTTATGGAGATGAGTGCCCGAAACTTCAACATCTCGCTATTCGTGTCTTGAGCCTCACATGTAGTGCCACGGGATGTGAGAGGAATTGGAGCACTTTTGACCATATACACTCCAAGAAAAGGAACCGTTTGGAGCAACAAAGGTTGAATGCAATATGTTTGTCGGATATGGAGTCCGACAAAGGTTGAATGCAATATGTTTGATATGAGACTCCAAAAGAGAAAAGAAAGAGGGGAGACGTTTGATCCAATATGTTTGTCGGATATGGAGTCGGGTGATGAATGGATTACCGAAAAGGAGGATGCATGTCTCCTTGAAGATATCTCATGGATGGATGTTCATGAATGCTTTAAAGAGGATGTAGGAACTAGTGCTAATAAAAGGAAGAGAGGTAAGTTATACAAAGAAGTCATTATATATTATAAATTATAATACTAATAATAACAAGTATAATATATACGACATTTATTTATTCGTAGGACCAAGAAACCTAAACAAAGTGCCTAATGTTAGAAACAAAAGAAAAAGCAAATTGTTGATTTAGATGATGATGAGGAGGACGATCAAGAGGGAGATGATATTGATCTCCGCGAGACAAGGGTGTTTGAAGATGAAAATGATGACCACTTCAATCCCGAAGTTTAGTTATATGATTCTAACACTATAGGTCTTTTGTCATTTGCTTTGTTACTAAATCGCTAGTTAGATTTTGACTTTTTGATACTTTTTGACGTGTATACATCAATGAATTGTGAGTGTGTAACTCCAAACTAGCGAATTTGTAACATATTAGTAAATGTGTTTATATAGTCAAGTTATATTTTGTTTATACATGATGTTATATATAATTTTCCATATATAATTTTTAGTGTCGTGACTCTTACGAGTCGAATCACGAGTCGAGTCACGAATCAAACTTTATGATTTCGAGTCACGAGTTGACAACTATGGCTTCGGGTAAATCCATGTGTAACTTATCAAGATCCTATGATAAGAGAAATACGCTAGTGAGATTCTAAAGTAGTCATCTATCAGTAATATACTTATTTCTACATAGAAAATGTCATTATTGGTTTTAAAAGTTGGATTAATATAAAATGCAACCATAATCTAAAATATTAATTTTGTGCATATTATTTTACTTATGAATGATTCCAAGTGATAAATTTTACCCTGGGAATCTAATTTCTAATTATCAATGTATTAGCACTTAAATGTGTTCTAAAATACGAAAAGTTTCCAAAAATCTTATAAATGAACATTAACAGTTTCCAAACTATTTAATTTCATTTCTTATTATAAATAAAGGTTTATTTGTAGTTTTATGATTTTTACACATTTTTGGTTATTATTACGCTATTAAATTCCTTGAAAATATCACAAAATTCATGGAAAAATAGTAAATAGTTTATAAAATTGCCTATTATTTTTGTATAACTGTCATATTTTTTATATAAGTTGGAAAAAATATCAAAACCTGTTTTTAAATAGGAGAACCCGATTTTATAAATCTTGTGTGTTTAATCTAATTAATATTCAAATAAATGGTTAATGGTCAAGTTAGGTGTTATAACTTTTAATTCCAGGTTAGAATATATTGTAGAGTGTCCAGGTTCATTATCAGATTTTTTAGAATATTTTAGCTATGTTTTTTCTGTTTTATTCATTATTTTACCACAATCACCATTAATTCGTGGAAAAATTAGAATGAGGTTCTGTAAAATCCTCAAAAATTTTATATAAGCATCTTATAATGTCCAAATGCTACGAAAATTATTGCATGTCATTTTTACTTATCATATCTCGATTTTATGATTTATTTGTGTTAAACAAAAAGAAATCAAAAAGTATAGCAAAAGGTGACAAAAAGACGTTAAACTTTATGGGTATTGTCCATATACTTTATAGGTCGTCCAGTATTGTTTCTAGGATTTATTGACATCTACAAGTATTTTAGATGAATTAATGCCATAGATTCTTGTCATATTTTTATAGAATCGAAAAATATGATTTAACTCTTCAAAATTTCCAGTTTATTATTTCATATCATTTTGAACTTAGGATAAATCGGACCTAATCAGAAAAATTGTTTTAGATATTTTTATGGATTTTTGATCTTGCATGCATATTTTGAGGCTTATAGCAACCAAGTTTGTTTACCAAGCCTCAAACCATGAAAATTGTTCCATGCATGAAGGTTTGAATGTCATGCATGTTTTCTAAGAGTTCCAAATCAGTTGTTACAATAAAATATAACATGCATATAATGATTTTTCATTAAACTAGTGAAAAACATGCATTTTTCTTAATTTTGACATAGGTTTGGTATGGAACTTCACATGCATGCAACATACATGATGTTTCAAGTGAAGTTCTACCACGATCATCATCAAAAGCGTGGTTTTACCATAATTCATGGTTTGTTTCAAAAAGAATGGTGTAGAAGTGAAGAATACACAAAAAAATCATAAGAAAATGAATGAAAATGAAGTAAGAAAGCATGTGTTTGAGTTTTACCTTTAAAAAACACTTTCTAAAATCTGATTTTGAAGCTTGAGAGAGTATTTTGGAGTTGAATATTTTCGAGAATAGAGAGGAGAAAAGAGAGTTTGAGAGAAAAAATGATGGTAGTGTATGGGAAAAATGAAAAGGGGAATGAGATGGAATGTAGGTTTAACTCAAATGATGAACAAAAAGTGGTCTAAGTGCATGGGGAGGGGGTGTGGCCGGCTCCATGGTGGAGTGGGCTCCCACTCACTTAATTTCAATTTTTATAAAAATTTTCTTATATTTTATAAAAGTTTGCCATTTTTATAAAAGTTTTTATTAAAGATATGGCTTAATTTGACTTATTTAATTCATAAATATTAAATAATTGTTAGGAATCAAAAAATTTTCATTATTAATTATATTTAATAATTTAATTATTTTAATTCGATATTATAAGCCTTATGGTGAAATTTACAAATTTTTAAATGTCAAATTTATAAATATTGAGTTTTTAAGGTTTTTTAAAGTTTATGTGACTTAATTAAAATTTCATAAGATATGAAGTAGCAACGATGTTCTTAGCAGTGCGAAAGGCTCGAGCTAAACATGCGAAAATGAGAAATCACCTTCACCCACGAGTAGGATCTTCTGCGAACTGTTGTAACAATCGACCCATCTTGTTTTTGATCTATGTGATCTCTTCATGTACTCCATTGCAAGCACACTAATACATGTTATATGTGAAGATCGATTAGCATTTTGTTGTTTTTGATGTAATATTACTGCATATTTTGTTAACGGTGCTGGTATATTTGCAGAAAATATAATACGCAGTATTCATGATTCCTTCGTTGTAAAAGTTAACCGAAAATGTAAACCTTAAGTAAATGATTTATTGAATAAATATTACACACTAATTCGATTATCATACTGATCCGTTATGAGAAGCATTAGCCATTAGCAATTAGCGATTTCGATTTTAGCATACCGTGTGAGCAGTGAGGGAGTGATTCTAGAGGACTGAGAGCAAGGGCGACTGTGGGTTGAGAGAATGGCTGGCTGCGAGTAGGTCCTCAGTGGTGTATGAGAGGGAGACTGTGGTGACCGGCGGACAGCGGTCGATGAGACGGCGAGTTGGCAGGCGATGGGCAATCGACCAACCGACTAGGGTGAGGCAGTGGCTTTTCGCTTCTGCGCCTGTGAGATGGCATCGGTGGAGAAATTTCAAGCACTTTTCGTTCTTTCAACTTTCTGTAACTTTTACATTCTTTTCAACTTGCATTCTTTCAACTTTCTGTAACTTTTACATTCTTTTCAACTTTATGCAAGTTTTAGTTTCTGGAGAGAGAGAGAGAGAGAGAGAGAGAGAGAGAGAGAGAGAGAGAGAGAGAGAGAGAGAGAGAGAGAGAGAGAGAGAGAGAGAGAATAAACTGGAAATTTTGAAGCTTTTGAAGTTTAGTTCAAATATAATTTCTAACTTTTTTTTACGTTTTGTTCATTTGTATTCTTCACTTCTACACCATTCTTTTTGAAACAAACCATCGATTATGGTAAATCCACGATTTTGATGATGATGGTGGTAGAACTTCACTTGAAGCATCATATATGTTGCATGCATATGAAGTTCCATGACTAAACATATGTCAAAACTAAGAAAAAATGCATGTTTTCATTAGTTTAATGAAAAATCATTACATGCGTGTTATATTTTCTTGCAAAAACTGATTTGAAACTCTTCGAAAACATGCATGACATTCAAACTTTCATGCGTGGAACAATCTTCATGGTTTGAGGCTTGGTAAACAAACTTGGTTGCTATAAGCCTCAAAATGTGCATGCAAGATCAAAAATCCATAAAAATATCTAAAACAATTTTTCTGATCATATCCGATTTATCCTAAGTTCATAATGATATGAAATAATAAACTGGAAATTTTGAAGAGTTAAATCATATTTTTCGATTCTATAAAAGTATGACAAGAATCTATGACATTAATTCATCTAAAATACTTGTAGAGGTCAATAAATGCTAGAAACAATCTTGGATGACCTATAAAGTATATGGACAATTCCCATAAAGTTTTATGCCTTTTTGTCACCTTTTGCTATACTTTTTGATTTCTTTTTGTTTAACACAAATAAATCATAAAATCAATATATGATAAGTAAAAGTGACATGCAATAATTTTCGCAGTCTTTGGACATTATAAGATACTTATATAAAATTTTTGAGGATTTTACAGAACCTCATTCTAATTTTTGTTAGGAATCGGACCGGGTACACGCAGCGGAAACACACTGTCACACACACAAACTCACGAAAATAAAGCAAAAGATAACACAAGGATTTTACGTGGTTCGGATTCGGTGTCAATCCTACATCCACGGGCAACAACTAGATTTTATTTGACTGAGGAGATTACAAGAGATACACACTCAATCCTTTACATGTATTGTGTGTTGTGGTGCATGTTGTTCTTCAACTAATGGCCTATTTATATACATTAGGATGGTAATGTGAACAATGGAATCAAGGATCAAATTTGCTGCCACCTTCCTTTGACTTCACCAACCCTTCAACAACCATTGAAAATCTTCACCAACCATACCTAACAATCTCCCACTTGAAGATTTGAACATCTCTCATTAATCTCCTAACATAACAAGTTTTCCAAGCTTCCAGTTTCCAAGAACAAGCTAAACTTAGTCAATTTCCTAGTTGCAGCCACCCCTCATTATCAAGTACTAGAAGGGCCAGTTGAAGCTCCCACAAGCTCCAACTCAGTCGTAGCCAATCCCGCTACCGACTCAGTCGTGGTCAATACCGCCACCGACTCATCCCCTGTCTCAACCGGCTTGGACACTCCACCCGATCCAGAGATACACCGAGGACCACTAACACTCTCCAAACTTTGCAAACTTCCAACAGGAGAGAATTTTTCAGACTTAGTCTTCAAAACCCAACGGCTCTTTGTAACTGTACCCGGAACACACCCCATGCTCCCACTGTCACAAAATCCCCTGAATGGTTTAGACTTTCCGACTCGTTCAGCTAACATCCCCTTGGCTCCAGAATTCATGTTTGCAAAATGAACTCTCTTAGCACTAGATTTAGCGAACCAGATTTTGCCATGCTTAACCGGGACGGTCATACTTCCCTCAGCAGGTACCTCAACCATATACAATGACCCACGCTTCATACCTTGAGCAATCACAGAATTACCATTGACCACCCTCCATTTACCACCACCAAACCTTACTTTCAGTCCTTGTTTATCCAGCTGACCAACAGAAATCAATTTCTTCTTCAGCTCCGGAATCACCCTGACATTCTTCAGGTTCCATGTAGTTCCCAATGAAGTAATCAGATCAATATCTCCCATGCCCGTTACTTGAAGCATCTCGTCATTTGCTAATCGTACCTTCCCAAAATCTCCTTCTTTTAGATTCACCATCGTTTCTCCGTTGTCCATGGCGTGAAACGAAGCCCCTGAATCCATGACCCAAGAGTCTACAGAACTTTCCATACTTAGTATCAGTGCATCATCCTCAGACACACTCTCGGCACCAGTAATGTTCAATTCTTTCTTTGGACATTGACTCTTAACATGTCCCACCTCCTGGCAGTTCCAGCACTTCACATTCTTCCAAGTTCTAGATGAACTTCTTCCCCGACTCCCACTACTCACACTATTTCTACTATTACCTCTACCTCTTCCGATATTTAATAACTCAGAAGAAGAAGATCCACCTTGATTCTTGCGTCTGATATCCTCGCCAAGAACCAAATCTCTAACCCCTTCAAAAGTCATACCGCTGGTCCCCACTGAACTTGTAACAGCGGTTACTGTTCCAGACCAGCTATCAGGTAGTGAAGCTAGTAGCAGTGAAGCTTGAGTCTCGTTATCAAATTTAATTCCCACAGATGACAATCTGGACAGAATTGAATTTAGATTGTTAATGTGAACAGTAACTGAGCCTTCCTCATTCATCCTTGTAGTGAACAACTCCCTCATCAAGAACACCTTGTTAGCCGCTGACGGTTTCTCATACATGTTCGTCAGAGCATCCATCATACCACGCGCCGTGGTTTCCTTCATGATGTTGAAAGCAACGCTCCTTTCCAACGACAACGTAATAACCGCCTTAGCTTTCTTGTCCTTTGAGTTCCATGCATCTTCAGCAGCTTTTTCCATTTTCTCCGGTTTGTCTCCAAGTACCATGTCCAAATCTTTCTGACATAACAATGCTTCTATTTGCATTTTCCACCAACTAAAGTCAGAACCGTTGAACTTCTCGATTACAACCTTGTCTTCAGCCATTACGACAAACAAGAGACAAATATTTTATAGTACTTTTGTGTGACAGAACAGTACCCTTCAAAGTACCAAGATACCTTTTAATACGATTAATAGAAATTAGTTTCTGATGTGGAAGATCAGACAAAACTGCAACCACAGAGCATACTCTAATTTCTAAAACCGAGACCTCCTCCAAAACCCGAAGCTCTGATACCAGTTGTTAGGAATCGGACCGGGTACACGCAGCGGAAACACACTGTCACACACACAAACTCACGAAAATAAAGCAAAAGATAACACAAGGATTTTACGTGGTTCGGATTCGGTGTCAATCCTACATCCACGGGCAACAACTAGATTTTATTTGACTGAGGAGATTACAAGAGATACACACTCAATCCTTTACATGTATTGTGTGTTGTGGTGCATGTTGTTCTTCAACTAATGGCCTATTTATATACATTAGGATGGTAATGTGAACAATGGAATCAAGGATCAAATTTGCTGCCACCTTCCTTTGACTTCACCAACCCTTCAACAACCATTGAAAATCTTCACCAACCATACCTAACAATTTTTCCACGAATTAATGGTGAGTGTGGTAAAATAATGAATAAAACAGGAAAAATATAGCTAAAATATTCTAAAAAAAATCTGATAATGAACCTGGACACTCTATATTATATTCTAACATGGAATTAAAAGTTATAACACCTAACTTGACCATTAACCATTTATTTGAATATTAATTAGATTAAACACACAAGATTTATAAAATCGGGTTCTCCTATTTAAAAACAGGTTTTTATATTTTTTTTCCAACTTATATAAAATATATGACATTTATACAAATATAATGGGCAATTTTATAAACTATTTACTATTTTTCCATGAATTTTGTGGTATTTTCAAGGAATTTGATAGCGTAATAATAACCAAAAATGTGTAAAAATCATGAAAACTACAAATAAACTCTTATTTATAATAAGAAATGAAATTAAATAGTTTGGAAACTGTTAATGTTCATTTTGACGATGACAATTTGATAGCAAGCATGTGAAGGATGGTAGAAAGAGGAAGATGAGAGTCATCGGTTTTGGAGGATTCGCCAGCCATGATGAAAGGAACGAAGGAGAAGAATTACGGCTAGGAATGATCGTTAGGCTGATACCATATTAGGTTTGATTAATCACCAGGTTTGGTGAGTTATGCATTAATGAATATATAATGTTAGAGTACAACAAACTATCTAAATTACAAGATATACAAAAAACAGATCCTATAAACTAGGATACACTAGTCTATCTCTATTATTAGTTCTTTAATCTTTGTAGATCTTTGATTCGCCCTTCATATAGCTATTTCGTGGGAACTACCTACACCATATTGAAGAGACAATAAATAAAATTTCTACCATTTCTTTTTATATCTATGACTTTTGGCAAGTAAAAGTTACTTACTGAAACCTACTATCTTTTAAACTTTATAACATATTGTAATGGTTTTGAAACATTTCTAATATTATAATTATGCAATCAATCACACAACCACCAAAATCATATAGCATTTGTTTGTAGAATTTGCAATTATCAAATTTAAACGAAATGTTGTTAGGACAAGGACAGGAAAAGTCTACTGATAGAAGGCGAGAGGTGGGGGCGGGACCAGCGTGGTCACAATAGGATGGGGTGGAGCAGCTTCACCGTATGTTTCAACCCACAAAGTTATAGTTGCTGAATGACACTTTTCTTTTAAAAAAATGAAAATTAATTAATTAATGTTTTCACCACCAACTTCAATCGGATCTTGTTCATCACATAGAGCATATCTACCTTCTTTGGACCATTAGTATATTTAAATTCTCGTATTTAGGTTTTAAACTATCGTATGTATGTTTTTAATTATTGTTTGTAGGTTTTAAATTATCGTATTTAGGTTTTAAATTAATGTATATATGTTTTTAATTCTTGATTGTAGTTCATTTTTTAAATTAAATGTTATTTTCTATTTTTGGTTTTATTTATTTAATTTTCATATAGAAAAACTGACATGTCATTGTAAGTTAGCAGGATTTGGAAAGATGAGTTTTTTTATGTTGTAGGTTGGAAAAAATAAAAGTGAAAGGTGAGAGAAAACTTAATGTAGCATTTTGGAAGATTGGGTTGTGAGAGGTGAGAGAAAACTTAATGTAGCATTTTGGCAGATTAGGTTGGAAAATATGGACTCTCTTCACCTTTGTAGAAACAAATACACCATGCCTAAAAATTTGTGTATACATATATTATTCTAACTTGATATTCAACAAAAAAAAATTATAAATAACGATCATTCACACAATTGTCCCAATTTCCAGGTTTAGCCCGTTTAGACTTGACTTTAAGACTCAAGTCTTTGATGTCAAGGTAATAGTGACGAATCTAAGATTGAAACTCACTGGTATTCAGTTCAAAAGAGTGACAAAATCAAATGTTATAATTTGTTTTTAATCCGGTCGGATCACCGACGATGGATATTATCCAAGGCAAATACAATATTAACTTTAATATTAAAGATTAAACATAATTTAGAATTTACTAGTAAATTTCTTATAATTGTTCACGACGATGGTGAGTCGATGACCAAAGATTATGTAATTTTTGTTTTTCTAGGGTTTTGTCTTTTTCAATCTTTTATCTTTTATCATTCTCAAATATCCTTTGTTCTTTGTTAAGTTCTTGTATTTAACAAGTTAAAAAAATCAGTTTTTGTTAACTTATTGTAATTTACAAGTTTAACGAACCAAATAGAAGATTAAAATGAATTATCTGAATTATATATCATTAGTTGAAAACCAAGTAAGGGGCTAATAGCCTAATATTCTTGCTGGAAGTTTATAACATTTGTCTTTCATATTGTTCAAAGTTTGGTTTAAAAAAGTGTGCCTAGGCACAATGCGTATCATGAAGCAAAAGTGTGACCGTTTAGGATCGGATCAATCGTTAACCAGTTAAAGATGCCCAGTAGTTTTAATTCTGAACGAAATCTGTACTACAACATTTTTTAGGAAAACATTATAGCCTTACAAAGTCTTAGGTTTTGTTTTAAAAGATCTTTAAGGTATATTTTTGTGATCTAAGAACATGAAGTCCATTATTTCAAGGTAAAAACACCATTGACCTCCAAATAAAAGGGGTCACCTGGTTAAGCCCTGCATACTTAGCATGCTGGAGTGCCATGTCATACAATAATAAAAGGAGAAGAACACTTCAATTTTCTCCCGAAAAACCCCTTTCAATGTTCTCCCCAAAAACCCTTCCCCTCAATCGTTCTGTGGTGTGTTATGATGGCATCATACATCAAAGTCGAGCTTAACATCAAAGGAATCTTTCTCAAGAACCCGTTTTCTTACTTTGATGGCATGCACCATTCGTCTAAAGACATTGATTTTGTTGGGATAGATGTAGACGAGTGTGTCGTGTTCTTGGAAAATTTTGCACAAGAGAAGTGTAAGAAGTTGTATTATTTGTTTGTCAGAGACTCCATTGCCTGAAGTGGTATATGTAAACAGTGTGAACACAACAAATCAACATGTAAACAAGTGGAAAGACCATCCAAATTGAGAGTCACAAAAGGAGATAAGAGAAATGAGAATATGTAGCATGAATAATGTTGGTGATTTATGAAATTACCAATATATATTTAAGTGTAATGGATTAATTTTGTTGACCAAATGTGACCTTAACAAACATTAAACAAGTAAGGAAGGTGTTGAGTACACACTTGTTTGAATTTGTCAGGATACAAAGTAAAAAACTGTTAAAAACTATCATTTTCCAAAAATCATCCTAACACGGGCCGTGTTAGGATAACACGGGTCGTGTCAGAATTACAGAAGCAATTTTGGAAAATAACACGGGCCGTGTCAGGATAACACGGGCCGTGTAAAATGTCAGTTTTGGGACAGAAACAATGTTGCAATGAAACACAGCCAGTGTCAGGATAACAGGGGCCGTGTTTCGAGCCCAGTGACAGTTTTTTTACAGGTTTTATAGCCGTTTTTGGTCATTTCTAGGGTACGAAAAACATATTCTTTCACACATATCTCTGATCTAGAACACTCTGAATCTTATCCAATCAAAGATTTGATTGTACCATCAAAATACTTTGATTTGAAAGTGATTCTAACACGATTTTCAGAGATCCAAGCCATTGTTCATCCCCATTTCTAACAAAAATCAAAGTAATTTCTGCAACAATGGCAAATGAAACTTCTGTGAAAGATATGACAAGCAAATTTGACAAGTTAACTAAGTTTGAAGGCCAAGATTTCAAGAGATGGCAAAAGAAGATGCACTTTCTTCTCACAACCCTCAAAGTGGTGTATGTTCTAAGTACTCCCATGCCTGAAGTTATTGAAGATGAACCCCTGGAGGCAACAAGAATGAGATCAAAGTGGGAGAACGATGATTATATATGTCGTGGTCACATTCTCAATGGTATGTCTGATTCTCTGTTTGATGTTTATCCAAATGTTGAATCTGCAAAAGAACTATGGGATTCGTTGGAATCCAAGTACATGGCTGAAGATGCTTCTAGTAAGAAGTTTCTTGTAAGCAATCTCATGGGATACAAAATGATTGATTCCAGGCCTGTGATGGAACAATACCATGAAATGTTAAGGATTTTGGGACAATTTGCTCAACACAATTTGAAGATGGATGAAGCCATTTCTGTGGCTGTCATCATTGACGAATTGCCCCCATCCTGGAAAGATTTTAAACACACTTTAAAACACAAGAAGGAAGAGTTGACTTTGGTTCAACTTGGAAGCCATTTACGGATTGAGGAGTCTTTAAAGACTCAAGAACTCGATAACAATCCTAAAGGAAAAAACCAAATTGGTTCTTCTTCTGTGAACATGGTGGAAGGAGAGGGATCTGAGAATTCCAATAAGTTTAAAGGTAAAAGGAAGTTTAAAGGAAAGATGACAAGTCTTCAAACAAAAAGGCTAAGTTGGTTTGTTGGGGTTGTAACAAACCGGGTCATCTCAAGAAAGATTGTCGCCTCCGTAAGGTGAACAAGGACAAGGATGTGGGTCCAAGTGGATCTAAGGATCCGGACAAGCAACAAGGTCAGAAATCTGATTTTATTCAAAATCTTAAATATGTGCAGAATTATGTTTCTGTGATTTCTGAAGCATTCTATGTGCAGGATGATGATGTTGCATGGTGGGTTGATTCAGGTGCAACAAGTCATGTTTTCAAGGATCTTCGTTGGTTTAAAGACTATCAACCAATTGAAGATGGACCTGTTGTAAAGATGAGGAATGTTGCTACCGAACCAATCAAGGGACTAGGATCTGTTTTACTTAATTTTACTTCTGGAAAATGTTTATCTTTAGACAATGTATTGTATGTACCGGGGATTCGAAAGAACCTCTTATCTGAACTTGTATTAAGTAAGTGTGGTTATAAACAAGTATTAGAAAGTGACAAGTATATCTTGTCAAGACATGATACTTTTGTGGGATTTGGATATGTATGTAATGGTATGATTAGGCTTAATCTTAATTATCCTTCTTATGATAATTTGATTTGTATGGCTTTATACTAGTACTAGCAATAGTTTGAATAAATCACAATTATGGCATGCTAGACTAGGACATATTCATTACAAGAGATTAAAAGACATGTCTAAAATGAGTATGATTCCTGCTTTTGATATGAATATTGAGAAATGTAAAACTTGTATGTTGACTAAAATCATTAGACAACCTTTCAAAGATGTTGTTAGGGAAAGTAAGGTGTTGGAACTCATACATAGTGACTTGTGTGATTTCAATGCAACACCTTCCCTAGGAAACAAAAAGTATGTTGTTACTTTTATTGATGATGAATCTAGATATTGTTATGTCTATTTGTTGCATTCTAAAGATGAAGCTCTTGATAAATTTAAAATTTATAAACAAGTAGAGCTACATAAGCATGGGTTAATAAAGGTTTTGCGTACGGATAGGGGTGGTGAATATTATGATCTGGTTTATTTTGAATCTACCGGAATAATACACCAAACCACTGCTCCTTATACACCACAACAAAATGGTGTAGCTGAAAGGAAGAATAGGACCTTGAAGGAAATGGTTAATTCCATGTTGTCCTATTCTGGTCTTAGTGAAGGATTTTGGGGTGAGGCTATGTTAACAGCATGTTATATTTTGAACCGAACTCCAAACAAAAAGAGTAAGGCTAGTCCTTATGAACTTTGGCATAAAAAGGTGTCAAATTTGAGTTATCTCAAGGTTTGGGGTTGTAGAGCTGTTGTAAGACTCACTGAACCAAAAAGGAAAAACTTGGGAGAAAAGGGTATAGATTGTATCTTCATTGGGTATGCTGAGCATTCCAAGGCATATAGATTCTATGTTATAGAATCTAATGACTCGGTGTCTGTGAACACTGTTATAGAGTCAAGAGATGATATCTTTGATGAAGAGAGATTTACTTCTATACCTAGACCAAGGGACTTGATTCAGCAATCTTCTAGCAAGAACACAACTCAAGGAGAAAATGTCTCTGCTGGTACAAGTTCTGTCCCTGAACCTAGGAGGAGTACTAGGACAAGAAAAGCTAAGTCTTTTGGATCTGATTTTCAACTTTATTTAGTTGAAGGAACAAGAGATGAGACCATCTCTGAACATCAATATTGTTATATTATTGAGGAGGATCCAAAGACATTTAGTGAAGCTATGGCTTCAAGAGATGTTCATTTCTGGAAAGAAGCTATTGAGGATGAAATAGATTCTATCATGCATAACAATACTTGGGTATTGGTTGATTTACCTCCTGGATGCAAGGCATTAGGATGTAAATGGATCCTCAAAAGAAAAATGAAAGTGGATGGCACAATAGATAAGTATAAAGCCAGATTGGTTATCCAATGCTTTAGGCAAAAAGAAGGTATTGACTTCTTTGATACTTATGCTCCTGTGGCTAGAATATCTACTATTAGATTATTGTTGGCTCTTGCAGCAATACATAATCTTGTAATTCATCAAATGGATGTGAAAACTGCATTCTTGAATGGTGAATTAGATGAGGATATTTACATGAAACAACCTGAAGGGTTTGTGATGCCTGGACATGAAAACAAGGTTTGCAAGTTAAAGAAATCATTATATGGTTTGAAACAAGCACCAAAACAATGGCATCAAAAATTTAATGATGTGATCTTGTCTAATGGTTTTGCATTAAACCAAGCTGACAAGTGTGTATATAGCAAATTTGATACTTCTGGAAAAGGAGTTATAATTTGTCTATATGTAGATGATATGTTGATTTTTGGTACTAGTCAAGATGAAGTTGACAAAACCAAGAAATTATTATCATCTAGTTTTGACATGAAAGACATGGGGGAGGCGGATGTGATTCTTGGTATAAGAATCAAGCGTGGAAACAATGGTATTTCAATCACTCAATCTCATTATATTGAGAAGATATTGAAAAAGTTCAACTTTGAGAATTGTTCTCCTGTTAGCACTCCTATAGATCCTAGTCTTAAGCTTCTACCTAATAAAGGTTCTCCTATGTCTCAACTAGAATACTCAAGGGCTATTGGTTGTCTTATGTACGCCATGATTAGCACTAGGCCTGATATTGCTTATGTTGTAGGAAAGCTCAGTAGGTATACTAGCAATCCTAGTTCACATCATTGGCAAGCCATAAATAGAGTATTCAAGTATTTGAAAGGAACCATGGATTATGGTTTGACATACATTGGATACCCTTTGGTGTTAGAAGGTTATTCAGATGCTAGTTGGATTAACAATTTGGAGGATCACTCCTCCACAAGTGGTTGGGTATTCCTTCTAGGAGGAGGTGCTATTTCTTGGGCATCCAAGAAACAGACTTGTATTACAAGTTCAACCATGGAATCTGAATTCATAGCATTGGCTACTGCTGGCAAAGAAGCAGAGTGGCTCAGGAATTTAATTTATGAAATTCCATTATGGCCTAAACCGATATCTACCATTTCTATCAGGTGTGATAGTGCTGCAACTTTGGCTAAGGTTTATAGTCAAGTGTATAATGGGAAGTCTAGACATTTAGATGTTAGACATAGTGTGATTCGTGAACTCATAACGAATGGTGTGATATCTGTGGAGTTTGTAAGGACTCAGTTAAATTTAGCCGATCATCTAACCAAAGGCTTAGCGAGAGATCTTGTGCACAAGGCGGCTGTAGGGATGGGTTTGAAGTCCACCTAAAAATCTTTGATATTGAGATACCCAATTCTCATCTAATTGAACATTAGATGCTGAATTCAATGTGGAAAGCTTAATATTTGAAGATTGGAACACATTATTGTTTATATCATCCCAAGGTATGTGTTCAGTACCGCAAGTGAAGGAGGTTGAAATTTATTTTCTTAATAGTTCTTTGAAAAATTGCATATGCAGGTGCAAGAATAAAAGAACTACCTATATAAGCATGAAGTTTAGCTGCTTCAAGAAGCTTGGGACTTAGCTTTGATATGCTTATTGAAGGATAGGACTAGGGGTGAGCAACGGGCGGTTTTGCGGTTTCGCGGTTTCGGCGGTTCGGGTTAGGCGGTTTGGGGACGAAGACCAAACCGACCGTAAACCGAACCGCTTAAAAGCGGTTTAAACGGTTTGCGGTTTGCGGTTTGCGGTTTCGCGGTTTGGGCGGGTACGGTTTGGTTTAAACCATTTAAGCAAAATCCTATTTTAAGTTATATTATTAGTAAAGGCTATTTTGGTCCTTTGGCATATTAATAACGAAAGAAAACTTATGCAAAAAAATAAATATTCTTTTTAAATAAGCAGCACATGAGTTCTTTGAACTCTAAAGTCTAAACCGTACCCCACAATGTGTTAAGCCCTGATTTTAGTTTCTCTCTTTAATGGCCCCTTGTTCCTAATTCCTAAGCTTACATCCATTAAAACCTTCCCAATTGTCCGAATTACTTGAATTTTTATTTTTACATGTTGACGTCTTGACGATTGAAATTAAATACTTGATCATAAATAAAAAAGCTAATAGTCCAATATAACCAAACAATAGTAAAAAAAAATAACAACCAAACCAAAGTTAATTAACAAACCAAACTAAGTACCAAACTTTTGTTCAAACAAACAAACCAAACAACCAAAAGTCCAAAACAATACGATTTAACAAACAAACCAAACTTTTGTTCAAATACAACCATGTCTCAATTTCTCCAATCTTGTGAATCCATTGTATCACCTCGGCTTTGGCGGACGTCTACAATTTCACAAATTATGTCAAAATATATTGTAATATGAAATATTATAAAAAACAAGAAACATTTAAAAACGTAAAAAAGAAAGAATATTACCTTGTTCAATCGCATACATATCTTCCCAATCTTCCTCAACGTCTTGTGGATCCTTCTTGTCGTCAAAATTTTCACCTAACCAATCTTGCGTACATACCAAACATTCAACCATATCCGTACTTAAAGAACTCCTAAATGCATCTAAAACTCTTCCACTCGTGCTAAAAACCGATTCCGAAGCCACTGTGGATATCGGAATGGCCAAGACATCTCTAGCCAATAAAGATAAAATTGGAAACCGGGGGCTATTTATCTTCCACCAATTCAAGATGTCAAACTTCAAACCCGGAGATTCATCTTCAACATCTTCACTCAAGTATTTTTCCAACTCCGACTTTGAATCTCCGTGACTACCCATTTTCATCTTCATCTTCATTCTAAAATTTTCTTTGGTAAATATCCCAAGATCGGCATCGGCCGGTGTAGATCGTCTAACCGGTAACGATGAATTATTTGTAGTCGCGGCCGATGGATTAGGAGAAGAATGAATTGTAACATACTCATCAAATAACTCATTAATATCATCTTTAACAATATTAAGAATTGCTCCTCCATCAACTTTTCCATAAACTTCCGAAAGCAAAATTTCCAAGTATTCCATTTTATTTCTTGGATCAAGAACGGATGCAACATACATTAGTATATTAAACTTTTCAATATTTCCATAATATTTATCAAACTTTTCTTTCATCAACTTTGCCATATTACGAAGACCGACATCATCTTTTTCATTCAAACATTTCTTCAAAATCACAAAAATAGATGTAATATCATCCAAGAAAGTATGTGAAGTGACATAAAGCGTACCAGAAACTTTCTTCGTAAGGTCATGAAAATGCTTAAGAAATCCCGCCATTTTTCTAGCATTTGCCCAATCGTCGCTTGTAGGGACCCCCGTACTTTGAAGATCGTCCGCAAAACTAGGTTGCTCGCTCTCGTACCTTTCAAATGCTCTTTCATAATGTTGAGCCGATTCTAACATTTTGTATGTCGAATTCCATCTTGTGGGGCAATCTATAGACAAACCTTTTTTACTCAAACACTTTTCCATCACGGCATACTTTTTGAAATCCGCCAATCTCTTAGAAGAATTACGAATGTATTTGACCGCACCTCTAATACTCTCAACGGAATTTCCTATGTGTCGCAAACCATCTTGGACCATCAAATTCATAATGTGTGCAACACATCGAATATGAATCCATCTTGCATTTAAAACACACTTTCTCCATTTTGCGAATTTTGTTTTCAAGTATTCAACCGCCACATCATTACTACTAGCATTGTCCATCGTAATAGTGAACACTTTCTCCATTCTGTAATTAAACTCAAAATCAGATTCATATTGGGATATATAATGAACACATAGTAACAAAATCAGATTCATCTTGGGGTCTGAGATACAGTTCACGAACACAATCAACACATAGTAACAAAATCAGATTCATAGTAACAAAATCAGATTCACTAACTTACATTTATGCTGAATTTGACTGTTGAGACTTGCAATTTGGAAACCTGCGAGTTGCCGATTTGGATTTTTGGAAACCTGCGAGTTGCGAACGAGTGCTGAACGAGTGAACTGTGAACGCCGTGAAGTGCTGAACGAGTGAAGAGAAGCGCACTAGCGCAGCCGCATATGCGAGATGCCGATTGCCGAGATCGAGAGTGAACTGTGAAGTGGAGCTTTGCCTTTCACTCATTCAGCTTTGGTTCGACTTGGAGAGTTGGAGAGTGAGCTTTGTCTGTGAAGTGTGCGTAAGGACTAAGGAGAGACCAAAGTCAGAGGCGTAACCTAATGTGTAAACTGTAAAGGGTAAAGGGTTATATTCATTATTAATATTTAATATATTATATATATATATTTAATATTAATGCTTAATCGGGTTTCGGGCGGGGCCCGCCTAATTTTTCGCAAACCAAAAACCGAACCGTAAACCGTATATTCAAACCGCTTAACCCGTAAACCGATCCGTAAACCGTTTAACCCGAAACCGTAAACCGTATAAGGTTCGGTTCGGGCGGTTTCGCGGTTTAATCCGAATAACGCTCACCCCTAGATAGGACACAAGCTAGTAAAAATAGTGTCAAGTTAGAACTTATGAGAATGTAAACTGGTGTGTGTTATTATCTTCATGTATTCACTATGAATAGAAAGGGTTCAATCCTTAGTGACATCCTGATATTCGAATATTTGGAATGTGTAATACACTAATGTGAAATTCAATCGTCACGATATTTCATTTATGCATCAGTTTGTTATAGTTATGTTTTATTTAAGTTAATCAAGATTACACTTAAATGGGGGAGGTTTGTTGGTGATTTATGAAATTACCAATATGTATTTAAGTGTAATGGATTAATTTTGTTGACCAAATGTGACCTTAACAAACATTAAACAAGTAAGGAAGGTGTGGAGTACACACTTGTTTGAATTTGTCAAGATACAAAGTAAAAAAATGTTAAAAACTATCATTTTCCAAAAATCATCCTGACACGGGCCGTGTTAGGATAACACGGGCCGTGTCAGGATTACAGAAGCAATTTTGGAAAATAACACGGGCCGTGTAAAATGTCAGTTTTGGGACAGAAACAATGTTGCAATGAAACACGGGCCGTGTCAGGATAACACGGGTCGTGTTTCGAGCCCAGTGACAGTTTTTTTTACAGGTTTTATAGCCTTTTTTGGTCATTTCTTGAGTACGAAAAACATATTCTTTCACACATTTCTCTGATCTAGAACACTCTGAATCTTATCCAATCAAAGATTTGATTGTACCATCAAAATTCTTTGATTTGAAAGTGATTCTAACACGATTTTCAGAGATCCAAGCCATTGTTCATCCCCATTTCTAACAAATAAGTAGTCAATGATGCTAATGTTGTTGATGGACATGTGATGACAGAACCAACAAGTGTTAGGTTGAATGAGGATGTGGTACATTGATGACCCAAGAAAGAACCCGTTATGGCAAACCAATACCAAAAAGTTCAAAGAGAATTATCAAGAAGAAGTTGGCTTAAAGGTTTGAGGGAAAGAATACGGAAGGCGACAGTTCTGTAGTCCCAATGGATTTAAATTAGGTTTTAGTTTAATTTTTGCAACTATTAATCATGTTATTTTAAGTGTTTACCATGTCAAGAACATGTTTTCTTGAGATTTAGTTGTTCCAAACTTGTGTTGTATTTTGGTTGTCAATAACATGTTCTCCTGCAAATGTTTATTATCTTCTTTTAAGTGTTATGAAAGTTGATTGCCATTAGAAAAGTACCAAAAGAAAATTGATCGTCATTAGAGAAGTACCAAAAGAAAGTTGATTGTCAGTAGAAAAGTACCAAAACAAAGTTCATTGCAATTAAAGAAGTACCAAAACAAAGTTCACTCCATTAGAGAAGTACCAAAACAAAGTTCATTGCCACAACAACAACTAATAAATTCACAAATCACAAATACCATACTAACAACTTTACTCGAAACCATAATCAACAATTGAAATGTCAACAACATTAAAAAGTAATCAATTCACAATTCACATTTACCATATTATCAACTTTATTGTAAACCATAATCAACAAACATATTATATATATAGAAATTGCACACTGAACAACATTTCCAAACACCAACTTACTAATAAGTACTAGCCTAAATATCAACCTAACAAAAGGTTGTCCCTACCACAAAAACCGACATAAAACCTGCCCAAAAACCAATTGAACACCTCCTCCACCCCATCCACCGCCTTGCCCACAAGTTTGACCTTCACTTGAACAAAACAACACTAACAATAAGCACCAACGAACTTAGAAGAAACAAACCCCATTTAAAAAGGTTGGGCTTTTGCGTTAAACGAACCTCCGGTTGGAGATTCGTTACTTCAGCCCTGGCGAACTTGAATTCTGAGTCAACTTCGTCTCTAATCGTGGCAACTTTGGTCTGTGTCTCAATGCACATCATGTTGTTGTTCGTCAAAGGCAGCAGGTCGTTCGTATTTAAACCATTGAATGAGAAGCTTGCTATCGATGATGATGCCATTTTTTGAATTTGTATAAATGGGTATTAATGTTTTCTGGTTTGGTCGAATGAGTTTATAGTCTGTAAGGAGGGACCAAGACAAACAACAAAGCAAAACTTGGTCCCCAAGGTGTTAACAGTAGATATAGCTACGTTGGACCACACACGGATTTTTTTTGCCACGTAACAATGACATGGCATTGGTTACCGGATTTAATAAGTTAGGGTACCTTTTTAGCCGGTGAATACAAAGTTCATGCCCTTAGACCACAAAAAGAACCTCATGAACCTTCTAAAACAAATGAAGACTTCGTAGGACTACAATATCATTTTCTCATATATTATTATGTATTTTTATGATTTTTATTAATTCACCTTTCATAGTTTAGATGTTTAGATGTACATGGTAACCATGAAAAGATTTGTAATTAAATATAATGCTCTTCCAACTGGAACGATTATATTTATCATAATATTGAATAACGTTCAAATCGGAAAACGATAATCATACATGGAAAAGCTTACAAGCGCTCTTCCAATTACTTTCATCCAACAATGGATACATTTATTAAAGTAATAAATATGGCAACCACCATTTCACAAAGAACAAGGGCTTTGGATGAATCCTGGAAAGTTTGTGTTCGTTAAAAGGACTATTTGTATACTTGTGAATAAAGATCAAGAATCCTTTGAAGAAGCACTTGATGAACCAGAAAAACAAATAATTACATATAATTAGTGACGATTGATAAATATACAACATCGGATAAATATAAAACATCGTCAATTGAATATCAAATAGTTTACACATTTTGCCAAGTGAAGGATCAAATATTCAAGAATCGATTTTATATAAATTTCATTTATAAAGTTATATTTGTGTTATGTAATTGTAACTTATATACTTACTCGAACTAAAACTTATTGGAATATTAATCCAAAAGAGACAGAAGAAAATGAATAAAATTGGACTAGAACCAATACCCTATTCATGGAACAACTTTTAATCAACTGAAATACAATCACCCCAATTCTTCTTTCACCTTTTAACAACATTTAACTACAATGGAGAAGCACCCATTACAAAAACAAAATTCAAACCCCAAAAAAATAAATCTAAAAGACATTATAACAAACAAACAACCCCAACTTGAGTATTTCGGTTTTGTTTTCTTTTAGTTCCATCTGACAATAGCGGAGCCCCAAGTAAGACCCGCCCCAAATCCCGCAGTTGCAATTGTTTCCCCCGATTTTATTTTCCCGCTACGCACCGCTTCATCTAACGCCAACGGAATCGAAGCCGCACTCGTGTTCCCATACTTTGCCAAGTTCGATATGACTCGGTCTGTTGGGATCTCTAATCGCGTTGCAACTCCGTCAAGGATCCTCTGGTTCGCCTGATGAGAAGGGCATTTACGTCTTTTACACAAACAAGAGATCCAAAGTGGGTCCCTTTCTACATTTTTAGGTGGGACAAAAATTTGCAATTTTTGTCTCACTGACATTAGACACATAGGTGTTTCTTTTTGAGTGTTGTGTCATGGGGCCAAAGTGTAAAGTGTACTAAAGGGTATATACGTCTTTTTATATACCTGATGGAGCAATAGCCAATCAATGTTAGACCGAGTCAACCCGGCATTTTGTAGGGCCAGCTCGATTGATTGTGGGACCACCCGACACGCAAACCTAAATACCTCTTTTCCATTCATTTGGACACATGAATAAGATGAAGCCTTTGGAGGAAATCCCGGAATTGAGCCATTTGTACCGAATGAATAATCGGTTTCATTTTCTTTGATGCTCGCATTTAAATGCCTGAAAAATAAAATATTTTTTTTTATATATTTAGCCGTCGGATTATATTATATATTATAATTATCATATAAAAAGTAACCGCCTAATGGCTAAATCGATAAAACGGTAGAAGTGCATTATGCTTTTTTGTATTTTCTTTTTCCAAAAGTATAAGTTAAGTGGCTAAATTGATAAAATGACGAAAATGCCCAAATGAAATGAAGTGGTTAAGTATAGAACCTGTTGCCTTCACCATCACTGTGCAAATCAAAACCAAATATGCCATCTTCCTCACTTTCACATGCCTGTAAAAAGTTTGCTACAATTAATCTCACATAAAGATATAAAAAGCAGCAAATTTTTTTACAAAAAAAAGGGAAGATAAATACTTGATTTAATCTATTGATTTATCTGTAATGATGAAGATAGACAAACAATTTGTCGAAAGTATAATGTTCATAATTCAAAGTACGACGCCTTAATAAGAAAAAAAATGAAAGTACAATGCTATAATAGAAAGAAATGAAACTAGGATACTATAATACACAAATAAATAAAAGTATGTTGCTATTTCTTACATGTAAGACTACTAACCTGAACTAGTACTGCACCAGCAGCATCACCAAATAAAATACAAGTCCCTCTATCTGTCCAATCAACATAACGAGACAAAGCATCTGCTCCAATTACAAGAACATTTTTAAATCCACCACCTGCGTAAAAAAGATTCAAATTTCTAAAGACTATAAAGGAAATTAAAAAGATTACATAAAAAATAGAAAATTACCTCGAATATAACATGAAGCTGAAACTAGACCTAATAAAAATCCACTACAAGCAGCTGTAATATCAAACGCCAATGGATTTCCCTTACACCCAAGTGCTGATTGTATCTGGTATATGAGAAGAAGAAGAAGAAGAAGAAGAAGAAGAAGAAGAAGAAGAAAGAGAAAAAAATGTCTTAAAAGACATTACTCATCAATACATAGAACTGATATTGATTAGGGATATTACAAATACCTGAGGTGCACTACCAAATAGATCATCGGGGGTTGATGTGCATAACAGGACTAAATCAACATCGTCAGGATCAACTTCTGCCATTTCTAGGGCTTTTTGAGCTGCCTCAACAGCCAAACCTGTCATTCTGTCCTTACCTGTCAATGAACAATTGAGAATTTGGGATGAAGTGTTGTTTAGATTAATGATGTTTAAGAAATAGCTGTGAAAATCACGAGTTTATGAGAATGTTTGCTTGTTAAACTTCCGAATGTTGATTCTAGAGAGATTTTAGGAACTAATAATTCTTCAAGTGTAAACTAACCTGTAAGAACTCGTCGATTACGGATTCCGGTTCGTACAGATATCCATTCATCGTTTGTGTCGACGATCTTAGAAAGATCGTCGTTAGAAATTTGAAGAGTAGGTACGGCAGAACCACATCCAACTAACTTGCAACCCTTGCTAACTAGCCTGGAAACCAATAAACGAAAAAAAAAAAAAAAAAACAGTATAAGAAATTTCGATAATGACAATAAAATTAAATCCCGAGGATCGAATACCAACAAAACTGACAAGTACAAGTATAAGAAGCGTTTATAGGTATCTAAAAAACCTAAAATCACATCAATAGTAAGAGAAGAAGTACCTAGCGGGGTGAGATTCAGAAGGGGAGAGCTTATCAGCACCTTGAGCAGTACTGGCGCAGGATACCTTCTTATAGATTCCATCAGGGGTATAAAATCCAGATCGAAATATGGCTACGGATGGAGAAATCGTCGTTCGATTAAGATGAGGAACTGTAGGAGTGAAAACCCAGGATGCATTTGCCATTAACACAGCAAAATTGACACAATCTCCGATTGATTTATGAGAAGAAAAGGAGAAATCGTTTAGTTATTTGAGCTGATTAGTGTTGCTGATGAAAGAATGAGGGTGTTAGATGGGAATATAGAGGCCATAGAGTCGAAGAAATGAGCATGCAGGAAGGTGGTGTTTTGGGATTTCTGGTTGAGCCGACGGTGTATGCTGGGTTTTCTTCTTGAACAATTTTTCGGAGTAGTCGAAGCACACCCAAATCTCCCTCACTAAAATGTTTTCCCCATTTTGACTTCTTGATATTTTATTTTAAGGCAAATAGCGATTTATGAGTTCAGCATTGTACTTTCATGTATTATGATTTTGAACAACCAAGTTTCTTTCTTTGTCATTTTTAGGTCTTTTCTTTTATAATTACTTTTCCCCCAAGATCATAATCATGGTAATCATAGCAAATACAACAAAAAAAAAATCAAAAGATTTTAACGATTATATTAGTATATAAACATTTTATAATAAAGAAAATGACTAAAATATGTTAATCATATAAGGGGTTTTCTCAAAATAACACAAATTTAGTCTGATACATCAAAATAGTCAACCAAATCGCAGATGTGACCAGTCATATCTGCGATTTCCTCATGTCACCTACGATTTGGTGGTCAGCTTCACTCAAGACCTGCAATCCCCCCCCCCCTCTCCCGGGCTGCGATTTCGTAGGTGGACTTGGCTCTTCAAATATAGAAACCTAAAAAAAACTCATTTTTTCATTTCTGATTCTTTTTTTAGGTTTATATACAGTGGGCTAATGGACCAAGCCCACCTACGAAATCGTATCTCAGGGGAAATCGCAGCCCATAGGGGCAAATCGCAGGTCTTGAGTGGAGCTGGCCACCAAATTGTAGGTGACATGAGGAAATCGTAGGTGGAACTGGCTATTTATGATTTGGTTGACTATTCTGAGGTATCATACTAAATTTGTGCTATTTTAAAGAAACTCCTTATAAGATTAAGTTATTTTAGTTATTTTCTCTTTATTATATATTTAACATAACAAACTTATCATTTTTAGTAAATTCAACATAAAATTATTAATTTTTTACAATAAATGGTTAAAAAATAAGTTGCATGCATCTGTGAAATCGTCAAAAATCTCTTATTACTTTTGCAATTAACCATGCATTTTATGTAGCAAAAACGATGTATGTTACATGATTACTTTGGATATAACAAAGTTCATATATAAAAATATAAACGATTGGTTTTACTATATAATAATGTATAGCAATGATTTTTAAAAGTTATATTTTCTTTATATGTATATTTCTCTCAACTTGTGATATTGTTTGGCCAAAAGTCTTTTGGTTATTTTTAAAATTAAATAATTAAGTATCACATTAAAACATATCTCTGAAGCTTCATGTGGAAAGCGTGGAAAAACTTGATAAAATTCCAGTAGACATAGAAACTGTCTTTGTTATCATCCGTCCAATACTTACTAGCAAGAATGATTGTAGGATTTTACTCTTATTTCATTGTAAATTAAAATTTTGTTTTGTGAAATACTATAGATGAAGTTTAGTTTATATAATAAAAAACTATTCTATGTGAAAAACCAAGTTCTAAAACTTTAAATAAAATAATATTGAATGTCAAACTTTTGGCCTTCTATGAGTCTGTCCTTTTTTATTTTACATAGTGGGATGTGGTGTCTTTAAGCTTGTGAATGCAAGATGGATACTTGTTCCCATTAAAATTTTGTATTTACCATTAAATTTATAACTATGTAGAAAGAACCAAAATTTTTTACCCATTTGTTTCTATAAAAAATAATAAGTGACTATTTATTATCCTTGTTTATTATTGATAAGATTGGACATATTTATTAGCATGTCATTTGGGTTCTTCCAATATGTCTTTGATGCTAATAGTATATTTCCATGTATCATGTTGATATATTGCAAGAGAAGTTACCCTATTTATAATGAAAACAAATTTCGAGGGGTGAAATTATAAATTATTAAATTTCATCAACTTAAGTGGCAAATTTTGACATTATTGGTGTGGGTTAGATTGGTAGGTTTGAGAAGTTAGGAATAAGGAATTGATGCGCTCTATTTAATTTCTTCTTAAAGGGGTGGTTTTTCATTACCTATGTTGTTTGAAATAAATATAACCAATTCATTATTCACGTTTAGACATATAATTATAGTTTATACTTTATATCATAAAAAAGTTAATGGAATATTATTATTAGAAAATTAGATATTAGAGCCTACCATGGAAATTGAATGCTATTATCAGAAAATTAGATATAAGAACGTAACAAGAAAACGAGTCGTATATCATTATAATATATGTGAAGGGAATATGAAATGGCGTATTTTCATAAAACATTTTAGCGGACCAATATGCGTGAATGTGGTTCCGTATATGGTTTGATTTGAATTTAAAACTAATTGTTTTCTATATGTTACACTAACAATCTCATCGTAAACAAGTTTCATATTTATTTTATTAAGTATTTCAAACTTTTTTCGAGAGATTTAATCATTTAACTTTCAGTTTGTTTTATTATTGAGTAATTTTGTATTTTTTTAATACGTTGTCGGGTAAGAAGACAATGATATACACTTAACACTTGATAATAACATAGTTGGCTTGTTGAAACAATTTCATTATATGTTAATCCAATTTTAATTTTGTTTTAATGTTGAACCGTTTGAAAGACGATTTTACTAATTATTTATATTTCTCATAATATTTACCAATTAGTTATTAAATATAGCCTTCTGGACAACTTATATTTGTTATATTTTCAAATTTACAATCCTAATTCCAACCAAATATCTTTCCCACATCCACGTGACAGGGGTGAGCAAAAACCGAACCGAATTACCGAAATAACCGCAATTACCGAAACCGATATAACAACCGCAACTGCGGTTTTAGAATCTCAAAAACCGAACTTATTCGGTACGGTATGGTTTTAGAAGTATTTACCGCGTCGAAATTACCGCACCGCACCGCATTATTTTACATGTTAATAATTATTATATATATAATATAAATATAATATATTCAATAATTTGATACAAAGCGGCAAAGGGCTGAAGCGTGTGAAGCGGGATCCAAGAACAAAATAAAGACGAAAAAACTGAAGTTTCTTTGGCAGTTTGCCCTAGTTGCTCGACGCTCGAGCGTTTCCTTGTCAAGTCGGCATCGCTAAGACACAGTAGAACTTTATTCTTTTGGCTTTTAATACACCTGATGGAATTTTGGCATTATTTTACTTGGTTGCTACTCATTCGAACGTTGTATGTTTGCTGCATTTTAGTTTGATTTATTTCATGTTTGAAAAGTGTTAATTTAATATTTATAAGTTTCAAGAAACCGCACCAATAGCATTATACGGTGATTACCGAAACCGTACCGAATTACCGCATAAATTACCGCATTACCGAACCGCAATAATTACCGCAGTTTGCGGTTTTACAATTTCAATTATCACACTTCGCGGTAACGGTAACGGTATTTTACTAAAACTGCACCGTACCGCACCACGCTCACCCCTACATGACACTCCAAATTTCATAAAAATAGCAGCTATACAATTTGGTAAATAAATACCTATCACCGTCAAAACATAAACTTTTGATAAATAAGTGCGCTCGTGTGTGGGTGTATTGATTTAACATTTATTTTATAATATTCTAATAATATTTATATAATTAAATTGCACATGAGATGTTATTTATGAACTCTATGAGGCTGTTTGTTTTTCTTAAAAACCACTTCAAACCTCTTTTGTCTGCGTGCTTGCAGACGCGCGCAGACATTTTACTTAGAAGAGTGTTTGTTTTTTCGAAGCCCGCAGACGTTAAAAAGTCTGCACGTCCTCTTATGTTTGAAGTGATAAACCTGCCACTTCTAACCTCTTCCAAAGAAGCGTCTCCTGCCCTAAAGAAAAATACGCACCGGTTCCTCCAAAATAAAAAACGCAACTTCAATCGAGTTCCCATCCAGTCGCTGCCACTGCTTCTCCGGCGCACCTCCGCTCCGCTGCTTCCCGTCGCACCTTCCTCCGGCGCTCCATCTGATTACACAGGTATGGTAAACTTCCAATCTTCTTCCCGATTTTGCTTCCCGGTTCTGATTTTGCTTCAATCATCGAAACAAGCTGCCCAATTGTTGCTGGTGAAACCCTCAATGGTCAATTGTATCTACGTTTCCATCTATATCCAAGGTTAAATGGAAAAACAGATATTGAGAATAAATACCCTGATTTTGCTTCCCGGTTCTGATTTTACCTTAACAATTTTGGAATTGGAAAATATTTAAACATTAATGGCGTACCTATATATCGAGAAGAAATACCCTGATGTTAATGGAAAAACAGATAGATCTCCACCAAACCTTTCAGACTTTAAAAAACAAACAGTCTTCTTTTTGCAGACTGCAGACATTTGGTCCACCTCTTCTGCTACAGATGTCTGCAGATGTGGTCCGCAGACTGCAGACATTTTACCTCTTCAAAAACAAACAGCACCTATATTAATCCATGTGCATATAATAATATAAATGTTATAATATACGAATATTATGTATATTTACTTGATTTCGCAGGACTATACATACAATTCACACAATAGTACATTAAATTCACAAGTGAGTTCCATATATGATTATGTGAATTCACTTTAATTATATATATAAATATTTGTCAAAATATTATTGTAGCTAAGGTCCCATCAGCAACAATGATTTACTTTTCTTTTATATTTATTTTCTGATAAAGTAGACCAAAGTTCAATTTTGGCTTAGTGGTTTGTGCGGTGCTTTGTAAATTAAATGTTCAGTTCCGTGTTCTAACCTTGCAAACAACAATTTTGCCTCATTTTAGCGTCAGATCATATATATCTGACCCGACCCGGTATACATCTACCCTATATCCGGCCAACCCAACACCAAATTGGACGAGCCCAAAATCTCTACTATAAGTTCAAATATGGCCCATTAATTTATTTTTTTACAATTTTAACCGACCTATTAATTTTTATTTATAATTTTGTCCCTTTTTTTACAAATTTTCATTTTCTTTTAATTTTCTTTTTTTAAACTTAGGCTTTTATTTGGAATTTTTTTACAACTATATTTACATCTAATTTTACAATATAGTTTTTTAAAAATTTGTTTTTATAACTTTATATTTTTAAATTATTTTTTACATGTTTATGCGCATATTTGCTTAAAGAATTTTTATTGTGTATAGAAAATTTTGTTACTATATGTTATATTTTACATTTAATTCTTTTCAGGATTCCTACTGCAACGCGCGAGGTCTAACCCGTAGTTATACACAAAATACACATAATAATATATTGGTTTTTTATGTTGTGTTTCATTTATAATTTTATGAGTGCTATAATCATATACGAAGTTCACAAGAATATATTGAACCCACATGTAACAGTAAGAAAATCACATAATTATATATCATTTTCACTTTTTGTAAGATTCTACGATAATATATTGTATTCTTATCAATGTTCTTTGAGTTTCTCTATCTTTCTTATACTAGTAACTGGTTTGTGAATAACACAAATTGTTTATCGGTTTCATCTAAAACACAAAAGTAAATGCATACCTATTTAAATGGCATTCATAAACAACGCAAATGTAATCAATATATTAAAAAACGGTACACATGTAGTTCATGAGTCCTCGGTTTTTCCTTGTATTTTTCTTGGGCTCCCAATTGGGGCAAACATGAAGTTATCTAAAAATTGGAATCCAGTTGTTGAGAAATTCAAGTCGAGACTGTCTAATTGGAAGGCGAAATTGGTGTCTTTTGGTGGAAAGTTAACTCTTATTAACTCCGTTCTCAGTAGCCTACCCTTATATTATTTCTCGTTGTTTAAGGCGCCTAATAAGGTTATTGGATTGCTTGAGTCCATAAGAAGAAACTTCTTATGGGGAAGTTATGAGAACAACAGAAAAATTCACTGGATTTCCTGGAGCGATATCATGACGTCTAAAAAATTAGGTGGATTAGGAATCAATTGTTTAAAAGAAATGAATATTTCTTTGCTCACCAAGTGGATTTGGAGACTTAAATCTCAGCCGGAATGTCTTTGGGCTCGTTGTGTGAAGTCTATTCATGGGTTGCGAGGATACGAAAAGGAAAAATTGGCAAAAAAGAGTCTTAATGGAGTTTGGTTTTCGATCTCAGAAATTGCTTCTGATCTGAATGAATGGAATGTTGATTTAAGTAAATGTTTGGTGAAAAAATTGGGTAAAGGGGATAGTTCTTTTTTCTGGAAGGACCGATGGTTGTGTGGTTCTAGTCTTAAAGATATGTTTAATCGATTGTATCAGCTGGAGACTAAGAAGGACTGTTTAGTCATGGAAAGGGTGGCTTCGGAAGGTTCTACTGAGGATAAGTGGGAATGGAAAAGGTTGTTAAGGAGGGGTAGAGAAAGGAATGAGTTAGAAGATCTGAAAAATCTTCTTAAGGATTTTAATCCGTCTTCTGACCCGGACAGGTGGAGATGGTCTTTAGGTTCCAATGGTTTCTTTACGGTTCAATCTTTGAGGAAGGAGATTGCAAAGGCGAAATGGGGAAGTGGTATGGATAATTTTCGGTGGTTAAAGATGGTTCCTTTGAACGTTAGTTGCTTTGTTTGGAGGTTCGTGAGAAATAGAATTGCTGTACTTGATAATCTTGCGGTTCGTGGTGTCAGACTTGATTCTTATAGATGTAGCTGTTGCGGGGCAGAAGATTAAAATTTGCAACATGTTTTCTTTGAGTGTAGTTTTGCCAAAGACACATGGAGAGAAATTGCTAATTGGTACTCGAATTTCAGTAAAATTTCGGATAGCTTGGAGTGTTTCAAAGAGCTTATTTCTTGCAGGGATGGAGCTAAAAACATCATAAAGTTAAGGATCGGGATCCTTTATGCAACTGTTTGGTCTATATGGAAGGCGAGGAACATGGCGGTTTTTAAGAAGATTAAGCCAATGGCGTCTAGCATTATTGATGGTATTAAAGTTGATGTTTTTAATTGGTTTAGATTTAGAAGTTATAAACATGTTGTTTGGTATGATTGGTTAGTTAGCCCTGTTAATTGTATGTTGTAATTGTCTCTAGCGCCTTGCTAGTTCTTTTTTGCAATAATAGTCGCCGTTCTAAAAAAAATGTAGTTCATGAGTAATAACTAACAATGACTTCTTTGCTTTCTCTCTCAAATAACTTTTGGAGATGTTTCTGAATGATGTTTTTAGCAATATTGTTTGAGTTTATTCCTTCCCGTATCATAAGGTCATAACACACATGTAAATATATAATCATCCTTTAAATCTCGGTTAAAAACTCATAAATTTACACAATTTTGTTGGTTTTACCCAAAAATAGTCTTTTATTAGTGTTTATACTTACAGGTTGTCAACATTTTTTTCAACTATGACAATTAACCTGGTATGCTTTTCATTTCCCGGTTACCATGCCACATGGCAGTCATGTTGGCGGTTAACGTCTGGTTACCATGACACATAGCAACCATATTGGATGCTGACTGAAACCCTTGACTAGCATGGCAAGTAATGTCAGCACGCAAAAATAAAAATGGCAAAGATGAAGGTGCCTGAATTCGAACTAGCATACATGTATGTATTTACACACACACCTTAACCACTAAACTAAGAGTCCTTCTGTATTTAGTGGATGTTTAGGATTGCTTATTTAACTCAATAAGCATTTTTTATATAAGTGCTTATTAGCTTATGTAGTGACAATAATGAGTTTTTAAGAGGGTGTGTTGGGGAGTGCTTTTTGAACTCAAAAATGTTTTTTTTGATAAAAGTGTTTATTGACTTATGGTGTTGGTAAAAAAAAGTTTTTAAAAAAGTGCTTGAATTAACTTTCATGGTGGGAAAAGTCAATAAGTTGATAAGTCATTTTTTAAAAAGTGTTTGACTTTGCTTATATATATAAAATGACAAAAAAGAACATACTTATATACTTAGAACTAGAGTAAATTACATATATGGTCCCTGAGGTATACCAAAACTAACAGAGAGAACCCAAGTATTCGATTTTCACTATATGGGTCACTAAGGTTTGCAAAATCCTACAAATCGGTCCCTGGTCTATATTTAAAAGACTTTTTTGCCCTTTTCATTTTCTTTTTTCTTTTTCTTTTTACCCTTTTGTTTTTTTAATAAATAGAAAATATAAAACCACCCCACCCTACCCCCACCCCGTACATATATACACACACACACACACTCTCACTCTCTCTCCATAAAAGGCATCAGCCATCGTCTCCGATTGGTATAATACCAGTTCAGTTTTCATCTTATTGTTTCCAATTACAGCCTTCGTTTCATTTTTTTCGGTTCACAATTTCATTGCTTCGATTTTTTATATCCGATTGCAACCCGATTCTATCCATCCGAAGACATTCGGAATCATCTCTTCACTATTGTCACTGTTAAGAACAGATCATCTCTTTCCCAACTATTTTCGATTTCAAAGTCCAAGACGGATTTCGTTTGTGCAGAATGAACCCCACAAACACCAACGAAGGCTATGATGCGATATTGAGAACATGGCAATTAGATGCGATATTGAGAACATGGCAATCGGTTCACAATTTCATTGCTTCGTTTCATCTTATTGTTTCCAATTACAGCCTTCGTTTCAGTTTTCATCTTTTGTCTATTATCATAAATTACGTTTCCAATTAGATGCGATATTGAGAACATGGCAATCGAGAATCACCTGGTAATGCGCCCTTTCCGAACTCGTTACCCAGGTCAAGTTAGACTAAAATCATACATATTCGACGGATTTTGGTGAATACCGTGAGAAAGATTGGGATTTAACCGAAGGTAGCGGCAAAAAATTCAGTGATTACTGTGTCATTAGGGCGGGTACATTCCGTTTTTGGCGGAATGAAGAAAAAGAAATTGGACCGAAAGCTTCAACCGACCTCTTCGAAGACTATTTCTATGCTTCTGAAGGCTATTGATTTCTACACAAGTAAGGTTGTTCCTGACGAAAGGTTGTTCCTGCGTATTTTTCCGGTTGGTCACCGAATGAACCACAGTCTTTGTAACTTAACTGCATTTTTTACGTCAATGGTGAGCTCCACCCTTCAAAATTTTGCGAGAAGCTCCGACAGTCATTGAGATCTTTTCTATAATTGAATCCCAAATTACAATTATGCCAAATTCAAACAATCTACGTCTGGAACACATGCACACTCGATGACTCAAACAATCAGAAATCTGGGTTTTCCTGGGGTTTGTTTTCAATTTCAAAAAGGTTTTCTGAGTCGACAATGGTGGAAGATACCGATCAAACCAAACCCATGGAGCGATTTTCACTAGAGTAGTTGACGACAATTTTGTGTTAAATTAGATCAGCAGCTGGTGCTAGTGCCCTTTTTGTTCTGTACGGAGAGAGAGAGAGAGAGAGAGAGAGAGAGAGAGAGAGAGAGAGAGAGAGACGTGGGGGTGGGGGTGGGGGTGGGGGTGATTGGGGTATTTTTTTATTAATGAAATAAATAATAAATTCAAAGAAAAAGAAAAAAGAAATTTAAAAGGTTATTTTAGTCTTTTTTACTTTACTCAGGGACCGATTTGCTGTATTTTGCAAACCTTAGTGACCCATATAGTGAAAATCGAATAGTTGGGTTCTCTCTGTTAGTTTTGGTATACCTCAGGGACCATATCTGTAATTTACTCTTAGAACTATTTATAAAAGGACAAAGGAATATATTCAGGAAAGTCCTTACATTTTGACTCTATATTCGATTAAGTCCTAATTGTTTTTTTATATTTAATTAAGCTCGATATTTTGTTCAATGTTTACAATTTAAGTTATATATAAAAAAGGAAATATTCATTAAAGTCCTTACATTTTGACCATTTTAACAATTTAGAGTTGAATTTTCAGTTTTTCTTCAATTAAGCCCTTACATTTTAACCATTACATTTTGACCCTATACATCATCAGTTGTAAAAATATAAAAACAGCATAACCAGCTACTATCCAAAATTATAAAAATTTAACAAAATGTTGAGCTTAATTGAATATAAAAAACAATTAGGGTTTAATCGAATATAAAGTCAAAATATAATGACTTTCCTTAATATATCCCTATTTTAAAAGTCTTTTATTTAATCAAATTTATATACTCGTTTCAATAATATGATTGCATTTTCATATTCACCAAATCTAGCTTTGCTACTTTAGCTGCTTAAGCTTATTCCTCATGAAAATATCTCATGAAAATATCTTGCCTATTGTAGTTTCATTTCTTCAAAGGAATTGAAGAGTCCATGATAGAAAAATGGACAAACTGAATTTATATCTTATTCAAAAGTATGAACATGAGAATTACATGGGAGACTATTTATATACAATCATGTCATCATTAACAACCCAAATTAACTTTTGACTGCTATCAAAACTGTTCCAATACATCGTTGCCCTTGTACATTAGCAACCTCCCGTCAAGTTGGTGGATATGAAAAAGGGTTAACACCTCCCATTTGGAAAGAAATTACCACGTAAGGCAAGGGTCTCAATCAGCAGCCAACATGGCTGCCACCTGGCATGGGAAGTTAATACCAGCTAATAGTCATATTTGAAAAAACCTAGACAAATTTTGGGTATAAACGCTAAAAAAACACCATTTTCTCTTGAATCTAAATTGATAAAAACTACAATGAACATAATCAAAACAATCACAAAAGTTCAGTATACATTTTTCTTGAAATATCAACATTTTTTTGTGAAACATCAGAAAATATTCAACATGATATTTTCGTGAAAACTTTCTAATATATTTAATTATCAAGAAATGTGTGAACATCTTTTAGTAATGTACTGGGAAATTAAAGGGACCTTGATAATCAAATCATGTGTGCAAATAGTGTTTCTTTCCCAAACCTACATTGAATTTTCATATATAATTCTATGAATTTGCTATGATCAACATTATCCCTTGTCTTGTTTTTGCTCTCCTTCCTGTTGATCTTCTTTAAATATCTTTATCTGTTTTTTACACTAGAAGTTGCTTTGTGTATAGCACAAACTGTTTGTCGGTTTCGTCTAAAACGAGGTACATAAATGCATACCTATTTAAATGGCATTTATAAACAACCCAAATGTCATTAATATATTAGAAAAACGGTACACATGTAATTCATGAGCCGTTCTAAAATGTAGTTCATGAATAACAATAACTTCTTTGTCTTTTCTCTCCAATCACTTTGAAGTTTCTGAACGATGTTTTCAGCAATATTATATAGGCTCTATTTCTTCTCGTATGATCGTATCATAACACCGATATACTCATCCTTTAAATCTAAAAATCGATGTAAAATACAATGAATATAATTATGAAAATTACAAAGCTCAGTATACGTTTAGTCTGTATCTACATGAATTTGTGCTTATCTATTTCTAGTTCCTTGCTAGTGTTATAAAACCGTTGGCCGAATGGCCGTTAGAAGAAAACAGGAGACAAAATGTATAAGCCATTGTTAAATATGCGGATTTCTTTGTGAAGTTTTCAAAAAAGATTTATTTTCGGGACAATGGTTGAATATTGTTGGTAATGGCAGTCAGAATCAACTCATATAGATTCTCATATTTACCCTAAGTTGTCACTTCCCCTTAGAAGCTGCACATTGAAACATCCCAAAATAATGGAACAATGTAGGAGAGACACTCGCTATCGATTTCTCATTTAATCGGCATCATCATCTACAATAGCCCTACATAACTTGTCCACTCATAGGCACAAGCACGCCAATAGTGCATGAAACAATATATAAACAAAGTCCTCACAAGGTTTAACAATTTGTCAGCATTTGTAATTGTTGTTAGCTAACGACCCTCGTAACTTTTTTCTCACAAAATCAGTCTACGTGTTTGTTCTTTTTTACTAAATGAAGTTAACGTGTAATGCCCGGTTTCTCTTATTCAGGATATACCAAATTATTTTAATCAAACACAAAATCAATTATGGTATAACCCCAAAAGAGTAACAAGTATACAAGTTCTATCAAAACATAGTTTAAGTTATACACTAAAGTACATAGCTATTACACCAAAACCGGGTTCATTATACTATTCAAACAAAACAACAATACAAGTCAAGTCCAAGTCCAAATGTAGCTATCCATCCATGCTTCGCTTTCCGCGGTCACCGCTACCAGAACCTAACATAACCAATAATAACAAACAACTTATAAGCTACAAGGGCTTAGTGAGTAATTAAAGATTAATCCAATTTCATCATTCAACATCTCCGTTAAGTTGAACTCAATGGGCTATCTTATCCCTTGTATGTCACACATACTATAACTCTTTATCTTCATCTCTCAAATCAGTTATACTCAATATGATCAAAACATAGTATTCTTCTTATCTGTATTAAACATCTCAACAAAACATATTTCATCTAATAATAACCACTCACCTGTTGTCGGGTTACTCTGTGGAACTCCTGAACCGCGTGTGTCGTGCTCCTGTCTAGCCTTAGCTGTATCACAATATCTCGGGTCAAAACTCAATATTCAACAATCTCAATCATACTCAATATCGATAACAATCAAGAATTTGAATCATAAAATAGGGTTACAATCAAAAGATAGCAATACTATCCTAGTTGTAACTTCCAGTTTCACCAATTTAAGTCATATAACCCTAGGAACATAATACAAACACTTCACTAGCTTGTGTCTTGAATTAGAACTCTCTTACACACACTATTCCAAGTAAACTCACTCTAATTCATACTAGTTGCAGGTGGTTCATCAAAACCACTTGGAACTATCTTAAAGCAAGCAATCCAACCGTCAAGATGAAGTAAAAATCAAGGAAAATTACCTTTCAAGCTCAAGGTGTAAATCCCTATCTTCAATTCGTGAAAGATAGACTCAAATCTCGACTTAGAAGGTTTAGAAATGGTTTTCTAGGGTTTTGAGAGGTTTTAGACAAAAAGGGTTTTAACCCCAAATGAAGCAAAATCGTATATTAAAAACAGATCTGTGCGATTACACTGCCCGTGTTAAAATTACACGGCCCGTGTAACTTACGATATGCACTTAGAGCTTGATCTGCAAAGCTACACGACCCGTGTCCATACAACACGACCCGTGCTGCACACTTTACACGACCCGTGTTTATGTTACACGACCCGTGTAACCCACGGTATGCTCAACAAATCCAAAGAGATTTCCCACACGACCCGTGTAACTCCTACACGACCCGTGTAACCTGCTTTTAGCATTTTTCAATCTCAAACTTCATCCAAATGAAATTCTAACTACTTAAACTCATGCAATAGCCTAATACATCTTAATTACACTAAGATTAACTCAAAATTCAAAAATTTAATAACACGGTATTACATAACGGGGACAAGATGAAATTATATGGGTTTTTCTTTTCGATTTAATGCATAAAGAAAGACATAATAGAGAAAGTCTAGATAGATAAATTATGTCAAAAATTATTCGAGAAAATGATGACACACTTAGGAAAACAAAAGAAAAAAATAAATAAGGTCAATTTTATAGAATGTTAGGAATTGCAAAACGTCTTCTTCACCCGCTATCTCTCTACAATAAGTAGAAGAGAAACACTTATATACGACACACCAACTTAAAGTGTTAGTTCGTGTTTAACTTAATAGACTTAATGGGGTCATTTAATCATATAGTGGTGTTTCTTTTTTATTTAGTATAAATTGACGAGTTTGATGGTTAAGTGAGAGGAGAATGTCTTTATCCATTAAGACCTCATTTTTTACGCTACTGTTAAAATGTTGTTCCTCGAGAATTGGCTGATTCTCTCGCCTACGTCCATCCCTGTTCTTTTATTGTTCCATATTATAAAATGCTCATTTTTTTTTTCATATTTTGACTATTCGTCAAGTAAAAAAGGAAACAACATTTGTTTAAACATACATCATTTATACATTGAAAGTTTTACCACACAACACTTCACGAAGAAAAAAAGACCCCTACATCATGTCCCTATTAAATTAATTAAATAATAAATAAAAACATTCACAAAAAAGAAATACATTCACAAAAACAAATTGACCTATGAAAAATAATTATTCTTCCAACAACTTCTGAGCTGGCCCACTCACACTATTCTAGCCCAAAAACATCATGTGAGATGTAAATCTGGTACACAGTGCCCTACTAGGTGACTGGCTGACAGAAGCTGTCTGCCCACCAAATTAAACAACAAAATTGAAACATTCGCCTAATCAATCACATAACGGCTCTTTCACCAATAAATTCAACTTCTGTTGCAAAAACTCAAACACATCATCACGTCCTTGCTCCAAAAGCAACTTCCTCAACCTCCCAAAAGTCAACCTCGGTGGCCTAATCCCCTTCTCAATCATCTCCTCCATTAAAACACAAGCTTGAGAAGCATCTTTATTCTCACACAACCCATTAATCATAACCGAAAAAGTATGCAAACTAGGAACAAATTGTTTCCCTTTCATATACTTCCAAACTTTTTGTCCCATCTCAATATCACCCGTCTCACAAAACATCTTAATCATCATCGTATACGTATCCGCATCCGGTTCGCAAACCTTAATCATCCTTCTAAAAACCTTAAACGCCTCATCGTTTTCTTTCCTATCTATCAAATAATTCAAAAGAATATTACAAGTTCTTGAATTTGGTAACACCCTTTTACTTTCCATTTCGTTTAAAACCCTATACGCGTTTTTCACCTTGTTTACTTTACAAAACGCGCTAATCAACGCGTTGTAAACCGCCACGTCAGCATGAACACCGTTTCTTTCCATTTCAAGAAACGTATCGACCGCATCTTCAATTCGGTTTTCTATTCCGTATGTATGAATTAGAATACTGTATATGAAGGACGTGGGCCCACAACCGTTAAATTCCATGTCTTTTATTATATCTATAGCTTCATCTACCCTACCTGTTTTACACAATATATCAACCATGATCCCGTATGTTACAATATCAGGGGTACATCCGTCATTTACCATTTCTTTATAAACTTCTCTTGCTTTTGGCAAATTGGGTTCCCTTCCCCACCCTTCGATTAATATACTATAAGTTTTCTGATCGGGTTTAAATCTTTCTTTCATTTTGTCAAAAATCTCTTGGGCTTTTCTTACGTTTCTTGATTTGCATAAAGCACTTAATAAACCGTTAAAAGCTGATAAATTTGGAGGGGTGTTGTATTTTTCCATGACATTGAAAGTGTAGATTGCCTCTTCGAGTTTTTGTGCTCTCGCGTATTTTCGCATGATTATACAAAAAGTTTCTATATTTAGCAAGTTTTTGGTTCTCATGGTGTTTATGAGGTCCCACATGATTTCATATTGTCTGATTTTGGCTAAAGACTCGATCATGGCATGGTAAGCTTTTATGGAGTGTTCATAGTTTCGTTGTTTACCTGCCCAATCAAAGAATTGATAGACTAACATACCTGCATTTGTGAATCTTTTGAGGACATGTTCTACTACTTCTGGTGATGGCCTTAAACCACTTTGGTCAAGGGCAGTTGCTACCCCTAGCTTTGGACTAGACATCATGATTTTGCAGAATTGTTTTGCGGGGTCGATTATGTCTTTTTTTGTTTCAATCGTGCAGTATGTTCTTGTGGGATGAAAAATGTTTCTGGAACTTGATTTCATAAGTACTTTGATCATGCTGTCAAGACTCACCTAAAAAAGTTGGAGAAGAAACGTTGGGTGATCAACATCAGCTTATACAGTTATAGATATTTGAATATATGGTGTCATGGTATCATCTTAGAGCTTGAGAAAATTAATTTATTGTATGATCAAATATTCAAATGTCTATGTTGTACAGAATACGCAGTAGAATAAAACTATCTTGAAAGAAGTAAAAACAACAGCGTGACTAAAGCATTTGATCAAACAGCTTTCTTGCGTTTAAATAATAACTAATTGTCATGGGCATTTCATCGAACAGCTTTCATGCAGTTAACACGTTATCATCTCCAAGCCCACAGATTTATCAATTGACACTATAAATTCGGATTTCAGTCCAGTGAAAGAGGAACAATAAAGCTTAAATTGATGTGAAGATTAAATTGAGAGTTCCGGACTTGCCATTTAAGATTTCGGGGCTTCGAGCGAAGGGTTGTTGAAGCGAGCAAGTGAGAGAGCGAGTTCGAAATTTCGAGATACGAAAATGGAGAACCGGAGACGCGACAGTGGCGGCCGACGGGAACTAACCAGCGGAGATGGAATTTCAGAGGAGCAGATTATAGACTTCCCGCTGTCTGAGTAGTGATGGAGGTTCTCCTTCTCGGATGTTTTTTCATTTTTTTTATTTATGCCAGTAGGCCCGGTAAATAGTTTTTTACATGAATTATATAGGGTAATATAGATATTACTATAAAAAAATAATTTTTATCCTGGAACTTTACTACCGAAGAAATCAAATCAGCGATTTGGTCTTGTGGGAGCTACAAAAAAGAAGATGTTCGTATTAAAAATAGACTTCAACAAGACGTTCGATTCTTTTAACTGAAGATACTTTGACTCGATTATGTCTCAAATAGGTTTTGGTGTCAAATGGCGGTCTTGGATCTCGGGATATCTTAGAACCTCCCGGGCCCCGGTTTTGAAAAACGGGGCTCCCACAAAAGAATTTACTATCACAAAGGGAGTACGTCAAAGAGACCCACTTTCTCCCTTCTTATTTATAATTGCTATGAAATGTCTAAATATTGCTATGAATGATGCATGCGGAAAACCACTATTTCATGGTATAAAGATCCCAAAGGAACGACTCAACTTCATCTCACATGTTTTATGTCGACGACGCGATATTTTTGGGTGAATGGACACAAGGCAACATCAAAACCCTTACTCGAATTCTTTGATGCTTTCATGCTTCTTCCGGTTTGAAGGTAAACTTTCATAAATCCAAACTATTCGGCATTGGGATCTCTAAGCGTGAATTAGCTAGTGGGGCTAGGGTGATTGGCTGTGAAGCGGGTTCTTTAACATTCAAATACTTGGGGGTTCATGTGGGAGCAAATATGAACCTTGTAAAGAACTAGAAGCCCATTATTAATCGTGCTCAGTCGAGGTTATCTTCTTGGAAATCTTCCACGGTATCATATGGTGGTCGACTCACATTAATAAAATCGGTTCTTGGATGTCTCCTAATGTATTTTTTTTAGATATTTAAAGCCCCAAGTGGGGTCCTTGATTGTCTTGAAAAAATAAGGAGAAGATTTATATGGGGAGGATGTGAAGACAAAAGGCAACATTCACTGGGTTGCATGGCCCAATGTTCTCGCTAAAAGAGAAAAAGGGAGTCTTGGTGTTGGTTCATTAAGAGCCATGAATTTCGCGTTACTAATAAAGTGGATTTGGAGACTCAAAACCGATAAGAACTCGATCCGGAAAAAAAATGATCAATGGGTATTCGTAACCTATATGGAAAACCGATGAATGTTTTATCAAAGAAATCCCTACATAGCACGTGGAATAACATCATAAAGGCAAAATAATAATAATAATAATAATAATAATAAGGAGTTAGACTCTATTGGAATTATTTCAGATAACATGTTTTTTGTTTCTGTAGGTTCCGATGAGGAGACAATTTTTTGGAGGGATCCTTGGCACGAAAATATTTCCTTTTCATCTCGTTTCCCTGCCTTATTTTACCTGGAAAGAGTTAAATCAGCTCGGGTTATTGATAGGATATCCGACGGAAATTTTGTTGGCTTGTGGAAAAAAGCGTCGAGTTCCACTGGTGAGGTTGTGACACTTAATCACCTTCGGTTGCTGATTAGGATATTCAATTTATCTTCCTCTTCTAACTCGTGGAAGTTCACTGATTATCCACTCCGTGCTAACTAGCCCCTCTCCAAAAGTGATGATCTGGATTAAAACTGCTCCTCTAAAAGTATTGGTATGCATTTAGAGAGCTTGTATGGGGCGTATTCCCACTTCTTCGGCTCTCTCTCAGAGAGGGGTGATGCCAGATTCTATGCTTTGTCAACTTTGCAATTCATCGATTGAGTCCACATATCATTTGTTGGTCGGATGTCCTTTCTCCCGTGAGATCTGCTTTTGGATTTTCAAATTATGCAATATAGATATAGATTTTCTTAGCATTCAATCAATGACGGAGCTTATCAACCATGTTGCATGTTGGGGGCAGTGTCCTAAAAAGAGGAAAATATTGCTTACAATCATATATGGTGCATTTTGGTTTATCTGGAAGGCGAGAAACGACAAGTTATTCAACAAAACTAATTCAAGCCCACAAAGAACATCGGATTAAGTGATGTCATTGGTGTTTGGTTGGATTAAACATAGGAGAAAGTTGGTAAATTGTAGTTGGGTTGTTTGGTGTTGTAACCCTTTTAATATTTTGTAACTGTTTCAACTTTTGTTTGTTTTTTCTATTTGACCCCTTGCCAAACTTGTTTGTATGTTTTAATGAAATTCTGGCCGGTTCCAAAAAAGAAAAGGAAATATCTTTATATACAAAAAGACCAAATCACTTTCTTTATATTTAATGGCTTTCTATTCGCCATTAAATACTTAACCTCTCTCGACTACGACCTTTTTGGCGTTATTTTATCTTCCAGTTAATAATACGGGTTTGGTATCGATTCTTCAAAAGATTAGGGTTCAGTAGAGTTTTTCATATATTTGTTTTTTTTTTTTTTTTTTTGGTCATGACAAATAGCCAACTCATCGTAAGCATAGGTTTTTTTTGTTTGCATTCATGGATCAAAACGGGTGGTTTTGTGGCTCTCCAGTTTGACAAGGAAATGCATCCACCCCAACAAACATCTTTGTCCTTCTTTAGTTTCTAATGATTGGTACACTCATTAAAACAGAAAAATATAATCGATTCGAGTAATAAATTGAAATGTCAATGTGACTACCATTTATTGAAATAACGTTCTATTTTTTAATAATATGATCTTATTTTTTGAAATCTTCTAATTAGTTTATACGCATGTTTTTGGCTTCATTAATGCATTTTTTTTCCACTATGGTAACTTCTTGTGCTCATTACTACATGATAGAAGTATGTATTACAAATCTTTACGAATAAAGACATTGCTTATATAGTACGGAGCACGAAACGAAGTCGGGCACTCAAATACTTCACAAAACTTTTTGCGAAAAATTACCCTAATTTTCAAATAGCCTATTTTCAAAATATCATTCATTTTAAATTTACTTACATAAATGATACAAAAAGATATCAACATCGAACAATACAAAACAAGAAAGTATGAAAACAATCTGCAAGCGTATCTTGAGTCAATTTCAAGTGTAGACACTCGAACTCGCCATCGATCCATCACTACTCGACCACAAACTGGTGCCATGCCGGAAACTTAATCCAAAAGATTCTAGACCAAGAGGCGGTGGCCGGTCCGGCAACCGAGGCACATCAATATCGCCTTCCAACATCTTCAAAGCTTCTGAAATCGTAGGTCGAAGTGCTACCATGGCATGAGCACAAAGCAATCCAACTCTTACGAATCTACCCATCACACGCTTCGGCGACGTTCCTTCTTCTTTCATCGATTCATCAAAAACCTCATCAATTCGATCAGATTTCACCATCTCCCACGCCCAATCTGCAATCAAAACCATTCCCGAATTTGCCCCTTTCACCTCTTCAAGCACCTTCCGCCCAGTCATTATCTCGAGAACGATAATCCCGAAACTATAAACGTCGCTTTTTTCTGTCAATTGGCCGTAAATTGCGTATTCCGGTGCTACGTAGCCGTAAGTTCCGGCAACTCTGGTAGTCATCTGAGACTGCCCGTCTCTATTTTGCTTAGCTAATCCAAAATCGGCAACTAGGGCTTTCATATTTGAGTCCAGAAGAACGTTTGTCGCCTTTATATCGCGATGAAATATCGCAGGTTTGATCCCGTCGTGTAAATACGATAGCCCTTTGGCCACATCTAGAATAATCGATTTCCGTTGAGGCCAAGTTAATCTTTTTTCCGGTGCCCTTTTATTGAAGATATGATCATGTAAACTACCATTTGGCATAAAATCATAAACAAGATACCTTTCGTTTCCTCTAATGGGGTCGCTAGTAGCACAAAAGCCTCGTAGTGGAAGAAGATTTCGATGCCTTATCTTGCTTATGATGTCAGCCTCGTTTACAAAATCGTCGTCTGCTTCTGTGTCGAAACTGGTCATCTTTTTGACGGCGACCACCGTTCCGTCGGAGAGGGTTCCTCTGTAAACAATCCCGAATCCACCTTGACCAATGAAGTTTTTTTGCGAGAATCCGTCGGTGGCTTCGTCGAGCTCGGCTATGCGGAACCATTTTGCACCGGTGTTAGGCAAAACTCGAGCTTTTACTGTTCTTACATAATCTATATGAAATTGAGTTTGTTTCCTCTTGTTTTTGAATCTCCTGTACGCGAAAACAGCACCCAGAAAAAGGAGAATTCCGAACAAAGCTCCTAAAATCGCAAAAATGGTGTTTTTCTTTGAACTTGATCTGGATCTGGATTTGGCTAAAGGTACGCCGAGGATGCAATCGGCGGTGCGAGTGTCTTCCGGGCCAAAACTGTTGACGATTGCAGCAGCGTACAGAGCGGTGAAAGTGAAACATTTACTTGAGTTACGGCTGAAAGACGCTAGCCGGGCGTTAACCGCCATGCCTGCATCAAGGCAGGAACTACACCTGAGAAATCCGGCGAGATCGACGTTGCAGGAAGACTCAAGCGCGGTGGTCGGACCTGATTTGTTGACCCAATCTGATAACGTGACGATGTCAGCGCACTTAGACGGGACTGCGACGAACTCGGTGGTGGAGGTGAGGCAAGTGGAGAAGATTTGCCGGACGGAGATTGAAGACAGATGAGACTGGAAATCGGAGAGGCAAGAATCTGAGGATTCTAGGTTTGGGAAAAGGAAAGTTGAGGTTTGGTTGAGGTGGTGAGCGAGGCCGATGCCGAAGAGGCTCCGGAGGGTTTGGCAGCAGTTTGGGGTGGCGCTGCCGTTGGTGGTGGCGGTCCGGCAGGCTGAAGTGTCCCATCGGAAGGTAGTGACATAGTTGAAATCTGTGGGGCATGAAGAAGAATTTGCTGCTCGAGGTAAAGAGGGGAGGATTAGGAGACAAATGAGACACAAGAACAGTCGATTTGCCATTTTTGGTGTCTTCCTTTCCCTAAACGAATGATTTGTTTGAGTTCCATTGGATATGATATGTAAGTAACTCGGAGAGAATGTACAACTTTTTAAGCACTAGTTACAACTTTTTAATGTTTGATAGATTCTAATAAGATAAATCATAATATATTTATTGCGAAAAAGATATATGACGTGTGACTTTTATAAATTACAATAGTTGATTTTAGAGTAAATTACAATAATGGTTCATGTAGTTTGTATTAAATGGTAATAATCGATCAATTTTTTAAAAAGCCACGAAAATTGTTCAATTTAAAGATTAACTTGCAGGAATGGTCCAAGTTCTTTCAAAAGGCCAAGTAAAAAGACAATTTTACCCTTTTTAATTTATTTATCATTATTCTTTTAATGTATTATAATTAAATAAATTAAAAAAAAAAAGAAAAATGACCCCCCACCCCCACCCCCTGCATCTCTCTCTCTCTCTCTCTCTCTCTCTCTCTCTCTCTCTCTCTCTCTCTCTCTCTCTCTCTCTCTCGCAGAAAATTACGCTTGGCACCATGGTCTCATGGATTTTTCGGTTTCTGTCAGTACTCTCCCCTTAGCACCGTGGTCTCATGGATCACCTTCTTTGTAGTCGGTGTGGCGGCGCCGCTGCTCTTGATCGTTTACTCCTTCTGCTCCGACTGCTACAAGTACCAAATCAGGAGGTTTGAGCTCGAGATTGTCGTTTCCCAGGCTGTCGTTGCCGCCATTTCTCTGCTTTGTGTCTCTCATAATTTGAGGAAATACGGCATCAGGAGGCTTCTCTTTGTTGATCATTACGATGGCTACGCTGTTCTGTACCGACAACTTTACATCCAGAAGATCTACGTAAGCTTGAACTTACCCTTTCTTGGTAATTCTATTAAATCAGTAGGTTAACTGTTCTTATATAATCCATCGCTTTTATGCGCTTGCTGTCTCCGGGAACGTCTCTTATACTCCTGCTGCTCCGCGTCATAGCCATAGCCTCTCCGATCAACTGTTTTATAGGACATCGCAGGTAGGACCGACCACCGGAGGTCACAATTAATCTCCTAATATTTTCAGAAATTAATCGTCGAAAGGATCATCATCCTTACGTTTCCTAATATTTTCAGAAATTAATCTCCAGAAATCAGAGAAGGTATTGAAAACACCCATGGATTAAACTTTGAAGTCAAGCACTCTGTTTTGCTCTGTTCTTTTCGAATCTCTGAAAATGGAAAAAATTTACAAATTGACGGGAATCCTTTACGTTTCCTAAAAGAAAATATAAGATTCGGGCTGTACAGGCGGGGATCATGAAGCCGTTGGTTGAACTCATGGCCGATTTCGGATCAAACATGGTGGACAAATCGACATTCGTGATGAGTATTTTGGTATCGACGTCGAAGGCAAGGGCGGCGCTGGTGGAGGAAGGAGGAATCCCAGTGTTGGTAGAGATCATAGAGGTAGGTTCACAGAGGCATAAGGAGATAGCGGTGGTGATATTGTTGCAGATATGCGATGTACCGTCGGTTTCAATGGGATTGACAACTGTTGTGATACCAGATGATTGGCCAGGATTTTTCCCGTGGGCTGGCGTTGTGGTTATCGGTGTGTTTCTTATTGAAGATTGCACGCCTCCCTTGTGGCTTGGTCATACTCCGACATAGTCTTCTTATCAGGCACCGCTTTGTTCAATTTGGTTAGCAATTTACAAGTGATACGAATTGAAAACTACAGCAAGATTCAACAGAGCTAATGGATGTCAAGAGCCATTTACAGGTGTACGCCATGAAGAGAGAGAGAGAGAGACGCAGGGGTGGGGGTGGGGGGTCATTTTTTTAATGTATTTAATTATAATACATTAAAAGAATAATGATAAATAAATTAAAAAGGGTAAATTTGTCTTTTTACTTGGCCATTTGAAAGAACTTGGACCATTCCTGCAAGTTAATCTTTAAATTGGACCATTTTCGTGGCTTTTTAAAAAGTTGGTCGATTATTGCAATTTCATGTAAACCACATGGACCATTATTGTAATTTACTCTTGATTTTATACATAGAACCTATTATCTAATTATACATTTTGATTTGACTTTTTTGTTTTTTGTTGAATTTTTTTTTGTCTTTTACCTATTTTGTTTGTTAGTTGTCTTTTATTTTTGTTATTTACTTTTCTTTTATTAATAGTATTTGATTTGTTTTATTATTATTATTATTATTATTAGACAAAATTACAGTTTTGGTCCCTGATGTTTGATTGAGATTGCAAGGTTGGACAAACTATTCGAAAATCACATTGGCGGTCACTAATGTTTGCAAATGGTTTCAAATCGGTCCCTAGGGCATATAAAAAGACTGAAATACCCTTTCTATTATATTTTTCATTTTTCTTTTAATATATTATTTATTAAATCAATTTAAAAAAAATAAAAATACACCCCACCCCAACCCACCACCACCCCCTATGTCTCTTTCTTTCTCTCTCTCTCTCTCTCTCTCTCTCTCTTAACCACCAGCCCATCACCCACGTTCTATCCTGCTTCATCATTTCATCATCTTTCCACCAGCCTCTCTCTCTCTCTCTCTCTCTCTCTCTCTCTCTCCCCGCCACTTTGCTGCATATCCTGGACAAACTCCGATCTCAGTTGAAGACGGTGATGAGTTCCAAAATTTTTGAGGATTTTGAGATCTATAAAATCGTGTTTAATGATCCGTCATCGATGTTATTGTTAAGATTCTCGTTGCCGCCTGATTCCATTTTAAGGAGCTGGATCTCGGACCATGAATCCATGATGACAGATCGAAACTGGAACTGAGGATATCGAAACTGGATCTCAAACCATGAATCCTGATTTAGCTAATCCTATTGACGATAACGTGATTAAAACTGGAACTGAGGATATCGAAACCAAATTGATTTTGGATTCGTACAGCATCTTGAATACCGATTCTGTTTTACAGTCGAGTGATATGAATTTAGATCCAAAATTGAACTGGGAATTGGAAAGAAATAAAAAAACAGGAAGAATTTGGAATGGTTTCTGAAGTTATTAGAACTGATTTGGAATGGTTTCTGAAGTTCTCTAAAATAATAGCAGAACAGAGCAATACGGATTTGTCTAACATTGATATGATTTTTAACACTTTTGAAGAAATGTTTGATACCAAATTATACATAGCTCCAAATTTCGGGAATCAAACGATATGTGCTTCGAGTTTAAAAGTCGAATTTGCTACAGTTAACATCAACATTGATATGATTTTTAACACTTTTGAAGAAATGTCTGATACCAAATTATACAGATTACACTGATGGGGTCCTGATTAGGTTTAGATTTTTGTGTTTTCTGTGTACAGACATGCTATTGTGGAGGAATTGGCTGGGCATGGGGCGATTGTACACACTTTTGCTCGAAATGAATATGAACTAAACAACTATTTAAAGGGTTGGGTGGATGAAGGTTTTGAGATTACTGGCTCAGTCTGTGATGTATCTTTACAACATGATCGTGAAAAGTTAATAAAAGAGGTTTCATGTTTTAAAGGGTTGGGTGGATGAAGGTTCCAGATCGTGATTGTTGGTGTTTTAAATATATGTATATGTATATTTGTTTGTGTGTGCGCGTGGAGAGAGAGGGGGTTGGCGTGGGGGTGGGGTGGGGTGTATTTTTTTTAAATTGATTTAATAAATAATATATTAAAAAAATGAAAAAGATAATAGAAAGGGTATTTTAGTCTTTTTATATGCCCTAGGGACCGATTTGAAACCATTTGCAAACATTAGTGACCGCCAATGTGATTTTCGAATAGTTTGTCCCACCTTGCAATCTCAAGCAAACATCAGGGACAAAAACTGTAATTTTGTCTTATTATTATTATTAGAGTAAATTACACGAATTGTCACAGTGGTTTTGGGTAATTTACGTGTTTGATCACTAACTCTTTTTTTTTAACTCGGAAAGTCTCTATCTTTTGGTTTTATTGTATGTTTGGTCCCTAGCATATGTAAAAAATACTATGTTGTCCTTAGAAAGTTTTTTTATATTTATTTATTGTTTATTTATTATCTTTTAAATAAAATAAAAAGAAAAAATAATAATAACCTCAATACCTCATCCCCCACTTATCTTTTCCCCTATTTATTTCTATCATGTCAAACGTCTTTATCTTTTCTCCTATTTCTTTCTCTCCTGTCAAACGTCTTCATTTTTTCAGTTGATTAATCTCAAATATCCCCCAAATACGACCATTCGTGTAATTTACTACTATTATTATTATTAGAAAAAATAATAATGAATTTAGCTTTTATAATTTTTACATTTTAGTAACAATAAACAATAGTTTCTTTAAAGTAATTACGACACAAGGAACTATGATTATAATTTTATAAAATTATGTAAAATTATTTCAAAATAGTTATGTTAAATTCCAATAAATGTATAAAAAAACACAATATAAATAATAACAATAAGCATAAACAAACAAAGATGGTGTACGACTAGGTCGACGGATCGAGAATGATGGTTTTCGACTAAAAATGACGTAAATTTCGATTTTCTACAAACAGTATAAACCCGAAGGATTTTACAAAGAATAAATTTTACATACACTTGATTTTTCTAATAATAATAATAAAGGAAAAGACAACAAAAGACAAAAATAGGATAAAACAAAACAACTAATCAAATCAGGAGGATATAAAATTTAATTTGGGGGGAGTATTTGTAAATTTATAAATAATAATAATAATGGAAAAGACAAAAGACGAAATATGGGTAAAACAAAACAACTAGTCAAATAGGAGGATATAAAATTTAATGGTGTGGTATTTATAACACAACCCATAACAATCTCATCTATGAATTGTTAGTGCTGCCATTAAAAAATTAAGTATAGTTTTAAGAAAAAAAAAACATTCATAGAATATAAAAGTAATAATCAGCATAGGGTGACTAGTAATGGTGCTGGTGAAGTTGTCACATGTTGAATATTATAAATTAAAATTTTACTATCCTTTGAATAGATTAATAGTTAAAAGTGGCCGTCTTTTTTATATATTACACGTGGTGTAGTCAAAGTCAAATTTAGCACAAGTCGCAACGATACCATCTAAAGCTAAATAATACAGTATATTTCTTCCATATAAGTACAGATCTATACAATATTTAAAGTTATATTTATTAAGATAATTCTATAATTTTCTCAGCCAATTCAAGTTTCAACCATCCGGACCCACCAATGAAAATTTCCCAACTTTTTTCCTTCTATTGCTTGTATTTGGATCCGTCTTTTATGAAACTACAGGGAAATATAATGTAAGTTTGTTATCTTCTTAATCAAGTTTTTTTTTTAATTCTTTAGGGTTTAAATCTATATATTGTTTTGTTTTGAAAAAAAGAAGTATGATTTTATCCACACAACTACTTGTGTTTTGTACAGTGCTAAGAAGAGAAATTTGAGTGTTCGTCACGAACAAGAATTTATTGACTTTATTGATGGGCTAACTGAAACTATGAGAACAATTTGTATTATGACGGGGACACCACGTAGACCGTTGGAATTGTCCAAAATGGCAGTTTCATTTCCAGTTGCCAACTTGCCAACTTGCCATTACATTTTTAAGATTTTAGGAGAAATATGCAATTAGTATTTTTAATGCCTAAATGGTGAACAATTACATCATATATGAAAATAATAATTTGTAAAGTGATAGAATCAACACAATATCAGAATCAATTGTTTGAAGAATTCGTAGAAAATGTATTTCATACAATTTCGCGTTTGCTTCCTATGAGTGTGTTTTAGATAAATAAACGTTTATTTTCCAACATTCAATAAATGTGAAACCAGAAATTTCTGATGAAAACACCGAAGGAATATTTTGCAATGAAAATGAAGATGAAGGATCCTGTTCTCTCTCTCTCTTTTCTTTTTTTTTTTTTTTTTTTTCTTTTTTTTTTTTTTGCAATATTGTGGAAAAGCTATATCTTGTATAATGGGCTTGAATCGAATGAAAAATCATAAAAGTCAATCAATAACAAACAAGTAACCCTAACATGGGCCGATTTGGTAAGTTGATTAAAGAGAATAATACTTCAAGACCCATTAACTTTACAAGGCCTTCTGTTCTTTTTCACGTATTTCATTTTGGCACGTATATTTTTTATTATTGACAAAAAAAAAACACATTGAGAAAGTGTAGTTGGAATGAATTTATAGACGTGTGGATTTATCAGCGTCATGTTTGTAAAAGAACCAAATACCAGTTAATTTTATATAGAATAAGTTAATAGTAGCTAATTACTTCAGTATTAAATGAATTAATTCAACATTTTGAATTCATAAACATCCTAAAAATAACTAATGAGACGCCGTTTGAACATCTGCCATAACTTTCCATTAATTGATTAAAAAATAAATGCAACGACAAAAGGTAGGATGATTGTGTGCGTAGGTCATGCCCTACACACACAACTCAGGCTTATCGGGCCAGATTTGTCTTAATCCATCCCGGGCAACCATGTGAAAGATACAAATGACTTTTCATTTTGTATCCATTTGAAAAAAATAATTTCTCATTCCCAGCATCACTTATTGAGAACACATGTTTTCAAACTTTTTAACCGAAGTTAGCCACTTTAAGAGCTCTGCTTATGTCTAGATTATATACATGTATTGAAGTATTCTTTCTCTAACTAGCATGAAATATCGTAACTAGATTATGTTGTATCATGTTCTATGTGTGTTTATATATAACTAGGCGTATTCCCGCGCGTTGCGCAGGAGTAAACTAATATAATAAAAATATATTGACCAATCAAATATAAACATAAACATTTTAGATTTAATCAAAATATGAAAAACAAAAAATAAATCAAACATATGACATATGTATCAATAATAATTTTTCATCCAAACATCGAACAAAAAAACATAACACCTTTTTTGGAGTTAATTATTATAGATGGTCCAACATTAAAAATATATAGAAATATATTTACATAAATTGTCTCCGAATTTAAAATAAATATAAAATAAAACATACCAGTAATAACATAAATGAGAGTCTAAAGTAATTATTGTATGTTGTCAAGTCGTATTTTCCTCCATCTTATTTTCCAAACTCTACCAAAATAAGCTACATATCCTATGCAAACTATATATATCTTTATATTAACTAATGTGTCATAAGTAACAATTAAGTATCATAAGTTTAAAAACTTTTGGGTTGTAGTGGTTAATTAGTTGAAATGTGAAGAGATTGTGTATTAAAATAAATTAATGGTGTTGGTAATAGTAGGAAGTTGAAGTGTTGAAAGTTTCAAACATATATTATATATTGATAAAAAATATATCTTCATATAAATATATAGATTGTTAATTGATTTATAACTACCTGTGAAAATTTTCAATTATTATAAAAAATAATTATATATTTTTTTAGTTAGGTTTAGATTTCAATTTAGGTTTTATATTTTACAGATTGAAGCCTTTTAACTATTTTGAAAAAAAAAAGCATTTGATCATTGTCTAAGTTTAGTTTATATTTTGATTTTGGTTTTGCATTTAGACCATCTTTCGATCAACAAATTCAATGTATTATATTGTCAATTAAAAAGTTTAACTTTGGTTTTGTATTTAACACCATACATTAATTAACAACTTAAGTATAGTATATTAATAATTCAAAAATTCTATCATCAAGATGATATATTTTATATTTAATAAATATCTTAATGTTGGAAGTTGAATAGTTAAAAGTTTCAAGTCGATATGATGAAAGTAAAATGCTCTAATATTTAATAAATAACTTAATGTTGGAAGTTGAATAGTTAAGAGTTTTAAGTTGATATGATGAAAGTAAAATGCTTTAATAAATGTAAAAGTTATTATAAATCATTCATCGTAATCAATATTTAGTGATATAATATCTAGATTTAAAATATATATGAAAAAATGAGCCAGTCTTTAAAAATCGATAATTAAAATTATAGAAATATAACCAAGTCTAACATGTATTAAGTGCTTAGAACATTTGAAGCGTTTTATAGAAAAATATAATTTGTTATTTTAATAGTTTATTAATTCAATTTCATACATTAATTATTTGTATGTCAAACTTCTATGTATTCGGGAATTGTAACTCTTGAGTTGAATACATTATGACTTGTTACTCAACCAACAATATAATCATCTATTTTAAGTCAATTGTATATAGACAATCCAATATTAAAAATATAACACATTAACATGAACTACATTAGAATCTAATACAACAAATAAAACGTACTAAATATAATACATATATTATCTTTGAGGAATGTATTATTATAGATCGTTTATTCGTAAAACTTGTAGGTAAAATAAATATAATTTAGCATTGTCAAATAACGCTAATATGAAAAAATATTATATGAACCAAATGACCACTAAATACTTTATCAAACAACATAAGCCCACTTATTCAAACTATATACAACCATTTTGGTGAATATGGATTAGAAAACGTTACAATGAATAATCAATCTATTATATATCTTCCTACCATTATGTTGGGGTAGAACCAATATGCATTTTGTTTCTTGTCTTGCAACTTGTAATTTGCTTTAGCTTCTTCACATGTCTCCTTCCCAATACAATATAAACATATGTACCTTCGAAATATGTGTTCTCAACCATGCCGTTTTTCTTTTGCCTTGCGACTTGTAATTTGTTATAGTTTCTTCATGTTTCTCCTTCGTAATACAATATAAACATATGCAACTTCAAAGTGTGTGTTTTCTCAAATCATATTTTCTTCCATCATATTCTTCATGCTAGAATCTATCTTTTCTTCATTCGTATTCTTCATGCTAGAATCTAATTTATATGTGAATTATGTATAACTCTTATATTAATTAGGTGTGATAACTAACAATAAAGTATCATAGGTTAAAAAACTCTTGAGTTGTGGAAATATGAAAAGACATAAAAAGTTAGAAAATCAATGGAAATATGAAAAGTCAAGAGAGTTTCAAATGCATGTGATGCTTTGAAATATGTCTCTATTATAAGATATATAGATAATATAAATATATAAATATGTATGTATCATGATTCATGAAGCTTCACTTAAAGAATGTTTTTGGTATTATATATGACTATAGTCTATATAACGATACCATGCTAGAAAATTTTTTTTGAACCCATAAGTAATTCAAAAAAAAACTTCGATGAATGTGAGGATTTTTATGAAAAAAACTTGTGTATTACCAGAAGTTTACGTTCAAACCTAATAAGTGAGCCGAATGGGAAAGGTTGAGAAAATGTTAGTTTCTTTTTTCAAAAAGATAGAAAATTTTAGATTTAAACCATAAAAACATTAAATTTATGGGTCATTTATGGAATTAACCCATTAAAATATTACTAGTTATTTGAATAAACCGAAAATATATAAGCATAAAACTTGAAAGACCAAGATTGCAATATGAAAATTTTATATTATTTTAGTTTAAAATAATAATATAAGACCATATTTCGTGTTATACTATTACTTTACATCAAATGGTATTTAGTTGAATCAAATGGTGCAACAAATAATAAAATAAAATACTATTTGGTAATGGCTTGGAGATGTCCCGAAATAAAAGTTACAAGACAAGTTGGTAAGGTTATGGTTAAAAGAACGAACAATGATATGCAATTAAGTAATATGATACACATTCGATGTGAGGTGTGGAGACGTGAGGAAATGTGAGAAAAAGCAAAAAAAAAAAAAAAAAAAAAATCAAATTACAACTGTTCTAATGCGTTCTCTAGGGACGTAAGAGAATGAGGACTTCATGACACAAGAAGAAGAGCGGTGTTATTGGCGTTCTCAATTGTCACATGGATGTGGACAGGACGCCACCGGCGTCCCTCCCACACCCCAGATGTCGGTATTTATAATGACACGTCAAATAGTTACAAGATGATTAGACTTATTTTATTACAGTTAGTTTTTCTGTTAGAGTTACTCCGGTTTTTTAGCTAGCTTCTTTTTCATGTATATAGGGAACTTGTGTTCATTTCTTTCCAGTTAATGAGAAAATATCTTCTCCATCTGTTTCTATCTCTCTCCATCTGTTTCTCTCTCTAAGAATCAAGATGGTATCAGAGCAATAGCTCTTTATCAACCAAATTTCTAGATTCTACTTCTTCAATCAGCTCCTTCGTTGAATCAATTCTCGATTCTTCTTTCTTTTTTTTCAATTTGTTAATGGCTCATGTAAGAACCCGCGAAAAAGTCAAAAAAAAGGGTAAAACGGTCATTTGTCACGTTGTACGACTATTATGTGTAATAATATGTATTTGTACAATAATAAAGTGAGAAATAACAGTTTGTGAGAAATTTGAAGTTTTGCCGCGTGAATAGTAAAATTTGACCAAAAAGGGCAAATTGGTCATTTGACATGAAAATGACCAAAAATGTTAAGAAAATGTCAAATGGGAAGTTTATGGGACATTGTTGCAAGATTTGTGTTTTAGGATCATTTTTGGAAAGAATATGAGGATTTGGGGACCAAAGTGTAACTAGTTTATAAACTAAAAATATATAGGAAATGTTAGTTATTTCCTTCATTATACAAGGAAAACAAAAGAAAGTCTCCAGAGAGTTCTTGAGGGCACGAGAGACAGCAAGAAAGAAAGAAGAAGAAGAAGAGATTCAAGGAATTTGCCAAGGGAATCAACAAAGGAATTGGAATTAGTGATTCCAAAGGTAAGAATTCCTAGTTTTAACCTAGTTTTTGGGTATGTTCTTCATTTGGGTTCTTGGAAGAAATTGAAACTGAAATTTATAGTTAGAAATCATGTGGGTTAAGTAACTAATGCTTCTAATAAGCTATTAGTTAAAAACTTAACTTAAAAACATGAAAGTAGGATGCTATAATTGAGAAATTTCAAGTTTAGCCAAGAACTTAAATTTCTGCAATTGAGCGATTAAAGTGTTTTTAATGGCTTAAAATGTGTTATTAGTCAAGTGTTTTAGTCCTAGAACAAACCCCAGGTGATTAAGACCTAGAATAAGAACTTAAAGCCCCAAAACTGCATGCTACAGTGCCAAATCGCGACTGATCAGGAGCCTGCCCAGGCGCCAGGCGCAGTGCGCCCAGGACCAGGGCGGGGTGCGCCCAGGCGCAGTGCGCCCCTAGCCAGGCGCAGTGCGCCTTCAGTCAGGGGCTGGGCAGGGACCAAAAATGTTAAACTTTTCAAATAACTTAAACGTTAGAAACTATAGCTAGACACGTCCGATTGACCTGAAATTTCAGACATAACCTTAGCATGGTATAAGAATATGTCGGGAATGGTCAAATTCGTAATTCGACCTTGCGGAAAAGTTACTGTAGCGGCAGAGGCTAAAAACACTATTCATGCTCATGATTTTTAGAATTTGAGCTAGACTTGTCCAATGAACTCCAAACTTGAAACACAAGTCTAATATAAGATAAGATTTCATGGAAAAGAGTCGGAACTGAAATACGACCCCTCGGTGGTACTGTAGCAATATACGCGTATTTCGGAGAAACCGTAAAATGAGTTTATTAATGGTTATACATTTGTTATAACCTAGAATTGAGACATATGAGACCTTAGCCTTATAGAATAAATTATATTGAGTATTTATATATATACGAATTGTATAGGTGGTGCTTCAAACGTTGTTGAGCACGGGAAGGGAAAAGCCGTACGAGAAGCTTAGTTGTCCGGAATAGAATCAAGGTGAGTGTTATGTGGATTTTCGAGTACATAGCTAAATGAATTTTATTTAAAGTATTTTGGGAGTCAAAGTGGTTTATGACTTTTAAAGTATAATATGAAAAGTATGATATTAATATGAAGGAAATGGAACCAGAAATACAGTGACTAGTAATGTAATTGATTCATGGTGATAAGTTGCCTTAGTATCCGGATAAAGACCACAGCCTGCTGCGGTAGGGGTGGCAATAAGACACTACTGGGATGGTACCTCCCGTCGCGAAGTAGTTGTCTTATCTTGATAGATGAATTCGTTTCATTCTATTGGGGAAGTAGCTATACGGGTGCGTCTCGTATAAAACCTACGGGTGCGCTCGTAGGAATGTACCATTGATAAGGAATAAGAAATACCTGTGGGTGCGCTCACAGGAAAAGAATTTTGAACGTTTAATGTAATTATTGCCGAAGATATTTATGGGTCTAAACCCATATCACTCACGAGACATTATGTCTCACGTATTTTCTTTTAAAATGCTATGTACTCAGGTAAACAGGAAGGACGTTGAAAGAGTCGGGTGGGGCCGTAGCTTCTGTTGTATAATAATGTATAATAAACAGGTTTGAATCATGGTTGTGAAACAAATTCGTGATACCCCGTTTGTAATGTAAATACATGGTTTGTTTTCAAAAGTTGTAACAAAGTTTGTAAAAAAAAAAAAAAATTGTGTGAAAAATTGGGGTGTTACAGCTCATCCGAATCCAAACGTTCAATCCAATCAGATCAATCACTTTGATCCTCTATATCTGCATCCATCAGATCATCCAGGCATGGCGCTCGTATCAAAACACTTTGATGGATCAAATTACGACTCATGGAGAAAAGCGATGTCAATTGCACTTTCGGCTAAGAATAAATTGGGATTCGTCAACGGAAAAGTCTCCAAACCCGGTGATGCTGATCCTACCATCGATTTGTGGCAACGCTGCAACGACATGGTAACATTCTGGCTTTTAAATGTTCTATCCAATGATATCGCTGAATCTGTCATATATTCATCTTCTGCTCACGCTATTTGGAAAGATCTGGAGAATCGATTTGGACAATCTAATGGTGCGAAATTGTATCAACTGCAAAAAGAGATTTCTAATCTAACACAGGGAAACAGTGATTTATCATCCTACTACACAAAATCGAAGAAGTATTGGGATGAATTAAGCTCCTTATCATCTTTCCCGCTGTGCACATGTGGAGCCGTTCAAAAACTTCAAGAAATTGAACAAAATCAAAGGCTCATAAAGTTCCTGATGGGATTAAATAGTGATTATGCCTCAAGAAGAGGAAGTATCTTGATGATGAAGCCACTCCCTACAATCGCTCAAGCATACGCGATTCTCATACAAGATGAAAAACAAAGAGAAGTTCAATCAACCCCAATTTCCTTAACGATAGCGCATCAATGAATGTTAAGTTTGGAAATTCTGTTTCAAAGCCAAATTACGACAACAAGAAATCAATACTTTGTTCTAATTGCAAAAATTTGGCCATACTGTTAATAAATGTTACCGAATTGTGGGATTTCCCAAAGACTTTAAGTTCACCAAAGGGAAAAATGCTACTGCTGCCAATGTTGTCGAAATTTAAATTGGTCAACACGAAAATCAATCAAGTCAACATGAAATCTCCAATCAAAATTCTCTATCTGATGCTCTCAACAATCAGTATCAGAATCTGCATAATCAGTATCAACAACTTCTATCAATTTTCAATACAATTAAAGAAAGTGGGAGCAATGGAGATAATGGACAGAACAATCAAATGAATGCTACATCAGGCTCTTCCTCAACCATCAATTTTGCTTGTAATACTTCTATTCATGTTCCTCTTAATAAATGTCATTACCTCATCACTACCCATTTCAATTGGATAATTGATTCTGGAGCAACCAACCATATGTGTTATGACAAAGCGGGACTTTCAAATGTCTGAAAACTTAGTTCATCTCATCATATCAATCTTCCAAATGGACAACATACTATAGCTTTAGAGATTGGAGATGTTCTATTAACAGATGATGTAGTGCTTAAAGATGTTTTATATGTCCCATCATTTCGGTACAATATGTTGTCAATTGGTAGACTATGCAATCAAACAAATGGACTGGTAATTTTCTCAGCAACACTATGTTTCTTGATGCAGCGCCCTTCTCTGAAGAGGCCTCTAGTACTTGGTAAATTTCAAGCGGGACTGTATTTTGTTCAAAGCAAGATAGAGGAAAATAAGAGCATTGCCATGAATATCACCACGGAAAGACCTTTGAATCCATCAATTTCCTTCATTGATTCTATTTGTAATGTTGTTAAAGATTGTGATGATGTTACAATTTGGCACAATAGGATGGGACATTTACCTATATCCAAATTAAAGGCTTTTGACTTTATATCCAATAGTTGTTTAAATGATAAGTTTGTATGTGATATATGTCCAAAAGCTCGACAACATCGACTCCCATTCAAGCCAAGTTTCATTCACTCCACCTCACCATTTGAATTAATTCATATCGACACGTGGGGTCCATACAATACCAAAACGTACAATGGTCATTCTTACTTTTTAACAATTGTGGATGACTTTTCAAGGGCCACTTGGACTCACCTTTTGAGCACAAAAGGAAATGCATTTGAAGTCTTGAAAGGCTTTATAGCAATGATTGATACTCAATTCAACAAGAAATTAAAAGTGGTTAGATCGGATAATGCTTTTGAACTTGGGTCAAGCAATGAAGCAATTTCGTTTTTCCAAGAAAAGGGTATTTTACATCAAACAAGTTGTCGAAGTTCACCCCAACAAAATGGTGTAGTGGAGCGTAAATACAAACATCTATTAGAAACAGCAAGAGCCTTACTTTTTCTGTCAAATTTACCAATCCGGTTTTAGGGGGATTGTATTCTCACAGCTACACATCTCATCAATCGTTTTCCCACAAAAATTCTAAAAGGAAAGACCCCTTTCTTCAATCTATATGGGTTTGAACCGAATTATTCCAATCTCAAAGCTTTCGGTTGCTTATGTTTCGCCAATACTCAAAAGGATCACCATGATAAATTTCAATCTCGTGCTTCTAGATGTGTTTTCATTGGTTACCCATACGGTAAAAAGGCATACAAACTCTACAACTTAGACACTCAAAAAGTTGTCATATCTCGCGATGTTATCTTTCACGAGAACATTTTCCATTCCAGTCAACATTGATGAATCCGAAACCACCACCCATTTTTTATACACTAATTCGGTTCATGACGATGATACACCATCTACCACTCCTCCCAACACGTCATTAGTACCAGTTGTTTCTTCATCATTGAATAATCCACCGCCCATCAAAAGGTCAAATCGTATCTCTCGTCCTCCTAGCTATTTACAAGACTTCGTTTGCAATAATGTTAATTCGAATTGCTTTCGCACCATTACTGATGTTTCATCATCTTGCCATATATGGTTTTCTTCTTCTATTGGTAATATTAATCCCATCATTGAACTAAGTAGCTATGAAGAAGCTGTTCAATTTCATGAATGGCGGGAGGCTATGGACAAGGAGTTCGAAGCACTAAAGAAAAACAACTCTTGGATACTTACCGATCTTCCAAAAGGAAAAAAAACCCATATGCAAATGGGTATATAAAATCAAAAAGAAAACAAACTGTGACATAGAAAGATGCAAAGGTCGACTCGTAGTCAAAGGTTTTACTCAAAAATCTGGAATCGATTATAATGAAACGTTTTCTCCGGTCGTAAAGATGACCACTATCCGGGCCATGATTGCGACCGCGGTCAAACAAGATTGGACTCTTCATCAACTTGATGTCAACAACTCATTCCTTCATGGTGATCTAGATGAAGAAATATGTATGCAAATTCCACCCGGTTTACAAGTTGGTAATCCAAAATACGTATGCAAACTTCAAAAGTCACTCTACGGTCTAAAACAAGTGTCTCGTCAATGGTACGCAAAGTTGTCATCTGCTTTAAAAAGTAAAGGTTACCAACCATCTAAGAATGATTACTCCTTGTTCATTAAATCCTTGGGATCATTTGTTACATATGTTGTCATATACGTTGATAATATAGTTGTCATGGGAAATAATTCGGAAGAAATTTCTCATTTAAAGACCTTCCTTGACAATCAATTCAAGATCAAAGATTTAGGAAAGCTAAATTTCTTTCTAGGCGTGGAAGTCTTATACACATCAGACAGGATCTTCTTAACACAACGGAAGTTTGCCCACGAATTGCTCAAAGAATTCTCATGCGATGGCAAGGCTGTTTGCCCACTTCCTGTCAACTTGAAACTCTTGTTTAATGATGATAATCCACTACAAGATCAAGAGATTTACCGTCGTCTAATTGGCAAACTCAATTTTCTCACACATACACGTCCCGATCTTGCTTTCACGGTCCAAAACTTAAGTCAATTCATGGCATCTCCATCTGCATCTCATCTTGAAGCAGCCTTCCATACCCTTAAATATCTCAACAACAATCCCGATCAAGGTTTATTTTTTAACAAAAAAATACAGATTTCTCTTTAGAAGCATATTGTGATTCCGATTGGGCATCTTGGCCAAACTCGAGAAGAAGTATTAGTGGTTTCTTTATTATGCTAGGGGGCAGTCCCATCTCTTGGAAATTTAAGAAACAACCACGGTTTCTTTGTCCTCCGCTGAAGCCGAATACTGGAGTATGCGACGGGTTACTGCTGAACTTGCTTGGCTTTCTCGATTGTTACATGAACTTTTTGTCCCCACTGTTACTCCCATTCCATTGAAGTGCGACAACCAAGCTGCCATTTACATTGCCAAAAATCCCGTCTTCCACGAACGCACTAAACATGTTGAATTGGATTGCTATTTTGTATGCGAAAAATTACAAGAAGGTCTCATTACTTTACGACACGTTTCCACCACTTCTCAGCTAGCCGACATCTTCACTAAGAATCTTCCATGAAAAACTCATCATGATATTTTGGGCAAGTTGGGAGTTATCCACTCTCCAACTTGAGGGCGGCTGTCGGTATTTATAATGACACGTCAAATAGTTACAAGATGATTAGACTTATTTTATTACAGTTAGTTTTTCTGTTAGAGTTACTCCGATATTTTAGCTAGCTTCTTTTTCATGTATATAGATAACTTGTATTCATTTCTTTCAAGTTAATGATAAAATATATTCTCCATCTTCTCTCTCTCTCTCTCCATTTGTTTCTCTCTATAAGAATCAAGACCAGATCCTCAGGATAGGAATCATAATTATGCTTATATACAATTAGTGCAAGTATACGAAAAGAAAAAAGAAAATAATAATGATATAAAAGAAATTAATTATGAAATCACATATTGGCTACAATATAAATGAAAGATGTTTGAAAAGTAAATGATACATATTTTAGAGTGATATATTTTAGAGTGATATAGAAAAGAATATTTTCTTTTGAATATTCAAGAAGCAATGAAAAGAGTTAACAAATAAGTATTAATCAAGAAAATCATGTCAATCATTTTATATATGAAGCCTTAAAATATTAAATACAGTTAGGAAAATGTTATGAAAAGTAAGCCTTAGATGTTATGGAAAAAAATGCAATAAGTAATCAAGAAAAACGTGTAAATTATTGAAATTTAAAATGGAAAGTAGAACTAATAGAATGTTAAAAAGAAGGCTAAATGTTATAAAAAGTGGTCATAAGTAATCAAAACGGTGCATAAATTAATATAAACTAGTCGAATGCCCGCGCGTTGCGCAGGAAAAAAATTATGTATTTATAGTATAGAAAAATACATATTATTCTTATACTATTTTTAAAAAGATTATAAACTTATCCTCATTATTTTCAATTATTTGATGATAGATATATGTATCAAATTACTGAAAGATAAAAAAATCGTAACATGTATGATGAATAAACACAATCAAATAAAATTAAAAATAATATGATTAAAGAAAAAATACTTATCTCGAACCACATTATTTTAATAGCATCCACCTACAGATTATGCATGGATATAATTTCTATTTAATTTCAGTTAATTTTTTACTTTTAGGGTTTAGGGTTTAGGATTTATAAAAACTAATTATTCGGTCAAGTTTCAATTTAAAATATTTTATTTAAACTAAGAGTATTTTTTTCTTTCACCACATGTATTTGAAACATCCATGGCCTTTCAAATTCTCACTAAATATAATCAATTTATTAATTTAAATTTTTTTACCCCATTAATTTGAGATTTTTTTCTTTATCCCATATTGCTTCACATACATATATGATATTTTCTCTTTCTCTTATATAATACAATTCATTTGCTTTCATTATCCTTAAGCGGCCTTTTTCTTTTGTATCAACTAAACCATCATTTATAATGCAATATATGACTCGTTTTCCATGAACCTACTGATATGCGATAAAAACACAAAGCTTATTGGCTTTTGTTTCCTGCATGTCTGCTACCAATCACATTCAACCACCATCATGTGTATTATTTCTTTTAAGTTCAATTTAATATGTATAATCACATAATATATGTAAGTGTTTCCCGCTTATTTTCAATCACTTTTAATTTAATACACAAATCTCAAAGTTATTAGCGTAAGGGATAAAACATCATCATCTGTAATATATGTAAAGCTCAACTTCATTAAAATAAAAATAATAGAACTTTAAGTTATATATTCCATTGATGTTTAATATTTGGAAACGTTTTTGACAATACAAAATGACTAATGGTTTATGTAACTGTTTCAACTATGAGGGAGACTTTTATTCATATAATAAAAAGTTTCTTAAGTTGATTTATCATGACGATATAGGTCCAAACTATCCTTCACATTGTGTTATTTTATATCATTTTCTCATCCCACATCGCTTAAGAAACACAATTGAATGGAAATCAAACATCTATAAGTAAATAGATTAATACACATCTCATCCCACATTGCTTAAGAAACAAATTTTAAGGGAAAGCAAGCTCTATAAGTAAAGAGTCTAAAACCATTTCTCTCATATCTTTGTTCTCCTGTGTCTTTGATTGTAACCACCTTAAACATTGGGTGCAACATTTCATAGACTATTGATTCCAATTTTAGGTTCGATTTCATAAAATTTGGATTGGTGCGTACCAGCGCCCTTTTATTTTATTTTTTTTAAAAATATTCAAACTAATGTGGTACATGAAAACAATGCATATTAAATCATGTTTAATAAAAGAATTCTATTATAAGATTTAGATAAATATTCATAGATATACATATGTTTGAACTTTAAAAATGTTCGAATATTTACAATTCAATTTTTTTATATATACCTTATTAAATCGAAAAATTGCTTGCAACGTTGTGTAAGACCCGTATCCTGATTATAACATATACTTAAAATAAGAGTGTTAGGAATTACATGATTTTTGGTAGTTATAAAGCTAAGAAAAACTTTAGTTACAATTTCATATGAAAATCAGCATTTTGTGTCGTTTTTAGAAAAAATCATAATTAATTCTAGAAAAATCGTTTGGACCTCAAACCAGTGCAAAAAGTTTATAAATTGAGTCTAGTATAATTACCAAAAATAATAGTAACTTGAAAATGACATTATCGATGGTAAAAAATGCAATCTTTACTGATTAGTTCGGAATTGACAGATTAGATAGTCTGTTTTCAAAAATTCATAATAAATCATAGAAAAATCGTATAAATACGTAAAATACATCCCTGGAAAGGTATTGAGATAAATTTCTGGAATATCAAATAAAAACGTGAATTTCATGGGTTTAAAGTCGGCTAAACCAGTCTTGAACAGACTGATTCTAGAAGGTATTAATTTCAACAAAGTTATATTATTAAAATCTTTTGTCAAAAGTGTCATGCCATTTTTTATTCTAGAATTCAAGTATAAATACCCCTCAAAACATCTCATAAACCACACAACAAAATCTCAATCCAATATATAGAGGTTTCTAAGCACTAGAGTGTAAGCAAGTGAGCGGAAGGAAGCTTAAAAGCTTAACGAAGGAGTTATAGATCTCGACGACTGGTCATAAGGTAACTACAAACCTTTCTATAGCTTAATTAGGTATTGTAAAATAGTTTTTGTTAAGAAGTAGAATATTTAATAAGTATAACATATGTTATATTATACTCATTTCTAACAATAGTAAACAAAAACCTTAAAATGTCGTTATTATAACAATTCGTAATTTCCGAAAATAATACCAATTGATTTACTTACGAGGACGGTGACTAGGCCGATTACTTGGGATCTGGTTGTTGGATTTCCGAAAGGCTAAAATGCTGAAAGGATCCTGCCACCCCATCTAATCTTCTACCTGGCCGTTCTTTACTTGATAAATCATGGAGTATCATATTGAAATTATTGAAGGGTTTAATGATGCGACTATAATATAGTTAAGGATTAAGAAATGATAGATTTCTTATTATGTTAACAGTTAAAGTTGAAGGAAATACAAAGCCGAGAAAGATAAACGATATAGTCAACTATAATCAGGTGAGTCTTCTCACTATACTATAGGTGATATTGCATGCATAGGAAGGAAGATATGTTAGACTAAGGTGATCTTACATGTTATGATAATTGTATGAATTATTGCTATGATAATGATTGTTTATGGACGGAACGGGATAGCCCGCGAGCCAATAGGCGGAACGGGAATAGCCTGCGAGTCATTAGACGGAACGGGAAAAGCCTGCGAGCGATAAGACGGAACGGGAACTGCCCGTGAGTCTTCAGGCGGAACAGGGATAGCCCGCGAGTCTCACAGACATATGAATGGTTATTGTGTGTTGTATGTTATGTGATGGATCGTATGGTATTTTGAGGAACTCACTAAGCTCCGTGCTTACCCTTTCCCTATATAAACTACTGTTTCAGGTACATCAGGTACCATGGATGGCAAGGCGTGACGTGTATACACTGTGCTGCTTCATTGGAGGACTGTTTTTGAATGGATGTTCCGCTATGTTGTGATTTCATTAACTTTTGTTAATCCTGGGATGTTTTCATTAAACTTATAAGTTACGGAATTTTGTCAAAATTAATTAAGTGGCTTTTCTTATATTGAAGTATCCGTTTAATTTTTTTTTTTTTAATTTTACCCTAAAATTTTGGGATGTTACACGTTGTCATCATCAAATTGAAATATGATACATGACATACGATGAACTTACAACCCAATCGGGTTTTAATAGTTTTTAACTCATTTTAATATTCATATTTTTAGTTTCAATACTTTTGAAAGCTAAAACAAAATAGTAGAGTTCTTTGAAACTTTGAGCCGAAAATATGTTTTTATGATAAATTGACCCGTAATCAACAATATACTTTGAAAACCATGTTATGATCAATATATAATGATAAGAGAACCGATGTGTGAAGCAATGTGACACAATTAAAAAAACATCAAATTAATGTGGTAAAAGGTAAATAGTTTATCTTGAAACATTATTTTCCTTACTTTTTTTATAATAGACACACATATAATGGTTCAATTTAAGTTGTTTGATAAATGCTGAAACGTTCGCTACTGAAATTTTTTTATGTATATACATCGGCGAGAATCTAAAAAAGTAAGCACATTTGTCACATATTTACTACAACATACTTTAAACGTGTAACACAATAAATTTTTAAAAGTTTTTAGTAATATCCGTCTTTATTTTTTAGATCTAATAGTTTTGAACTCCAAAACCAAATAGTAGAATCATTTAAAACTTTGACAAATTTTGATAAAATGACCACTAACAAATAATAGTTGAAAGTGATAAGTCATACTATGATCAAGATTGATGGATTGAGATATATATGTGTTGAGCAATGTGGGACAAAGAAAAACTATTCAAATTAGTAAGCATTATAAAAAGATATTTGAAAAGTCATTGGAAATATGAAAGGACATAGGAGTTTCAAATGAATGTGGTGCTTTGAAATATGCCTCTATTATAAGATATATAGATTAACCAAACTATTGTTGTGTAATTTTAATAAAAATAACATTTTTGTCTCTTTTTTGGAAAATAGTCATGTTTTGTCATCCCAAAGCAAGATCAAAAACATATTTCTCTTCTCTCCTCCTATATAAATGAGATCCATCTCTTATCGGAACATTGTTCAGAAACAAACTAATTGAAGATTTCAAGGTTATTCCGAAGAAAAACATGGATTCGACGAACCATATTTGTTTCATGTGTTTTTGTCTACATATTTAACTCCGACAAAGTATAATGTTCGAAATTCGATGAATAATTTTTGAACGATTTATATTTTAGGGCCTTGACTTTGTTTTTTTTTTGTCTTTTTGTTGTGAGGTTCTTTACTAGGCATTTTGGAAACTTGTAAGGTGCATCCGAACAATTTGAGCGAGTTTTGTTTAAAAAGTGCGTTTTACATATAAAAAGATAATGGTACGTCTACATGAAATTTCAGAATTAACTGTCGTCTAAGGTAAGCGAGATTTTATATGCATCTATTTATAATCACATTTTATATTATTAAAAGATAAACATTTTCTTTTGTTGAGACAAACATGGGTTGTAGAAATTGAATAAAATATAGACTCACTGTTGGGACTAAACTCGTAAGTATACTGGATCATGCAAGTAATATAATTGTAAGACCATATATCTTATCCCACATGAAAACTATTCATTTTTAAATGTCAGCTATTTTTATGTAATTGTTGTAAAATACTTTGGTTTTTGATTTTTCTAATGAAACCAAAAAATTAAGTAGAAATACAATACAATTCAACAAACAATATCCAAAAAATAAAATAACAACAATAACAAACACACGTATTCACAATATAACAAATATGATAAAAATTACTTTTAGTTGACTTTTACGGTTTGGTTCTTGAATGCATGTTAGTAAGTGGTTTTATGATTTTTATCACTTTTTGAGTCCAAAACACTTAAAAATATTGAATGTTGATGTTTGACTCAAGGTTCTTGAATGCATGTTAGTAATTAGAGTATGATTCATGGAATATGTACTTAAATCAGTTTGGAAGCTTTAATGAACCAAGTATATTTGATAAGTAAATTGGAAATTATTTACATATGTTTGGTTAAAGAAGATGATGATGTAAGTTGGCATGTTTTTTTACTATAAAGAAAGATATTCAGTTGCTGTCAAGTATATGTTTATGCAAATATGGAAGAAATGGAATGGAATTAGCAATTACAACACTTAATAGAAAAATGAATCAAAATGAATGGTAAAAGGCAAGAGTTCAATTACTGTTGGAATTGATGTTTGAATATTTGTTTGGTTTGAAGGTATGGGTTGAATTATACTAGTTTAAGACACTTTCTTTTGATAAAGTTGCATGGATGGGATAAAATTTTTGGAAATCTAGATTTATAAAGGGATGTATGATACATGCTTATGATTGAAAGGAAATGCTAATCTAGTTACATATATGTTGGTGAAAAGATTGTACTTGAATTTGTTAGTTTACTTTATATATTGGAAATTGAATGAAATTGTGAATTCCAAGTTTATGGAACAATTTTAGTTTATGCAAGAATATTATGAAAACTAACATATAAGTTGATTAAATGGAAATTTTGAAATGTTGGGGACATATGGGTGTTATGTGAATGGAAAATGCTATATTTTATAATGGTTTCTATATTTAGAAACTTTATTGATTTGTATTTGTCAAAATGACATAAGAGAGGAAAATGACAAATGTTTAATGTTTTGACATCTAGTCATCAAATTAAAGTTATAAATAAGTAAGAACAAAAATGTTTTTAAGTAACTTGGTAAAAACATACAAATATCATCTTTGACCCAAAGTGGGACAAAAAGAGAAAAATTGGCAAATTTGAATATTAAGCTTTTGTAAAGTATGTGTAACTGATGAAATGAAATTGGAGTAATGCTGTGAAGTATTAAGGATGTAATTGAGTATTATGAATGGAAAAAGAGTATGTTTTTCAACAGTTTCTACTTTTAGAAACTTTCTTGGATTAATTTTGCCAAAATGGCATAAAATAGTAAAACGAGAGATGTTCTGACATCTAAGCAATTAGTAGTGTATTATAAGTATGTTAGACTTATAAAGTTAGAGTAAATTACAAGTTTGGTCCCTGTGGTTTGGGTAAACTTTCAAGAAGAGTCCAACTTTGAAATTTCACTTTATGGGTCCTCAAGGTTTCATTTAGCTTGTAGAAATAGTCCCTTGGCCAGGACGTGCATAGGAAACGATAAGAAATTGAGAGTCTGACTTTTGATCATTATTATGGTGATACTTGACCTCGTTATTTGGGGATGAGGATGAAGAAATTTACAATAAAATATGAAAGCAACAGAAGAGCTTCTCGGAGAAGAAACTTAGAAACGTCATCAACATCAATCATAAGAAGGGGAAGGGGAAAGAGGGGAGAGGGAGTATATATGAAAAACCCAATAAAACGCTAATTCCTTCTCCGTCTTCTTTATCTCTTTGATTCTTTCTTTGAAAAAGTTAATCAAACCTAATAACGAAGATTAGATTCAAACATAACCCTGATAAATCAATCTATTGTTTCAATTTCTTTCAATTTCCATCTCGTCAATAATTTATCTAAAAAACGTTCTACAACCATAATCAGAGCAGAAAAATCAGGTCTAGAGGCAGAAATGACGGTGGGGGTTTGGGAGAGGGAGGGAATGAGTGGTGCTTCCAGCTTGTCCGAGTCTTGGAGAAAAAAGGAGCAGTTTTTGAAGCAAAAATAATTCTCCATACTGCTTTATGTAGTTTTTTACCACCATAATCAGGAAGGTTGGTTTTAGAGGCAACATCACCAGGGGTACCATGAAATTCAAGAGAAAAATGAACAGGAAACTAACGTTGATTCCAACCAAAAAGTTTCTACAGAAAACGATGGAGTTTCATGGGCGAAGTGAATAGTGACGAGGTGACCGGAGGTTAACATGGTGCTGGTGGAAGGCAGTGAAATCGTGGTCGTCCACTGGATACACCACTGTCTCTACGACTGTTCATCTATTCCTATATATATATATATATATATATATATATATATATATATATATATATATATATATATATATATATATATATATATATATATATGGGGACAGGGTGGGGTGTTTTATTTTTATTTTTATTTTTGATTGGTTTAATAAATAAAACATTAATAGAAAAATAAAAAAAAACTAAAAAGGATAAATTGGTTTTTTTACTGGCCAATGGACTACTTCTGCAAGCTAAATGAAACCTTGAGGACCCATAAGGTGAAATTTCAAAATTTGAACTCTTACTGAAAGTTGGGCCAAACCATAGGGACCAAAACTGTAATTTACTCTATAAAGTTATTTAAATTACATTTTAAACCCAATAAATTCATAATTAGTCAAAATTGGGACAAAATGATAAAGGTGTCCAAAATGACTATTAAAAAGGGTAAAAGTGTCGAAAATGACTATTATGCTTTAAGAATTACACTTAATGTTTGAAATAGAATTAGATGATGTTTAGAAATAATTCATGTATGATTTGGTAAGATTATGTGTTTGGTTGTATGTACTAACCTCTTATTAAATTAATAGATGTTGAAAGGTGTTGGAAGCAGTAGGGTCAAGAGCTAGTGGATCTTAATATCTAGACATACCTAGCTATCGAGGTGAGTACATGTGGATTTTTCTGGCTACATAACAACTAAGTTCTTGTTCAAATGATTTATCTAATGAATTCTGGAACTTGCTTTGTGAATGATGTTTTGTGTGAACTATGAACATCCTTACATGTTGGATGATGCTTGGTTTGAGTATTGAATTGTTATAATGTGTTTAGATAGTGATGAATGTGAAGTAAGGAATGAATGTGTTAGTGAAAGATGTCCGGACTAGGACCTTTCTCATAAGGAGGGAAGGTCAAAAGACACTACTAGTGTTGGTTATATGTCAATCGTTATAACAAGTTGGTAATATTACTATAAACAGTAGGGTCTTTTTAGGTTACACACAAGAGACGATTTAGCTAAAAGAGATCAAAAAATAAACTTAAGGATTAAGTTTATTAATATATCAAAGTAATGATGTATTAATTAGAAACTAAAATAGGATAAATGACTAAAGTGAAAATATCAACGGTTTGAATTTCAAATAGTCATTATCCACAATGAAGGAGATTGGGATGAGATGCACTATAAATACAACCCTCGATCTGAGTTGTAAACTATCCCATAACCCTAAAATTCGTCACTCTCCTTCCCACCCTCGGTATACGACCGGTTTATTTATAAACCATGAGTATTACGTGCTAAAACTTCAACAAAGGTTTATACTTCATCAACGGGTGTTGAATTGTTGTTTTGGGTGCGATTCAATTAGCGGTGTTCTACTTTGGGCTCTAGACATCCTAACAATATCATATCTGTAATTAAAAGGTATATCTTGATCCCTCTTTCATTTACAGTTACAAAAGTGTGTGTGATTTTGTGATCCTGTTAGAATATAATTTTAAGTTTTGTTTCCGCTGCATTGTTTTTATGCTATCGTATTCCAACAATTGGGATAGTACCTCCCATCACAAAGTAGTTGTCTTGAGCACACCCTAATGGATAGATGTGTTATTTTCCATGAATGGATGGATAGAGTTACACAAGCACGCCCTTATGGATGGACTGGTTCCATTCCGGGAAGGGAAGTTTGTACAGGGGGCGCCCGTATAGAGTAGATGTTGTTATATGAATTGTGAACTTCCATCAGTATTGTTTTGTCAAGAAATTATTGAACTATGATTGTTTTATGTTATTGTTTCTTTAAGACTTTATTCATATTTTGGGTCTAAAACCCATGTTACTCACAAAACTTTATGTGTTACGTATGTTTGTTTTTAAATGCTATGTACTCAGGAACAGGATGACTGACATCAGATGATAGAAAGAAGAGACTTAAAAGTTCTCTTGTGAACATAGATAGAAAAGAAGATCAGAAGATAGAGTTACTTTTAATGCGGTATAGCTATATTAAAATTAATTGAATAACGAAATCACACACTCATATTTAAATTATTTTCTACGTAAAGCTCTTCTCAAAATCAATAGATACATGTAAAAAATTTTGAATACAACAAAATTAATTTTCAAACTATCATTGATCATTAACGCTTTCACTCATTCAGTTCTATTATAAAAAGAATAACAAAAATGAACATCAAAGTCACTTAATAAAAAAATATATATCAATTAAACAAAAACATTAGTTAAATCATATCCCCAATTCAACTAAACCCACACATAATTAATCACTCTTATTAAATTCAAATAAAACTAGCAAATTAAAAATAAACATATTATAATTCTAAACTTTAAATACTTTTTACCAAAAAAAAATTAAAATGATTGAAAAATAAAATAAAGTGAAGACTTTCTTGAATATTTGTAAGGCTCTTACGTATTCTGATATTGTTTTTGCTTTAACTCATGATCATCTAAACACGTATAATTCATTCAAAAACATATTATGAAATGAAAACTATTTAACACACAAAATAGGTATTTATTTTTTGCCAGTTTATACAGTTTAAAACGTCAAAAAAATATTTATATTTTTATATAATAGTGAAAATCTAACATTCTTAAAATCATTTTTTACATTTTTTAAAAACATAAATATATTTTTATGCTATTTAGAAATAGAAATACATTTTTAGAAGTGTTACCATGTGTTTAGAAATATAATTACGTATTTTTCTTTTTTAAATATATAGATACATTTATTAGACGTATAAATATGTTTCTAGAAATATAAATACACATTTTTACATTTTTAAAAATATATAAATACATTTTTTGTAACCAGAAAACCTTCTATAATGGATAAAAATAGTAACTTTAGAAAAAAAAAAAGTTACACATATCAGACATAAACAAACAAAACAACGTATAAAGAGTAAAATCCACAAAAGTTTACATACTTGAGGACTTTTATATCAAAAACTCATTTTATAAGTGTTGCATTTAGAGGGGTTAAAATAACTTTGATGAAAAAACTAGGGACAAGTTTTGCAATTAAAAGTGTTTCCAGCTCATTAATGGACACGTCGTGCCCCACATAACACCAGCACGAAACAACGCACCGTTGACACCTCCATTTCATCAAGGCTGAGGGGGGTAGAAGGAAGAGGAGATCGAGAAAGGAATTGAGACATTCATTTCAATATTTTGTCGGTGGGTTATCGCCTTCGCACTAAATCTTCATCCCTTAATTCCCGACTATTCATATTCCTTCCTTTCGTAATTCCATCTTCGATAGCTCCTGCTTTTCGGCTCAGATTTCTTAGGTTTTCCCTTTCCTTTTGTAATTTTTTTTCTTTCTTCTTTTACATTGAACAAACCCCACCACCTCCTCACTTGTAATGGATCAGTTTGGTGTTCTAGTAGAAAGTATCGGCTTCAAAGCACATGGAAAATCATCAGCCCCATTGGCCGATTTGAAGGGCACCAACAAACCCAATCATAATTCCAATGGGTTCCCTGGAGATATCGGTCTCAACGCGGACTTTTCGTCGTATAATCGATCTCAATCGAGTTACAATCCGAATCCTTCACTTAATGTTGATGATCTTGATGGAATATTTAGATCCAATAGTAGTAATGATAGGAAGCCCCCGAATTCTGGTTTTGATGATGTATTTGGGGGATTTCATTCTGGGGCTAATGGTATTGATTTGGACTCGGTTTTTAAGGTTTCAAAATCGAATAAATACGATGATGACGATGATGTTTTTGGGTTGAAGAAGAAGAGCTCGGAATCGAGTTCTGTTGATCATTCTGCGTTTAAGAAGACGAATTCAATTGATGATTTGGTAGGGAATTTTGGTGTGATGGGGATGAAATCGAACGCTCCCACAAATACCTCCGTTGGAAAGCAAGCAAATACTTCAAAATCCAATGCTTCACTTGGAAAGCTGAACGGTAATGGTATGAAGCTGAATGGTCCAAAAAAGATTTCAGTAATCAAGCAACAAACTGCTTCTGAATCCGACGATTTGTTATCAGGTTTTGGTGCAAAAAGTTTTTCAAGTAATGGGTATGTAAGACTTTCTCATTTACTTACCTCCTTTTCTCATTTCTTTCTTTAGATCAATCATTAAATGGCACTTTCAAGTGGATTACACATGATTGCTAATCAAATTGGATATGAAATTAATACATCACTGATCACACAACTACAACTCAATGCATCATTTTCCATTGGATTACAACTTCTTTTACATTTAAGGAAAAATGACAGATTCTTCTTCATATATACAGACTAAAATCAGAAACAAATCCCTCTCGCCAATCAAGTTCAGCCAGATCATTTTCAGCTTCGGTACAAGACCCGTTTGTAATGTTTGAAAGAACACATGAGAGCTCTAAAGCAAGCAACAATTCTTCTGGCGTTGACAACTATCTGGATTCCTTTTTCAGCTCAAGCACTCGGTCAACAAGTCAAAGCTCTACAAACGAGGTGAAACAAAATGTTAGAATATCTGCAATATTTAGGCCCATTGATAGTACAGATTTCGGCTAACCTTTCGCGCATATTTGTATTCAGGATTCTGTTTATGATGCTCTTTTCAACAACAATGGTGGTTCTAAAGCAAGTAAGAATGTTTCCTCTGAGAGCTCATATAATAACACAAAGAAAGCATCATCAAATTCAAAGCCAAATAATACTGATGATTTTTCTTATCTTTTTGGAATGGGAGGTAATTGTATTTCAATACACCTCTTTTTTTTTACTCCATATATATCAGGGATTAACTTGATTTTTGTTTTTTTTTTTTTTTTTAAATTCAAAAGACGCGCCTCCATCAGGAGAATTTCAGGAAATTAAAGGAGAAAGTGAAGAAAGAAGAAGAGCCCGATTAAACCATCACGTGTCAACCCGTGAGCGCATGGTATCATTCCTACAATATAATTGGAAATTTTCTGAAATTCACTTGGAAAATTAGTTTTTTTATTTTTATTTTTATTTTTATAATCCCATTTTACTTTAAATGATTGTTAGATCAAAGCACTAAATGAGAAGAACAAGCGTGACTATGAGGCACAACAAGAGCAAGACGAGAAGCATGTAAGTATATTTCTAAGTATGAAGTTTTATTTATTCTTTTTTAAGTGCATTAAGTCAAAAGAAAACAACACCAATATGTATTTAAATCTAAACACAATAGTTTTTTTTTTTTTTTTTACTTTGTTAATTTTTTCAGAGGGTAGGTGCAACTCTTGATGGTGATATAAAGCGTTGGGCAGTTGGAAAAGAAGGCAACTTGCGTGCACTTCTATCTTCATTGCAAAATGTATGTTTTGTTATATTGAATTTGTTTATAAATACCATCCTACTTTCATTTCTTCCTATTACAACATTATACTTCCAATTTTCTTCTTATTAAGGCATTGTACTTTGACATTTTCATATTTGGACGACATTGCTATTACTAGTTAGATTTTCAAAGTGCAATGCTGTTATAAGAAAGAAAACAAAAGTAAGATGCTATAATAGACAAATAAATGAAAGTACGTTGCTATTTCTTGGATTTAACATTTATCCTATGATGCAGGTACTTTGGGCTGGAAGTGGGTGGCAAGCAATTTCATTGACTGATTTAATCACATCTACAGCAGTTAAAAAAGCTTATTATAAAGCAACTTTATGTGTTCATCCAGATAAAGTTCAACAAAAAGGCGCCACTGTTCAACAAAAATATATAGCCGAAAAAGTTTTTGATCTTCTTAAAGTAAGCTCTCATTATGTTGTTTGAATAAATCATGTTTAAAAAATATTTAATAAAATAACCTCACACTTGAAGAAACACAAGGCAAAATAAACTAGGCCAACATAGTAAAATTCTGTTTGGAAATATTGTAAATTATTATGTTGAAATAGTTTGTGTGGGTGAAATTTGTTTATGTATTTTGACAGGAAGCATGGAACAAATTTAATGCTGAAGAGTTGAAGAAACAATGAGTTTTTTTTTGGGAAGTTTGGGTTGTATAAAAGATGTGGGAGGTGAGTTGTTTTTGGAAAAATTGTAGTCGGGATTTTATCCAAGTAATACGAGGTCTGTATATGTGAGTGGTAAAGCTGCTACTTGGTGTATTAACAAGTTGTGTGGGTTTATTTATTTGTATAAAAAAGAAATATATATCGTGTTGTACTGTTACTGTTATTCTTACTCTTTTGCAACAGTCGATCCCAATAATCCCTTTACCTTGCGTTGTTCCCTATCCGTTTTATTGATGTTTTTGTTATGTAAACAAATCTGTGAAGCATGTTCGTTAGAAACATGATGTTCTTCCGGATCATTCATCTAGAACGTTTAAAGCATAATGATGATTTGTTCTTTTATATTTGTATAGCAAAAAAATTCTATGAGCTCTTCTTTCTCGTTTGTGTGTTTTCTTGACAAAGAAATTGATACATAATGAAGCGGTGTCAAAGAATCAATAAAATTATGAGTAGATCGTAGAGCATTAAATATACATAAGAAATTCAAAATGAAGAGTAACTCGGTGAAAGAAGGCACCGATGGATCATCCCAATATCATAAAGCTCAAGGAAATCATTAAAGAAAACGACATATTGTACTTGGCTTATTATGAGTTTTAGAATTATTCTGGTTTGATCGTTAAAATTTAGAATTAGTCGTGTGAACAATTACCAAGCTAACTTTATAATTAGGATGTCAATTATAATTTATTAGAATTTGGAAATATTTAGCATCACTTTGTAAAAAGGTCGAATGTATCCTATTTAATATATCTTGAATTTTAATGAAATCTTCCTTTAAAAAGTTCTTGAACACTTTTGGTGTTTGTATTTCCTTTTTACGTCAAAAAATGGATGCATGGAAGATTCAACGAATCAATTTGCTCCAAAAAATTGACTTGACTAATATTATAATGTGATACATGCATACATTATCAGGATGTCATGAAGTTATGGAAAATTTAGGTTCATCTGTTAAGGGTACTTGGTATGTAATTAATATGCATGTCTTGGATAAGGTTGTAATGGTTATTCAATATTAAAAATGTGTTTTATGAGTGGAGCAGAGGGTGTGTGAGTTTGTCTTCTAAAAATATTTGAGACAAAGAAAGTGTCTCATAATAGGAAATGAAGTATAATCTTAAGTAAAGTATGATTCCTAAACCCGCAAACTTTCCATATAAGATAATCTCACTTAGTAGTAACTTAAAGAAAGAATGCATTAACTAACATGTTAGAAAGCAAGGCGTTTCACAAGATGAATCTTCCCAATATCACAAAGCTCGAGTGTATGCGAGATACTGACAACTGTGAAGGCACTTTAGCATCCTTTATTTTATACATGATACCATGTTCCATGACTCCTTTGCAGCCAACCCCTACCTTTGGTATTCAAAATGGCGAGGAAGCGGGAGTTTAAGATGGAGATGAAAATGGCACCCTTGATGCAGGTAACAAGTTCTTAAAGTTACGCCTTTGGTTAGGAAACAGTGAATCTAAATAAATATTTGATTTATTTGCTCCCAAAAAATCCATTATTGGGTTCTGAACGATTGGACCATCAAAAAAACCCGATCCTTCTCTTTCTAAAAGTCCATTTATGAGTCCTTCAAAAATGGATACCTAAAAAACCAAAACCGTCTATTCCTAAGAATATTTAGGGTGCTTTTGGTTGCGGAAAACTGTTTTCCGTTTTCCATTTTTCATTTTCAGAAAAATGGAGTGGAGTTTTCATTTTCATTTTCAGTAGAAAACGCGTTTGGTTAATCTAATTGAGTTTTCGTTTTCCGTTTTAGAAAATTAGAAAACGCGTTTAGATGTGTATTTTCTATAACTTTTTATTTTCTATTTTTTTATTTCAAAATAATACAATAAAACACATATTTGAACACCTAAACTCACCCACCACCTACCATCCACACACACCCCACCCCTACCTACCCTACCTCACCCACCCCTACCTACCCCTACCTCACCTTACGCCCTACCCTACCTGACCTACCCCACCCTCCACACTCACCTGCACACCCCATATCCTACCTACCCTCACACCCTTACCCCCACCTTATACCCTACCTACCCTACTTACTTACCCCCACCCCACCATCTACACCCCAATCCTTACCTTCCCCTATCCACCTTACCCCCACACCCTTACCTTACCCGGATGGGTAGGGTGGGGTAGTGGTTGGGGTGTGTGGTGGGTGGGGTGAGAGGGTTAAGGGTACGTGGTAGGTGGTGGGTGTGATAGACTGATAAGGGTTGGGGTGGGTAGGTGTTGGGTGGGGTGGTGTTAGGGTAGGGTAGGGTAGGGAAGGTGGGGTGGATGTTGGTAGGGTGGGGCTAGTATGGGTAGGGTAAGGTGGGGTAGAGGTTAAGGAAGAATATCAAACCAAAAATCGTCTAGGGTAAGGTAGGGGTAGGGTTAGGTGGGGTGGGTGGGGTTGTCTAAGGTAGGGTAGGGGTAGAGTAGGTAGGGTAGGTACGTTGGGGGTGGGTGGGTGAGGCGGGGGTAGGGGTATGGGGTGGGGTGGGGTAGGGGGTTAGGGTTAGGTAGGGTTTGGTAGGGGTAGGGGTGGGGGTGGGTTGGGTATGGTGGGGTGGGTGGGTAAGGTAGCTAGGGTGGAGGTGGGTAGGGGTTGGGTGGGTGAGTAGGGTGGGGTGGGTGAGGCTGGGGTATGGCTGGGGTGGGGTAGGGTAGGGTGTGTACGGGTGGGATGGGTGGGTTGGGTAGGTTAAGGTGGGGTGGGGTGGGGTGGGTAGGGTGGGGTGGGGTAAAGGTGGGCAGGATGGGGGTGGGGTGGGGTAGGGTAGTGGTGTGTAGGGGTGGGGTGGAGGTAGTAGGGGTTGGGTGGGTTGGGATGGGTAGGGTAGGGGTAGGGGTAGGGATGGGTTAGGTAGGGTTAGGGTGGGTTAGGTAGGGTTAGGGTGGGTTGGGTGGATATGTGTGTAGGGATTGTATTCTTGGAAAAATTTGGAAATAGAAAACTTTGGAAAACAATAATTTTGAGTTTTCCAAGTTCTATGTAATTTTGGAAAACGGAAAATTTTCATTTTCTAGAAATTTTTGGAAAACTTGATCAACCAAATGCTTTTCATTTTTTTGGAAAATTTTTCTTGGAAAACTAGAAAATTTTTCGTAACCAAACGCACCCTTAGGTTACAAAATAGTCTTTTGCCCTTAATAGAAACCATTAGTTGTTTCAAAGAGTTACATATTGTTACTCAAAATGGATATGAAGTTGTCCATGATGAAGGTTGCTTGAGTACATCGGATATATTATTACAGTTTTAGAAAGTACTATGTAAGTATCCGCATATTGCGCATGACATAATTATATAGTTAAACTATTGATATTTTCAAAATTAACTATGTGAGCGTTATTAACTATGAAATAAAAATTTTATAGTAAGTTGATATGAGACATTGTAATTATTGTGAACCATATATAAAAGAGACATGAATCATCTTCATGTATTATATATACGGGTTACACGTGATAATATTAAATATAATTTTCGATTTATGTTTTACATTGAGTACTCTGTTTAAAATAACATATAAGTATGATAAACTGATAATTCAAAAGTTGTAGCATTAAAATGATATTAGCGTATACCAATAATATATTTGAACTAATAAGTCATGTATATTTTGCCAATAGTTTAATAAAAAAATTAAAATTAAAATATTAAATAAGTTTAAGGTATTAAAATATCAATTTAATGTGATTTAAGATAAATATATATTTTGAACAAATTAAGATGATCACGTCTTTTATAAGATAGTACGCATTTCTTTGCTTGTCATGTAAGATTATGTGTGGTAAAAATATTGTTAGTTATAAATACGTTGTCTGCAATAAGTAAGTCACCACATTATTAAATTCTTAGTATTTTAATGCTTTAAAATAATTATATTATTTTTAGACTAAATAAGAGCTTATCAAGCAAGATGACATTAATTTAACCAGTTAAGTCTATTATTGAACATGGAATAATCCAATTTTATATCTTTTGAACATTGTTTACATAATCAAATATTATTTACTCAAAAAGTCTTTTGAGTTGTAATAATTAGAATTTACAAATTAAATAAACTTGAAAATTTCAAATTATATGATAATAAAATTATTTATCATGAAAGTTATCAAATTTCTACTATATATGAGTATCAAATTATGATACTTTTAATGCTAACTTTTTTTTTTCTAAATTTTTACCTATTATGTGTAATTTATTGATTCAAATATGTTGCTCGATGTAAAATATTATCATTTTAATTATACAAATTTTGATTTGTCAATATACTTAATTTGTTAATTTACATAAGATCTTAAATAGAAAAGTTTAATAGAAAAACAACTAAACTTAAAAGATGTTAAAAGACTGCTTTTCAAATAGTTAATAAAATTAAATGCAATGTTAAATATATAACCTAATTTGAGAGGTCAAATCAACTTAAAATTTATTCGATAATTATTATATAACAATGAAAATATTCTAAATTAACATTTTATATATTAATAAACTATGATAATATTTAAAAGTAACATTATAAAAAAAAGTACAATGTGTTATAATGAGAAAATCATTTCATATTTGATCAAAATTCAAAAATTGTCAAATAAGTTGTTATACACACACTATGATTTCTAGGATGCAGATTAACTTATTGACCACACCAAAGACATCACGTTGTGTAGGCTTGTTTAGAGACACGGTGGTTACGGACCCACCAGTCTCCTTTTCTATTCTCTTTTCTTTTTGTTAATCACATGATACTAAGTTACTAACAGATGTCACTATTAATTAACTATTAATTGTATCATCCACCAGTACATGAACATAAAAAAGGAAGAAAATAACCAACATGTTCCGCTTTTTATTAGGTTGGTTAATTGTTTACATGGTACATAAAACACAAAATTTAGTAAAGGGACTATTTAAAACCAAAACCAAATACAGGTTAGATTTTAAACATTGTTATTTATTCTATTTTTTTCTTATGCGATTCTGCAGGTAACCTTATTTTAAATATATCAATAATTATTGCTACGTTTATGATTCTCTCCAATGTGTATAAATAATAATCGAATTTTTATTTATACTTCAAATACAGAGGTTTTTTAAAGTATGTTCTATTCATGGAAAAATTTTATTCTTATACATGCACATATTAAGTGGCCGTTTGGTTGTGCTTATAAAACCCTCTTATTTTCTTATCAGCTTTTGGTAAAAGTCAATAAGCTGTTTGGATAAAGCATAAGTGCTTATAATTTTAACTTTTCAGTTTCACTCAATAAGCCTATTTTTCATAAATCATAAGTAAGGGAGACCTTACTTATGAAAACTCGTTATGACTTAAAAAAAAAAAAAAAAGACACGCTTGCCCCTTTTTTTTCTCGCATTCTTCTCTCACGTTGATTCTCTCCTTCACGCATCTGATCGGAATCGGAAACATCCTCCACGCCTCCAATCGGGATCCACAGGTACGCTTTCTCAGCTTCATCTCGAATTTTCGATCTCCTTCCTCCATTTTTTCTGTCGTTCACGGCTCCCATCTGCCTTAAACACATCTCGATTTTCTGAGATGTATTGAACATCTCGATTTGTGTTTATGGGTACAAGATATGATTTTTCTGATATGTATTGAACATTATGTTACTTCAATAAGCTTGGGTGTACAAATCGATTTCTGAGATGTATTGAACATTCTCGATTTTTCTGAGATGTATTGAACATTATGTTACTTCAATAAGCTTGGGTACTAGATCTCGATTTTTCTGAGATGTATTGAACATTCTCGATTTCAGATTTGTGGACAAGTTCTGATTTTTCTCGATTTCTGCTGAATTACAAGATCTGATTTTTCTCGATTTGTGCTGAATTGACTTTCAGGGATCCTTTTCCTTGTTGGCTGGGTGTACAAATCGATTTGCTGCTTCTTAAGGTAAGGTATGAACCTTTGCTGATTTCTGGCTAGTTTCAATGTTTTCTGGTTTGAACCTTTGCTGAGTTTTGTTTTATGTGTCAATTGTTTGTGAAATGGTTTGAACCTTTGCTGATTTATGTGTCAATGATTTCTGCCTAGTTTCAATTGTTTGAACCTTTGCTGACTTTGCTGAGTTTTGTTTTATGTATTAATGTTTGACTTTGCTGAGTTTTGTTTTATATGTCAATGGATCTGTTACAAGTTGTTGGTAATTAATTTTCAGATGATGAATTCCAACAACATGAATGTTGTTGATTGTGAAACATCTACGAAAAAAATTAGACAAAAAATCATATGGAAACCCCAATTAGTAACACAATTAGTGGAATCCCAAAGCTAGCTTAAAAATTCAAATGATTAGCAAACCACAAATAAGGATTGGTAATATTTACCATACGAGAGCATTGAATATAATGAAAGTATGAAATGACTAATAAAAAAATACATATTCTTTATACACATTAATCTAGGGGGGGGGGGGGGGATAATCTTGTCGTGTTCAGGTTAGCAGGTTAGAAAACATAACACGAACACAATCAATATAATTAAACGGGTTGGCAGGTTTAACATGAACCCGCATATGTCAAACACGGACACGACCTATGTAACCTGTATAATTAAACAGGTTGACGAGTCACAGACACGATCCATATAATATGAAGCCCAACACGAGACATGGGAGCTAGCCGGCTAGGGCATCGATTCTTAAACTTTTGTTTACGAGTGTTTTTAGTCTTAGCCTCTTAAGTTTTAGGGTACGGTGCATAAAAATTAGCAAACTTTATTTTATTTTTTAACCTAATATAATTAGATAAGTTGGTAGGTTGAACCGTGAACCCATCTACCGACTAACCACGACTCATTTATAATACAGATTTTGCAAGTCAACCTGTTAACGAGCTGAACCGGTTTAAAATCAACCCAAACCTGTTTATTTTAGGGGTGGCAATTGGGTCGGGTTCGGGTTTGCGGGTTGGCGGGTTAGCAAGGCCAACCCAAACACGACCCATATAAATATTCGGGTTGGCGGGTTGGCAGGTAACCCGGACACGACCCGTGTAACCCATTTAATTATACGGGTTGGCGGATCAGTTTCGGGTTGGTAGGTTATATACGGGTTGACGTGTCATAAACGGGTTGGCGGGTCATATGCGGGTTGGCGGGTCATTTTCAGCTTCATTTTTTATTTTTATTGAAAATAAAAAATATTAAAATATATGTGTATATATATACGGGTTGGCGGGTCAACCCGCGAACCCAACTACTGACCCGAACACGACCCATATAATAAACGGGTTGGCGGGTCAAAAATCTCAACCCAAACCCGTTTATTTTCGTGTCGGGTTCGTGTCGTGTCACGGGTCGTGTCGAGAATTGCCACCCTACTTTATTCATATTTGTCTAATTGCTTGTGTCGAATCGAAAATTACTACAGTCTACACCTTATAAGCACATATACAGGGGCCGATTCAGCCGAAAAGTCGAACGAAGGGGGCTGAAAGGGTTTGTTTTGGCTTCTCTTCAGTTGCCTTCTTTGTGTGCCAATTTGCTGCATCCCACTGCTACTGTTGTTTCGGTGATGGAAGAATTGCAGAGGTTACTGCTATGCGACCATAATCTTTCAGTTTCAACACTTCCAGAGAAAGGTCGCTGCCTCTTCACTAGTCGAGAATTCTCCCCAGGTATCTCTCACTTTCTAAATCTTCATCCCTCAGTTCTAGGAAGTAAAATGGTCGGTCGGAGTTTGGGTAATCGGTGAAAGAAACCGGTAAATTTCAACGCGAGCTAAAACAAATTTCGACGGCTAGGTTGCTTTTATTTTTGCATTTCTATTTGTATATGTTACAGGAGAAATTATATTACGCGAAGAACCTTACGTTTCTGTACCAAACAAACCTCCAGTGGAATCGAGATGCGATTGGTGTTTTACATCAATCAATGTAAAGAGATGCTCATCTTGTCAAGTTGTTTGGTACTGTGGAAGCAAATGCCAGGTATATTTTGCTTCATCTTTTTAGCTTTCGTTTCTACATTAATCCCTTTTTCAAATCATCATATATTTGTTCTTAACCTAATGTTGTCATTTTAGACAGCGGATTGGAAGCTGCATCGTCTTGAATGTCAACTACTTGCAAAGCTGGAGAAAACTAGAATAAAATCTCTTACACCTTCCATACGTTTGATGGTTAAACTTTACCTAAGGAGAAAATTGCAGAATGAAAAGGTGAAAGTCTCTGTGAATATTCATTTTTCTTCATTGTTTCTGATAGTGAAGCTTTTTTATAAAAATATTATTACATTACTGCCAGATTATCCCTACTACTGTGATGGACAACTACAATCTGGTGAAGGATTTAGTATCTCGTATCCTTCTGTATCAATTAATGGTATTTTGGAATTTTCTAATTTGATTGTACCTATGAAACTATTGAATTTGGACAAAAGATTTATGATTATTGTTGTTCCAATTGACACATTTTCATGAAAGATATATCGGAAGTTGAAGAAAAGCAATTGGTGTTGTATGCACAAATGGCAAGTCTTGTCAGTATAATACTTCAGTGGCCTAATCTCAATATTAAGGAGATTGCAGAAAATTTCTCCAAGGTACAATTTTATTAAACATTTAAACTAGTCTTTGAATTACCTAAACATCCGATTTACATAATGGTTAGTAAATTTTTTGTTCTTGAAGTTAAGTTTTCTCTTGTTATAGTTACTAAGAAGACAAAACGACTTTGATTTTTTAAAACCTCACTATCTTGATTTATAGTTGGATGAGGGCAATTATCCACAAGTGCCTATTTTGAATTTAAGTGTCTAACTAAACCTATTTCAGTTGTGTATTTATTATAACATCTACTTTCATTGATTGTTACAACATTGTATTTCTAAAAATCTAATCACATACAGCTCGCATGCAATGCACATACAATTTGCAACAGTGAACTGATACCATTAGGAACCGGACTTTATCCCGTCATTTCCATTATAAATCACAGGTAACAAACTGCAAGGGTAAAAATGGTATTTCCTTCTTTGAAACTTCACTCCCATTAACCAATTAAAATAACTTTTAATCTTACAGCTGCTCTCCAAATTCACTTCTGGTATTTGAGGGACGAATTGCAACCGTACGCGCTATGCAACAAATTCCAAAAGGCAGCGAGGTATATATATATATATGCTTTTGATATTTACAATTTACAATTTACAATTTACAACCCTTCTAGATCTTTTTATTTATAAGAATTACATTATATATTATAATAATCATATTTTGATATTTTTGAAGGTATTGATAAGTTACATAGAAACAGCAGGAAGCACCATGACTCGCCAAAAGGCTCTGAAAGAACAATACTTCTTTATTTGCAGTTGTTCCCGATGCATAAAACTGGTAATTTAATAAACTAATTGTGTTTCTTTGTGTATATTGGCAAAAAGAGTAAATTTTTTGTTTGTATTGAAGGGTCAATGTGATGATATTGAAGAAAGTGCAGTTGTTGAAGGTTATAGATGCAAGAATCACACATGTGATGGTTTTTTGCTTCGTGATTCTGGTAACAATCATTTTTTTTAACATGTGACTCCATGAAACTTGATTATCTTGTGTTCATATTGTTATTTATTTATTTTTGTAGAGAGTAAAGGATTTAAATGTCAAAAATGTGGGGTTTTAAGGGACAAAGAAGAAATACTAAGGCTTGCTAGTGAAGAAAAATCAATTTCACAAAAGGCATCCTTAGCACTTTCCTCTAGGCGTATCCTTTAATTTGCTATTCATATAATAAAAAAAAAACTTTTATTTTATTTTATTTTTTGTGAAAAATATCCTTAGTTAAATTTAGATACAAAGGAAGCCCTTGACATGTACTTAATGGTTGAAAAACTCCAAGTCAAGCTTTGTCATTCCTTTTCAATTAATCTCATGCGGACAAGAGAAACTCTCTTAAAAGTAAGTTTTAATTCATGTATGTAACTTTTATTTATATTATATTTTTTTATTATCCAGTTTTGAAATGTAATAGATATCATTTTTTTTTCTAGATATTAATGGATCTAAAAGATTGGAATAAAGCACTAACATATTGTAGACTCACCATCCCAGTTTATGAAAGTATGTTACCTTATTACCGCAAATATTTTTCAATGATCACATTTATTAAATCTTGAGTATTTTATTTTATTTTATTTTATTACAGAAGTGTACCCTAAATTCCATCCTTTGAGAGGGTTGCAATATTATACATGTGGGAAGCTTGAATGGTTAGTTAGTACATTGCTACTTTTTTATAAAATATATAATTTAGTAAAATATAAAAAGTTGGTAAAAATTTCAGGTTACTTGGGTACACTAATGAAGCCATTGAATCACTTACAAAAGCAGTTGATGTGTTACGCATTACTCATGGAACTTCTACTTCTTTCATGAAGGATCTTATTGCAAAATTGGAAGAAGCACGAGCTGAAGCTTCTTACAAACTTTCATCGATGGATGATTAGTGTGTGTGATTGTTTATTATTATGATTTTTATCATTAAATTGATTTGTGATTGATACATTCTAATCTAAAACTAAATTGATGATATAAGAGTACTAAATTTATTTTGGGCTTCAATACTAACAATATACAAAGGTGTATTTCTTGGGCACAAATGTATCTCATGTCATTATCGTCAACTATCTCAATAATATTAGAGTTAATAACATAAAAGTCACTGTAGTTTGACTAAAATTCCGGTTTAACCATTATATATTTTTTGTTCCATAAAAATTACTCATACTTTCGAAAAATTCTGTACTGACCACTATTTGTTTTATTTTATAACTTTTAAAGATTTATTTTCATCGAAAGATTATGTGAAAAGTTTTATGTCAGCATTTGAAGCAAATATTTGAACTCCATTGCAATTAAAATTAACATAAAGTTGTCTACATGTGAGTTTTATCTTCGTAAGTACAACTCTTCGGCCATGTTGTGAGTCCATAGGTATCCAAGTGAATCCATTAAATTTTGAATGCGACGCGGGTAATTTTTTTTTTTTTGAGTTGGCGACATACAATTATGACTTTTATTTGTTATAGTGGTCGTGATGATTTTTTTTGAAAATATGAGTGGTTTTTATGAATTCTTTTTAAAAGTATGAGTGATTTGTATAAAACAAAAAAAAAATAGTCTTTAAACCAGATTTTAACCAAAATACATCGATTTTTATGTTATTAGCCCATAACATTAGGCATCTTAGGACGTTGGCAATATAAATTGAGTTGTATATCCACAACATGCATCTTGGTATCCCAACCAAACCATAATGTTTTATACATGCAAACAAATCTATACTATACTTTTTACATTATGATGCTGTGTACTATGCTGTGTACAGCATAATGTCATGTCTATATATATTGCACAGTGAATTCGTTTTGTTTTTTAAATTTGTTTGAAGAATGTGGACACTATGCTTATAAGAACTTCAAAATATAGAATACATACATCATAAAAGCATTAAATTTTCGAATTAGGTGACATGTCTTTTAAAACTGACATAAACATCTTGTCACCATTAAAAAAAATCGAAAAATCAGAGTTTACTCCGTAATTTCTAGAGTTTCAAAACATTTTTTTTTTCAGAAAAAACGTTTCAACATACATGGTTGTTTGCAGTGGCGGATCCATAAATTTTATCGGTTGGGGACATTAATGATCATCTATCTAGTAGGCTCGAGTAAAAATAATAGGGTCGCGTCAAATGGTTAAGTTTTGCATTCTAAAATTAAGAGAAAAAAGGCTTTTCGAAAATGGGGTGTGCTATCTTCAATTGTTTGTTGTAGGCTTAATTTCCTAATCAAATAAATATGTTAATCTTAACCATGTTAGAGACTATATCTAATCAAACATATTAGTGAAAATAGGTAAAACTCTTAATATATAATCTGCTAATTCATTTGTCATAAAGGCAGTTTAAATAATTTTTATATACCGGTAACAAATCTTAAATGAATCTAGATTTATTGGTAACATAACTAATAAAATTATTGTTCACAAAAAAATAGAAGATTTGTTTTCATTGTTGTTTAAAAAACAAAATTAATTTTTTTTTATTGTTTACATAAATCAAGTTTTTTTGCCGTCTACCAAAAAAGAAATTTTAGGCCTTGGTTGTTTTGTTTAAGGGCATCAACACCCCATTTTTCTTGGAGGCATTATTGACTAGAAAAAAACTATTTATTAAAAATTAACCTTATTACGTCGTCAAATTTCTAAGCCATTGGGGACACCTCCCCCTCTTAGCCTTTACTGCGTCCGCCCCTGGTTGTTTGAAATTGTCAAAGTTTGGAATGTAATAATTATTTAGAAAATTTACAAGAAATGAGATTTGTTGTGTAACATGTAATGATATTATTATATGATATAAACTAGTGGTGGTGGTGACTAACAACTATAATTGGGTGGTTTTGGTGATGGAGAGAATGTCTAGATAAAATATGGAGTGAGCTGAGTGGTGAGATTTTTCAGGAAAGCTGTCTTTACCAATTTTAGAAAGTTTTATTTGTCTTTACTAATTTTCGGTAATCACTTAAGAAGTAAGTCGGAAAGTATTTAACAATGTGAATCCAATTCCGTTACGGAAGTTTCTGTGAGGTTCCCAACTTCCCAATACTAAAGGTATTGATAGGGCCCAAGATTTTATACTCGTTCACTTTAGTAACTGTTAACATTTCAAACAGTTTCATAGGAAGTTTGATTAATACTTAAACAGACATCTTAATTAGATAATTTTAAGAAATTAATTGACGAGCTACTATGATAAATATAATAAAGTACCGTCATGTATTATTAATTCGGAGCATGATAAATTAATATAACTATTTGTTTTATCCATAGAATGGAATAGAGCTACATATTGGGCCCGGGCCTTTAGGCCATGTTGGGGCACGTCAAGGCTTTATTGGGCTTTGAGCGGTCAATGGACAGGCCAGACTAGTCCAATAGGCTTCATCAGGACGAAATTTCAGAAGTAAGACTGAGCTCATGCAACTCTTAAATGAAATGTAAAATTAAAACAAATACGATATCTTTTATTTTGTTAATTTTAGTTATGTATCAGTGTTTTTACCTAGTCACAAAATTAGATAAAAAATTACAATATACCCTATTAATCCATATTCAATGACACAAGTATTTAGAAGAACTTCAATTTTTATTTAGATTATAACTTATTTTTTAAATAGAAATAAGGCGTATATTTTTCTTATAATCATATAGGGTTTTTGATAAGCTTTTATTATGAATAATTTTTAGTATTATTTATAGCTAAACAATATATAGAGTAGAGGTAAAAATACAAATTGTAATTATGTATAACATATAAATCCATATAAGAATCATTTTGTTTGTATATATCAACCAAATTGAATAATATAACAGATTTACACATTTTATTATTGCTTATTTTATTATCTTTATCATTCGTTTTTGTCTAGCTAAAGAGACTCTTCGGAGTTCGGATACTCAAATTATGAATTCAAATCAATATCATAAAGGGAAACTATATCAACACTCCAGCCTATTTTATACCAACACTCCATGCTAGATTTTGACTAGTTCTCATTTATGCATTTAAATTCTCTTTAAAAACTATTAGTGACTATTTGACATCATTACACTGTTTTTTGACTAAGATATAATAGACCAAGGTATCCTTATCAACACCCTATCATAAATATATATGCTATCATGGGTAATCATGGTTGGAGCACTAAAGTCGAATCTCCAAGGGTCTAGGCAGGAAGAAAAGATCACTAATTTTTTGAGTGGATACAGCTGCTTCTTAGAAAGTGCTAATTTGCTATTTGCTACCTAACTTTTATATTAATTTCATCATTTGTCCCATACAGAGATATATAATAAAGGTATAGCATGTCTTTTAGGAGAACCATATATATATATATATATATATATATATATATATATATATATATATATATATATATATATATATATATATATATATATATATATATATATATATATATATATATATATATATATATATATCCAATCAATTTAAAAATCTAGATAAAAACATAATAGTAATTGAATAATAATCAATTAATTATATTCTTAATTAATCCCACTAGTTTAGGTAAATTTAAGATCAATTCCTCTAAATTAGGAGAATCTCTCTCTCTCTCTCTCATTATCATCGACCACTCCCCATCACCACCGCATTCAGTTGTCTTTCTTATCGCCCCTCCTCATGGTTAAAAAAATGCAACAAAAGTCAAGAAAAAATGCAGCAGTAAGGAAGAACATCGCAATCCTCATTTTGGATCTTAAAAAAACGCAACAAGAAATGAAGAAAAAAATGCAACAACATGGATGTTCTTCCTACATCTACCGGTCGACACCTTCCTCATCTCGTCATCCTCCTTCTATATTACATTCATCTTAATCGCGTGTATCAAAATGTATTTGTCGTATTCTTTTGTATATATGTAAAGAACAAATTTTGTTAAGAATGAGTTTCCCGTAAGAACACATTACGTTAAGAACTCATTCCGTTAATAATACGTTTTCTTTAAAGAATGTAATCTCAAGAAATTTCAGTTTTTACTTGTATTTTACGTTTACTCTCACAAGATTGACAATCATATCCTCTCTCTATCGTATTCTTTTATATCTCTGTAAAGAACTCATTCTATTAAGAATGAGTTTTATGTATGAACATATTATGTTAAGAACTAGTTTTCTTTAAAGAATGCAATCTCAAGAAAATTTTCATTTTTGTACTTGTACTTTACTTTTATTTTCACAAGCATGACAATCATATACTCTATTTATCGTATTCTTGTGTAAATATGATAATAACTCATTCTGTTAAGAATGACTTTTCCGTATGAACACGTTATGTTAAGAACTCATTATGGTAAGAATGAGTAATTTTTGTTAATTGTATTTTTTATATGTATACATTCCTTTTTATATTTTGGATTTTAATTTCTTTTATTAATAAATTCTTTATTTAATGATTTAACCAAGTTGTCTAAATTATAGGTATTTTCATTTTATTTCTCTCTCCAAAATGTCCTTTTACCCTTTATAACCGATTTAAAAAAATAATATTAATTAATAAGAAGATAATTACAAATATGAAAAATTGATCATAACCTTTGATTTTAAAAATCTAATGTTCTTGATTAGATTACAAGGTTACACAATAATTATCAGATTTATAATAATTTAGCTCTCCCACACACACACACACTATATATATATATATATATATATATATATATATATATATATATATATATATACACACACACACACACACACACACACATAGAGGTTTCGAATCCGAGAAGAAGGAAAATTTGGTAGGAAGGGTAGGAAGCGCATACTTTACATGCTTTTTTTTTTGAGAAACTAACAAACTAAATCATTTAATGAAGCAAAAAAAAAATACATGATTCACAAAAAACTACTCAACTCATTGTTTTATTGAATTAAATTTTGATTCATTTTGGGGCAAATTAAGTGAACAATCATAAAAATGAATAATCGATGGGTCGTGAAGAAATGCATTCTTCACAACAAGTTGGTGAATTGGCCAGTTAAGAAACCACGAGACTAAGAATCATATAGATGGTCGATAGTTTAACCTTTAGGCTAAAAGTCTCATCACGATTTACACATTGTTGCTAGCTTTGACCATTTGCAAGAAGACAAGCTTTATAGCGAGTAAGGGTATTGTCTTTATTAAATTTATATTTGAACAACCACATGGATATCACCATATTAACTCCAATAGGTTAAGGAACAAACAACCAAGTATCATTTGGTATAAGAGTGTAGAATTCCTCAGTCATGTCTTTATGCCAATATGTATCTTGTAATGTAAATAAGTAATACCGAGGGATAGGTAAAATGGTTTTGGTGTTGGGTTGGGATGATTTTGGGGTTTGATGATGTTGTTTTTGGCTCATGCTTGCATGTGATGAGTGGGAGTGGGTTGCGGTGTCAGGTTTAGTGGAAGTCGAGAGGTAGTGGGTCGGTTTATTGTTGACCGAAAGATGAGATGAGGGTATATTTTCAATGATTAATATGGTAGGAGCGGTTGGAGGGTAGTAAGTTATAGGTTAGGAAACGGTGAAGTGGAGATGGTGATGGTGTCTGGTGGTTGGGTGTTGTTGGAGTCAAGGTAGCAACAGAGTATAAGAGATGTGTCAAACGCATCATCCAAAAAAATCATAGGGTGGAGGGTCAATAAGGGTGAATGACCCGTATGGGAAAATTGACTCTTTGGATAAGACATGATGAGATATGATGATTTTTCAGGTGGATAAGTCAAGGCATCAGTAGCCCCGATGAATGGATGGATACCCTAAGAATATGAATGGGCTGGTACGAGGTTGGAGTCTGTAGGAGGTTTTGAGGTGAGAGAAACATAGGAAACCAAAGATTATTATATGAGAGTATCTGGGGTGTTTTTTTAATTAAGCATAAGTACGAATTTTGTTATTGGCAGAAGAAGGTAGGATATTGAGTAAGTGGGTCACTATGTTTAAGGCTTCTACCTAAAGGTCTATGGTAAGTAAGAGAGAAAAGGGAGTGTTCGAACCATATTATTTATAGTTTGAAGCATGCGTTTAGACTTCATGTTCTCTTGAGATGTATGAGCACACGAAAAATGGAATTGGATACCATTTGATGTAACATGGTCATGGAAAAGTTTGTTATTATATTTTCTTTCCCAGTGTGACATTGGAACAATTTTGTGGTTCACCCAAATTGATTTTTAATAAGCAAAGAAAAATGAAAGAATTTTTGGATAGATTTGTGTTTGAGGGGATAAAACCAGAGATAGGGAGGAGGAAAGTGGTCTAAAAATATAATATAGTATTGCAAACCACTAATACTTGAAATTGAAGAAGTCCAAATGTCTGAATGAACAATATTAAAAGCATTAAAACATGAGAATTTGATGGACTAATTGGAGGATAAAAATGCTTGCCAAGTTGACATGTCTGACAAACAACATTGTGGTTTTATTTATTACATGAACTAAAACTATTAGAAAAGAGAAACTTCAAGACTTGATCAATAGGATGATCGAGCCGTTGATGCCAAATACATTGACTTGAAAAGACAGGAACTTGAGGAAAGGAGGACGTGACATCATATAATGGACCCATACTATCATATCAAATTAGTGGTTGTTGGCTTCGGTAATCCTTAACATAAAACCAAATTCATCAAATTTAATGGTGCATTTATTTTGAAGAGTAAATTGACGAACATAAAAGGGTTCTTAAGTGTGTTAGTTGTGATGAGGACATTTTTGAGATAAAGGATGCGATATTCGTTTAGTATGGTAAAGATAGTGTGTCCGGTCATACTCACGGGAGTTTGGGATGCATTACCAACATAAAAAAATAAGGACCATGGATATTTGAAACAATTTTAATTATACCTCTATTTATGTGAACATGCTTGGTGGCTCCTGTGTCCATAACCTAGCCACTGTTCACATGGCCATTTAATGTAAATGAGTTATGTAAGTGAGGAAGGGATGTGGTTGATCATTGTTATTGGGCTATGTCTAAGTTGGAACACCTGCAGATGCTTGGGTCGGGGGCTATAAACGCATGTTAGCAACTATACGGGACTAAAAAGCACCTCTAAAGTGGGCTGGAGGGAGCACAAGGGATATACCAAATAGGTCAACAGTAGGTCGAGGCCATTGCTAGGCTGAGAGCCGGTGGAAACGGATGTTAAGCCCGCTTGACTGCTGTATTAGTTTAGAGGTGGGATAAAAACCCACCCACATTGTGGAGGTGCAGACTCTTGCTGTTGGCGGTGGTTTGGTTGTTGTCGACGATCATTCCACCAACCATGCCAACACTGATTCAGACCTCCAGAGTTTTGAGTGTTCCTAATAAAGAGGATGGTAGGTGATGGTGTGTATGAGGCATGAAAGAGAGACATTAAGGCCAAACTTAGTAAGATATGTTGCGCTTCTAAAAGTAATATAGACAAAGTCTCCAAGAAAGAAGGGAAATAGTACTTGTCTCGGATGATGCTAGTTGCATACTCAAACTTTGTAGAGAGACTATTAATTGTACAAATTACTAGATTTTTGTTTAGCACCACTGAGCCACTATTTTCGAGTAAATCCACCATAGTTTTGATTTTTGGTGAAGTAGTCGGTTATTGTGAGGCCTCCCATGGCGATGTTGCGGAGTTGATTGTCTAACTCCATTGATTTTGCATGATTGTTCACCCATAAAAGGTTTTCAAGGTTAATTCATACGTCTCTAGCCGATGAATCTTTCTTGAGTACCATATGGAGGAGAGATTGGGAAAGGGTCATGTAGATCCAAATCTTAACTATTGAGTCCACTTTTATCTATTCCGAATCTATAGGTTAGGTTTTGGTTCTTAGAAGGTGCCATCTATGTGATTAATGACATAAAATCTAATGCAGTGTGTGGAGAAGAGTTCTCTCCACACATCATAGTTGAGGCGGGCAAGATCAAGGATGAGAGGTATTTGGGATTTGATGTTTGTGATGCCGAAAAATTTGTTTGGTTGGGGAGGAGCTTTAACATGGTGGGGAATGGTGGTGGACAGTTGGGGATGAAAGAGAGGGAGAGGGAGAAGAAAAGGGAACATATAATAATTTCTTTGATACCATGATAATTTGAATACTTCTCATTGATCCCCAATAATAAAGAGACTACAAAATAATGGGTCCAAGGTCGAACCCTATAAGGCCTATACAACGTTGACTATAATAAAAAATATAAACACAATAATATACAGTCTAACAGTTCCATTAAACGATGAAAAGAATTGTCATGATTTAGAAACTTAAGAAACTATTAACCTAGATACTAAATGTGAATTAATCGAGTTTAATATAAGGGCGACATTATGTTTGTTGATCACAAATATCGTTTTCCTCTTATGATTCTAAAAAGTTAAACATTCATGATCAACGATTAGTACTATGATGAGAATTTACATGCCAATGTTATTTATGTTCAAATGATTTGATTGGACGGCCGATTACAACCAACATGAACATAAAGAACAGAAAATTAGCATTCAAGTATCGATATTTTGTCAATAAAATCGAATTTCCGTAAGAACAATAAAACAAAATACTTATACGAGAACAAGATTATCTTAATTCCATAATGTTAGAAAATCGAAATTAATTAGGATAACATATCTAATCAACTATCCAAATGAAACATAATTACTAAAGATCCAAATCAGAAAAATGTAATTTTGAGCCCTAAACAATCTCGGATGGCAGAAAAAGACATTACTTATGGCGAATCAATGAGTTTTGCTAATTGACCCGTTTCTTATAAACGGTGTGAATTTCGTCTATTTTCATGACTACAAAATTACTTCGGGAGCTTTGACAATTATGTCATCAAGCCTCCAATCCAACACATCATGGAGACGTATATCTCTTGCATTAATACTTGTACGCCCTGCATCAGTTATGATATCACTGGTTGAGTACAAATATGGACAACAAAATTTGAGGTGACTTGATTATCTCCTGCATAGACATTTGAATGCATTGTTGAAATTATGTATGGCATAAAATGGTAGGTAGTGGTCCACTGACATTGACAAGAGAGAACCAATATTAGTATATTACACATTTGAATAAGGAAATCAGTGAAGTATACGAGTTTCCTTTCTATAGAAACATAAAACAACGTCCATGTCTTATATACGAATCACTGAGTGTAAACCCTAATTGTGACTAACCAATTATTCAAACATGTGAATGGATATGTGACGGAAACATACGTTCGTTTGTTCATAAACTCATATGAGGTTTCGAGTGGACTAGGTTCTGCAATATTGTACATTTGTACTCATGAATGGCTAATGATCATTGAAGTTTTTAATTCCGCGTGTTTTCGACTACCTAGTGAATTCATAGTCAAAACACAAAAGAATACAAACTTGGATGCTCATAAATACAATGATTTGTTTCACAATGAAACAAACAAGGATAAATAATAACTAAAAATCTATTTTAGGTTTAAAAATCTTAAATAGAAATAGTTTTTTTCCCTACTATTGTCTTCCATCTTCATAATCAATATTCAATTCTTGACTAAACGTAGGACATTCATGCAATACCATCGAAAGTGCCTTTAAATTGACATCCACCAATGCTTAAGATAACGCTTGGACCATGGAATCTTATGGGCCATATGCCGCTTAAAGCCGACCATGTTTATTTAATACACCTTTCAATTAATAGAACTTAAAACATTATTGATACTTTATGCCTTTATTTTGTTCTTGTTCATTAATTCTGTGGATTAGGAAAAAAAAAAAAAAAAAAAAAAAAAAAAAAACGCAAGAACGGTAAAAGTGACTGATTAAATTTTGCTTTTATCCTTTGATGGATGGGATAGATTTGAAATTTCGGTATGTGATGGTATAAACTTTTTGGAAGATTGTGAAAAGAATGGTCCATTTTGTAACCATGGAAAGTTAAAAGTCTTTGAATAAATTGACCACTTAGCTACATTTTTGGACAACAACTGTGCAATGGAACTAGATTCTCCGTGTACGGTTATAATTAGGCATACAAATAAAATATTTGAAGGATGTCTTTTGTTCGGTTACCATAATCGCAACTAAACTCTTTTGGAACCTCTTGTCACTCATGATTTACTATTTTGCTACCTCTTGTCACTCATGATTTACCTGTTAGAGTGTGGGGTGTTATTTGGGACCAGACGTTACTGGTTGTACCGTTTTTTTGGAAACTATTTATTAGTACCGAGGACCGGACTGACTAAGGGAGTAACAGACCGGTGCTATGCGTGGGAATGATAAATTCGGTACCAGGACCGTTTTTGCTCGACGAATGTATGTTGGAACTAAACTGTTATCCAACCGGAAAGATCTTGTTCATACCTGTTTTTTTCGGGTCTACGGTTTATAAAAGTTAGTGTGTCATGTAATTGAAACATGTACTTTTTAAAAACATTGCTAAACAAAATCATTTATAAACGAATCAAATTCATACACAACATGAAAAGTTAGCATTAGGGGCACACTCATTAGCAGCGACAATGCCATTGACGACTACACCAAGCTGTACGCGCTTGGTATCGCCGCTAATGATCTTGTCCCTGTTAGCGGCACACCCTTTAGTAGCGACAAGGCCATTAACAACGACACTCTGTATGTGTTTTCTGTTAGTGTATCACACATTGGTGCGACACAGTCTTATAAGTAAGTATATATGTTGGAGTCTCCCATCTCTCCACAATGACTCTTTTAGAGAGACAATATTGGACTCCACATATATTAACATGGTATCAGAGCCGGCGTCTCGCACCCCTGTAACCTCATCGAGCCTACGTCTCAGAGGGGGAGTGTTAGTGTATCCCACATTAGTGCGACACGGTCTTATAAATGAGTATATATGTTGGAGTCTCCCCTCTCTCCACAATGTCTCTTTTGGAGAGACAATCTTGGACTCCACATATATTAACATTTGCTGTGGCTAGTAAAGGGTCGACACTAAGGCTCGGATCCATGTTGCCATCTAACAAAGGAATCCTTGGTCGATCATTTAACCAATCAGATAACACCACGTTTCCTTCTATTTTCGCCACTTTTTTTTCGCTGTATAGCCAATAAACTATTGCCATTTTTGTCTCTGCGATCTTCATTTGCTCTTACCGCTAGCAAAGATATAGAACCATTGTTCTACTCGGTTAATCTTTTGAGTTCATGTTTCTTTTTGTATTTAGGGCTTCAAAATTGTTTTTGCTTCAAAATTATAGAAACCATATTCTTGTTAATCTATGAATTGTATAGACGTGGAGAACTAATTCTTGCTCGATGTTGAAATATAAAAGGAAAAATGTTGATATTTTGCTTGATGATGATAATTATGCCATGATCTTTGACGGTATTAGTTTGCTTGTGTTCTTCAAGTTTATTGATGAAACAAAAATGTTGATATTTTCTTATTAAGCCCTAAAGCATTTTTTTGTGACTTAATGGTTTAAAACTTAATTGTTTAGGACTTAATATATTGTGTTGAATGCTATTATGTGTTTGATGTTTATTGGGTTGTTATTTGATATTATAAGATGATGTGCTTCATGCTATAACATATATTTTTTTTGTTAAGAACTTAATTAAATAAGGCTAAAAAATGTTTTTTTGTTATGATTTAATTGTTAAGAACATAATGTATTCTATTGAATTAATTAAATATTAGCCCTAAAGTTTCGTTTTGTTGTGATTTATTTAAAGTACAATCTTATAATAGAAAAAAACAAAAGTAGGATGTTATATTAAAAATGAAAGACAAAAATAGGATGCTATACTTCACAAAAATATGAAATTATGAAGAAACTCGAATTATATATATATATATATATATATATATATATATATATATATATATATATATATATATATATATATATATATATATATATATATATATATATATATATATATATAGTCCGGTTCCGGTGAGGACTCTTTTTTCGGTGAGGACTCGCGAGGACACCTTAAAAAAATTGAAAAAAAAAATAAAAAAAATACAAATCATAAAATCGAGAATAGTATTATATCATCATCAAAAAAAATTTGAAAAAAAAATTTTGCATCATTGCAAAACGTAATGATGCAATTTTTCTGTTTTTATTTTGGATCATTATTTCATTATAAAAAAAATAATGATCGAAAAGTTTTTTTTTGAATCTTTTTTTTCTCCGATATAGTACTATGATCCATTTTATTATTTATATTTTTTTATATTTTTTTTTCAATTTTTTAAGGTGTCCTCGCAAGTCCTCACTTTAAGAAGAGTCCTCACCCGATCCTGATTATATATATATATATATATATATATATATATATATATATATATATATATATATATATATATATATATATATATATATATATATATATATATATATATATATATAGTAAGAAGGAAAATATTGGTAGGAAGTTAAGAAGTTTTTATTTACATGTTTTTTGGTTAAACAACAAACTGAATCATTAGATAATTCAAAAATAGCATGATTCGCAAAAAAAAATCCCAAAAAACTACTCAGTGATTCAACTTTATGATTATCTTTTTGTTATAAACTAAAATTGTCCGAAAAATGAATAAAAACTTGATTCACTAAAAAATGAATCATCCAAGTGTTTTCCCAGGATTTTTTTGTGAGCCATGTTTTTTTTTTTTACATTGTCAAATGATTAATTTTGTTGGTTCGTCAAAAAACATGCAAATGATGTAATCCTTACCCCTACCAAAATTTTATTCTTATTTGATCCAAAATCTATATAAATCTCTCTCTCTCTCTATATATATATATATATATATATATATATATATATATATATATATATATATATATAAGAAGAGTCCTCACCCGATCTCTTTATATATATATATATATATATATATATATATATATATATATATATATATATATATATATATATATATATATATATATATATATATATCCATGATCATTTGAGAACTCATGTATTTTGAGAACCCGAGAACTCTTAGAGTTGAATTTAAAAAAAAACTTAATTTACTAAGTATCTTATATTTAAGATCTTTCGTCAAAAAATATGCATATACGAAATGTGCATATGCTAATTTTTGTGTATATGCGCAACACACACACACACACACACACATATATATATATATATATATATATATATATATATATATATATATATATATATATATGACCAAATTTTGGTTAGAGAAAATGAAGGAGGATGACAAGGAGATCGATTCAGGTGGGGCTTGTACACAAAAGACGAAAAATGACGGAGAGGAGGAGAAGACGACGAAACAACGGTCCTTGGCTTTTCCGAACATCGTTTTCGTCCCTAGATGCTTCCAGCGAATTCTCTAGTGTTTCTTTTGGATGCTTTCGACGAATAAACCTTGCTCCTACATTTTTTAGTGTTGATTATGATGTTTCGAGTTTAAGGGCTCTGTGTTTGAGTTTTTTTACTTGGCGTACTCAAGTTTAAGGTTTATGTGTTCTTCCCAAAATTCGTTTGTATGTTCTTTCGAGAAATGCCGACCACCACAACCATCTGTATGCTTTTAATTCAATTTCAATTTATGGATTCGTTTTCTGGTTTGATTTTAATTTTAGAACCAATTTCAGGTTTCTTTTTTATTTTGGTTTAGTTTGGTGCTGATTATGGGTGGTTGTCCTGGGTAGAGGATTGTGGTTGTCGGATGTGGTTCCTAGAGTTGAGAAAGAGGACAGGGGGAGAGATAGATGGAGTTACAGATATGATAATGATATCAGGGCCCACTTTATTTTCTAAAATTATGATTAATAAAAAATAATAGATAAGTTATAAACAAATGATAAGAAAATAAAAAAAAAAAGTAGAAAAGGGTAGTATAGTAATTTCATGTCTGGCAGGGACGAAGATTGCAACTTTTTATGATATATGAGACTATTCGAATTAAAATATGAAAATAGGGACGATTCATGTAAATCACTCTACATTTTTCCTCCAAGTGTTTGGCAGATCTAAGGATGTGCACCCACGGGGAACCCGTATACACGATCGGAATATTTGAATTCCAATGATCATCATCGCTATATATATACCCTTTATAACCCAAGCCCAAACGACGTTCCCGATGGTAAAAAATTTCCACTTCCATTTGTAAAAAGCACTATATTAAACACTTATAAACTTCCCACTCCGAATCCTCTGACTTCTTTGCTCGCCATCACCTTATTCCATTTAATCCACGTAAGTTTTTTTCATTCTGTGTCGAAATCGGTAAAAATGATTCCCAAGAGACTCTAAGGAATCAACTAATTTTTTAGAAGCACGAATTAGGTTCATGAAATACATGGCAATGCTCATAAGAATCGAATTTATTATTGTAAGTCGACTGCCAATCAAAAGTAACTTGATTTTCCACTTTGCCAGCCACATAGTAAACTTCTCCCACTCATTTTCAATTCTCGATTTTGGTCATAATCAATCTAACAAGCCGACCAAGGTAAGAAAATGGCAATTTTAAACCAGCACACCCAATAAAATGTAGCAAATTGCTTGACTTCCATAAACAACACACCAGTCCCAACTAACTTACTTTTTGTAAGTTGATTTAGTTATCAAGCTAGATTGAAACAATTATGTAATCCGACAATATTTGCCGCATTCCTTTCTAATCATTCCCTGATAAAAAAATAGCGTCTTCTGCACAAAAGAAATGGAAACCGACATATCTTCCCTACCCACTTTCGAACCAAAA